>CAWUFW010002543.1:0-320000 GCA_963921515.1 Calotriton arnoldi | reverse complement strand
CTATATAGGAGTAAGAGTGCATATGATAGTCCTGTACTGAGTGACCGTAAGTATGAGTGACTGTACTGGGTGAGTGAGTGGATGTGTGTGTGTAGACCTAAGAATCAGTGAGTGGGTATGTAGTTATTGGTGTTGAGTGTCTATGGTTTTGCGAATGGCAGTCTGTAATTTAGAGTGGGTGTATCAAAGGTTATATTAGGGTGTGAGGAGGTGCATCAGATTATCACGTGGATGATGTCATCAGTGATGTCATTTGAGATGTCATCAGTGATGTCATCAGTGATGTCACTGACCATGTCATGAGTGATGTAATATGTGACGTCATCAGCAGTGCATTGCGGGGCGCGAGTTATAGTTAGCTGAACTAACTATAACGGGGAATTTCACGGGTTTTGTACGAGTGCAATGTCCAAGTAACTATAACTGTCCCTAAAACCTATGGTTTTTTCAGTGAATTTCAAAGGTTTTTTAAATGCTAATTTGTAACTATAACGTGTCTGAAACCTATGGTTTTTTCAGTGAATTTCAAAGGTTTTTTAAATGCTAATTTGTAACTATAACGTGTCTGAAACCTATGGTTTTTTCAGTGAATTTCAAAGGTTTTTTAAATGCTAATTTCTAACTATAACGTGCCTGAAACCTACGGTTTTTTCAGTGAATTTCAAAGGTTTTGTAAATGACAATTTTTAAATGTATTAATTGTTATATTAATTTTTTCATACTGATTTACTACATTTTTAGAAACAATTTTTTTTTACATATTTTATTTGTCAAATTACATTGTAATTACATTATACATTACATTACAAAAATACTTTCTCAGAATGAATTACTTTAGTTTAAATACTTTGCAGATAGGCAATAGACTTTTAAGTACAGTAGTTACAGTTGTTGCAATGGGCAACACATTTTCAAACACAATGCAACATTCAGCTCAATGTGAATTTCTAGTTAAATGCAATTAGTTACTTTATGGATTACTTTTGTAACCACAGGACTGGATCCTAGATTCAGTCCTGGTACATCTCCTGTAAACAGTTGAGTAAAAGCGTTTTGGTTACAGTCGTGATTTTTAAGGAATATTATTGTATTTTAAAAGTTGACACTTTGAAACTTTTTCTCATAGAATCACCAATGTTATCCTATGGAAGGAAATTCACTTAGCAGGTAAAAACTGTTATCGTTACTTTTTTCTTACTCAGTGTTGGATCCTGGATCCAGCACTGGTGCATCTCCTGTAAACAGTTGAAAGAATGCGTTTAAGTCATACAGGCGATTTTTAAGGAATATTTGTAGTTTGTGAAAATCAACACTTTGAAACTTTTTTGCTGAAAACCAGTCAATGTTAGCCTATGAAGGAAATTCAAGTTACCGGTAAGTACGGTTAAAATTACTTTTGAGGATCAGTACTGGGCTGGAAACATGCAGCACTGAGGTCTCTCCTGATAACAGGTGAGTAAATCGGAATTCGTATTTCGGCTGATTTTAGAGGAATATTTTAAAGTTCCAAAACTCCACACTTAGAAGAATTTCCAAGTGAAACCAGTCAATGTTAGCCTATGGAAGGAAATTCAAGTTACTGGTAAGTACGGTTAAAATTACTTTTCAGGACCAGTACTGGGCTGAAAGATGCAGCACTGAGGTCTCTCCTGATAACAGGTGAGTAAATCAGAATTCGGATTTCGGCTGATTTTAGAGGAATATTTGTATGTTTCAAAATCAACACTTAGAAGAATTTCCAAGTGAAACCAGTCAATGTTAGCCTATGAAGGAAATTCAAGTTACCGGTAAGTACGGTTAAAATTACTTTTCAGGATCAGTACTGGGCTGAAAGATGCAGCACTGAGGTCTCTCCTGATAACAGGTGAGTAAATCGGAATTCGTATTTCGGCTGATTTTAGAGGAATATTTTAAAGTTCCAAAACTCCACACTTAGAAGAATTTCCAAGTGAAACCAGTCAATGTTAGCCTATGAAGGAAATTCAAGTTACCGGTAAGTACGGTTAAAATTACTTTTCAGGATCAGTACTGGGCTGAAAGATGCAGCACTGAGGTCTCTCCTGATAACAGGTGAGTAAATCGGAATTCGTATTTCGGCTGATTTTAGAGGAATATTTTAAAGTTCCAAAACTCCACACTTAGAAGAATTTCCAAGTGAAACCAGTCAATGTTAGCCTATGAAGGAAATTCAAGTTACCGGTAAGTACGGTTAAAATTACTTTTCAGGATCAGTACTGGGCTGAAAGATGCAGCACTGAGGTCTCTCCTGATAACAGGTGAGTAAATCGGAATTCCTATTTCGGCTGATTTTAGAGGAATATTTGCACAATGGTGAAGGGAGGGGGCGGGGCCTGAGGTGACATCTTTGCAAACGCGCCCCGTGGCGCGTTTTAAGTTGGGGATTAAGTTCCCTTGAATCCTGAGCGTCCCTAGGGGCCAACTAGACCACCAGGAACCTCCAATATGCGCCAGAGGCTGCGTTGCAGAGACGTGTAGAGAGGCCACACCCTTTTACACCTCTCTGCAACGCAGCTCTGTGGCGCTTTCTGGATGTACCTGTTGGGCTAGTTGGCCCCCAGGGACCCTCAGGATTGAAGGGGATTTAATTCCCCATCTTAAAACGCGCCACGGGGCCTGTTTGCACACATGTCACCTGAAGCCCCGCCCCTCCCTTCACCACTGTGCAAACGCGCCCCGTGGCGCGTTTTAAGTTGGGGGATTAAGTCCCCTTGAATCCTGAGGGTCCCCGGAGTCCAACTAGCCCACCATATACCTCCAAAAAGCGCCACAGAGCTGCGTTGCAGAGAGGTGTAAAAAGGGTGTGGCCTCTCTACACCTCTCTGCAACGCAGCCCCTGGCGCATACTGGAGGTTCCTGGTGGGCTAGTTGGCCCCCAGGGACCCCCAGTATTCAAGGGGTCGTTCCCCTGCTAAACGCGCCAGGGGGCGCGTTTGCAGAGTGGTGAAGGAAGGGGCGGGGCCTGCGGGCCGATCGTTTTTAAAAAAAAAAAATTTTTTGTCCCCTGAAGGGGGCTGTGTAGCCTCCTTCCTTTTTCCTGTTTTTATGCCCTGGGGACCCCATCCCCCAGGGCCTTACCCCCTTTTTTTAATTTGTAATTTAAAAAAAAACGGGAAGGGGGCCGCGTGGCTCCCCTTCCCTGGGCCTGTATTGGCCCCGGGGACCCCATCCCCCGGGGCATGGCCTCGTTTTTATTTATATTCTTTGGAGGGGGCTGCGTGGCCCCCCTCCTCTGGCCATTTAAGGCCCCGGGGACCCCATCCCCGGGGCCGGCCATTCCGTTTTTTTTATTTTTATTTATTTATTTTTTGGGGAGGGGGGCCGCGTGGCCCCCATCCCGGGCCACTACTTGCCCCGGGACCCCATCCCCGGGGCCTGGCATCTCGTTAGGGACTGTGGGGGTCCCCAATCCCCCACAGTCCCGCCGGCTCCCCGCGTCCCTAGGGTGCCGGCATTGCTTTTACACATGGGGAGCAGCTAACATGCTGCTCCCCATGTGTAAAGTGTCGGCTTTGGATATTGGAAGAGAGAGCAGGTTTCCCGCTCTCTCTTCCAATATCCAAAGCAAGTTTGCAATGACAGGACGGGAGCCGCGAGGCTCCCGTCCTGTCATTGCAAACAGCAGTGTCCCGGGGTAGGCACCCGGGACACTGCAGGAGCCGGCCCTGGGGGTGGTGGTCCCCAGGGCCATCAAGGGCTCAGGAGGGAGGCCGCGCGGCCCCCTCCCATTCAGTACACAGCCCCGGGGAGGTGGTGGTCCCTGGGGCTCTAGGAGGTCGTAACGGACCCCCATATTAAAATGTTTAGTGCCCCGGGGAGGTGGTGGTCCTCGGGCGTGTGGGGGCTGGAGCCCCCCACACAGGTTTAATAATTTTTAAAAAAAGCCCCGGGAGTGGTGGTCCTCGGGGCTGCGGAGGGCTCAGAGCCCTCCCGCACCATTTCCTAAAAAGCCCCGGGGGTGGCGGTCCCCGGGGCTTGAGGGCCCCTTGAGGCCCCCACACATTAAATTATCCCCCACCATGCCCCCGGGACTTGGGCCACCCGAGGCCAGTCTCATCCCGAAGCGCGGAGACCGCGCTTCGATTCTTCGGCAGGATTCGCGCACCCTGAGCGCATCCTGCCGATTTTTAAAAAAAAATTTTTTTTTTTGCCCAGGGGGTCCTTGTGGGACCCCTGAGCAAACCTAGGGGTCAGGGTGTTTCTACCCTCCCCCTTTGTGCGCTTTGCGCACTTGTTTCTGTCCCTCGGTTCTACCGAGGGACAAAATGGCTGCCAACATTTCCTGAATCGGAATGTTGACAGCCAGCTGACAGCCAATTAACATGCAGCTCGTGATCGGGACGGTGCGCGCAGGGTGCGCTCAGGGTGCGCGAATCCTCCGTGCCCATAGATATATATGTACTTTTACTTTTGATTTTCTCAGCAACTACTGAACGGATTTACACCATTTAACAAAAAGGGTTCTTTCTGAACCAAGAACTACCTCTTTGCCAAATTTGGTGTAATTCCGTTCAGCAGTTCGAGCTGTAGCCGTGTCTAAAGTTTCCTATGGGAAAATGCATGGGGAAAACGCGTTTTGGGACCCCCTTTTTCTCGGCCCCCGCTTGACGTATCACCCCGAGACTTTCAGGGTAGGAGCGGACCGGAGCGCCCCACGAAGTTTGAAAATTTCGCGAAGATACGTCAACCGGCAAGAGAGTTATTTCAAATAGAATGTCGCGGATTTCCTATGGATAATAGGTTGTAACTATAACTATCTACTGGCGACCGCCAGTAGATAATATACATACATACACACACATTTTACACTGGCAACACCAGAGTCAGTATAGTTATAGTTAGAAGATATTACTTGTTTTTTTTTAAACTTTGCCACAGTTTGATGCATCTGCACAAAACTTTCCAGAAAAAAAGTTCATCCACTTTGGATCCCTCATGGAAGTCGCTTCAGATTGGCCGCGGGAGCTGAAATAGTCTGGATTTGCTGGCTGCAACCTCTAAGAAAATGTAGCAGCTACCTTTACAGGACTCAGAGACTCGGTCCCAGAGTCCTTCAATAATAAGAAAGGGCACGTAAGGAGGCAGGGTGAGAACATCCTGACCCCCCCCCCCCATCCCCATGTGGGGGTGGGGGAGGGGTGTTTAAGGGGCACTCCCTTAGGTCAAATTTTAAAAAGTGTATATTTTTTCTCGCAGGTACTGGAGTATGCAGTAAGGCTCTCCTGCGAGATACCAAACCAGCACAGCGGGACCAAAAAACATAAAAAAATATAAGTGTGTCAACTGGTCATAGGGCAGACCCTGCAGCCAACCACCATTGTGTAGGCCAACCCCCTGCTACATACAGCCAAAGGCCATGTGCAGCAGGGTATTGGCCCACTACAGGGTATTGGGCACTCCGCTGGGCACGGCCAAATGCCATGTGCAGCGGGCAGTTAGCCGCCCGTGGGGGTTGGGCGCAGGGCCTGGCCTCAGGCAAGGCCCGTGGGTTGGCTGCCTGCAGGGGAATGGGCACAAGGCCTGACTGCAGGCCAGGCCCTACGACCATCCCCTGCTGTGCATGGTCAAAGGCTGTAAGCAGTGGACGGGTTGGCCACAGGTCGACTGAGGGGGTGGGATGTCTGGTCAACTTAGAATATGAACAAAAAAAAAACCTTATGCTAAAAAAAAAAAAAACACACATAAAGGGACGTGATAATTATGTGTTACAGTTAGATAAGATCTGATGTGTAAAAAAACACTGAAATTCACCAGTTAGAGTTTAGTGCACTATGTTTACCGTGTCTAAGTTCAGAAAGGAAGGCATGTATGATTATCGATGATACCTTGGTAAAGATTCTGTGGTTAACAGAGGGTACTCCCAATAGGCATCATCCATAGAGCACTTATGCTGCTGCCATAAAGTACCTGACAATGGAGAGCTGGCCCTAACAGGCTACATGAGCCAATAATTCTCTTGTAGGTCGGAGGCGCCTGGTACCTGGGTCTCCACCACAGAATGTGATTGTTCACCTAAATGAAGAATATATGGAGGAAAAAAATACGACTGCACAGCCATGACGAGAACCATCATGGGGTGAGTTATATGTGAGACAACCAGAAAATGCACATTGAAAGCTGCCCTTACCCTGTTATTGCTTGGCCACTCATGAGTTTTCCCCCCAATTAGGGTTGGAGGCATATACGTGTAAACTCTTTCCCAACACTTCCTTTTTATATTTGAGTGTTCCATCTACCCCTCTGAAGAGGAAACTGCATAGAAGAGCTTTTAGGGTACAGTGGGTAGATACCGGTGTAAGGTTCCAGGGGACACTTCAGGCAGAGCCCAGTGTAAGGCCTGAGAAGGCACCGGACACACAGACCGATTTAAGGTAATGATGGGATATAAAGCATTCTAGAGATTAATCTGCCACCTTGTTTTGGGCTCTTCCTCAGATACAGCCTTTGTGCAAGATGATGGCTCTCACACCAAGCAGCAATGAGGCAGGCTCAAAGCTTGAGTATCAACAACAAGGTCACAATGTAGCATGGGATCTCAGAGCCTGGCTGTCAGCCGTCCTGAAGCAGTAATCAGGGACAAACAACAGGACAGACCCTGCCTAGAAACATGGAACAGAAACTGCAGCCCCACCTTTCACCCTTACAATCTTCCAAATTGCAATGCTCATGAAGAATTAATCAGCAGCCCTTTGCTAACACTGAATGTCTATTGGAAGTTCTGTCTCCATCATCCTTCCCTTCAGTAAATGCAGTCAATATACTTCCATTGTCTGAGGAAGCTGTATCCTGCCTCCGTATTGTGCCACGCTAAACTGGCCCATATGAAAGGATCCCACTAGTTCCAGTTCTCCAACTCTCAACACACACAGAGCACTACTACAATATATGTACCACATGCTCACTGCACATACAAGCACAAGGAACGTCAACACAAAGACCTTGGACAGGCCTTTACACAAGAGGGAATGGTCAGTTGTCTGCAGACTCTCCTTGACACAGAGAAAGAGATCTGGTCACGCTAATGGTTTGCAAAAACTGGGTACACTGCCACCACCGCTTTATGGGACTCGGCCCAGGCAGAAGCAGTAGTCCTATGCTCACTGTGATGGTGCACTGCGTATTCTAGACCTGGGCGGAATTTCAATTACGCCAGAGTGATCATAGTAATTTCGGTAATTCCACATTACTCGTGCCAATAATTACGCAATTATTCTGCCTCGCGTAATTAAGATTCATTTTGGGGGAAATCTCCTACCACAAGAGCACATTTAGCAGCTGCTCGCACTTGCTAATTATGTTCTGCTGCATTTAGTGCTGTTTCTTAGCGCAAAATGCATCCTCTCCTTCATTTTGGATGGAAGGGTGCATTTTGCACTAAGAAAATAGTGCTAAATGCCAGCATTAAGTTGGGGAAAAGACCTACCCTAAAAGCACTTTTAGCGAGCGCAAGTGGCCACTCTCGCTTGCTATTCGTGTTTTGTTGCATTTAGCACTATTTCTTATCGCAAAATGCATTCTCGCGTCTATTATGGACGAGAGGGGGCATTTTTGAGCTAAGAATTAACGCTCAACACAGAATTACTCGCGTAGTTTAAGCATGATCTTGCAGAATTCTTAAGTAATTCTGCGTTATTATTCTACACAGAACTACGCGAGTTACGCCCACCCCTAATGTATTCCTCCAGATCACAGAACCGGTTTGCACCTCCCGTTAACAGGGACTTGGGCTTCTGCAAACAAGTTAACATTAGCATGGTGTCTCTGGCAGGATGTATGCACAATAATCGCTGACCTGACTGGGGCCCACTTTTCACCAATCCCTAAGAAGTGTCTGCTTGGTTGCGTTAAAGACACCCTGGACGTGCACTTTAAATTAACTGCGTTACTGCTGGTGCTGGCTAAGCGTAGAGTGGCGATACATTGGGGTCGGAAGCCAGCGCCCACGACACAGGAGTGGCTGAGAGATGCAGTGCCAAACGCAACTATCTGCTTATTGGAACCTTATGCCCCCCAGATGTCGCCCGGCAAACTTATAGGAACCCTTGGTTACATATTTGCGACAGAATAATACCGCCATGACGTCCCCACTTGCGACTGATCCGATCGACTACTCGCCTGTCCCAGACGGTCACCTTCAGTAACAGACAGGTAAATTCGGCTCTTGCCAAGATACACACAAGACACCACTGGGATACCTGAAGACAGCATGACTCTGCTAAGGTATTGGCTATAAGTGTGAGGGGCACGCCTGAACTGGTAACCCACGCCATGATGGGACTTGTTACTTACAATAATGCGCTGACATTGTTTCTTCTATGTCTGTAAGACTTCTACGATGCTCATTTCCTGTATGCACAGATTAAATTCAATAAAGGTTAAAAAAGAAAAAACAGCATGGTGTCAGGGGAAAACAAAAAGTCAGGATATCAGATACACAAGCAATTGGGCATACAGGCCAGGGTGCCTGCCCCTTGACTATTTCCATCAGAACCCCAGATCTGCTGTTCTCCTATACCAAGTCCTGAATGAAAGCGCTGTTGTAATCAAGGTTAATATAGATTCTTCCAAATGCTGTCAGTCAATCCCACAACACAGCATGCCGCGGACCCAAATTTGTTGCAAAAGAGCACTTGTGAGCAAGGAGCGTGGGCTCCGAAACGCGCTGAGTGTTGTGCCACCGTTGGAAATAAATTATTTTCTTTTGCAACAAATTTGGGTCTGTGGCATGCTGTGTCGTGGGATTGACTGACAGCATTTGGAAGAATTCATTGGGACTCACCGCCCCGCCGTGTGAACGCCGTCACTGAAGAGGCTCGGGTAAGGCGAACTGTTTATGTTGGGATATATATATATATATATATATATATATATATATATATATATATATATATATATATATATATATATATATATATAATATATATATATATAGATCCCCATGCGGAGGCTCATCCAGGGCTTTAAATGTAACAGTTATGATAGTGCATCCATCAAGGGACTGATACTACCGGACACCAGTTCCCATAATGCAGCAGCACAGTTTCATTTGAACAGCCCATTGAAGGGCGTGCTATGGGACATTATTTAAATCAGGGAAGGTGACCGGAAGAGCACGCTTCGTTTCCGCAAAGCCTCTGAAGAAGAATTGCCTTTGAAACGCGTCAGGCACGCGGAATCGCTGTTTCCAATTCATCTGCATGTTGGATCTTGCCCGTACCGAATAAAGGCTGTTTGGCTAGCACTGTGACTCGAGTGCTTCAATATATCTATCTATCTATCTATCTATCTATATATATATCTATATATCTATCTATATATTCACTGAAAAAACCATAGGTTTCAGACACGTTATAATTAGAAATTAGCATTTAAAAAACCTTTGAAATTCACTGAAAAAATCATAGGTTTTAGGGAAAGTTATAGTTAGTTGGACATTTCACTCCTACAAAACCCGTGAAATTCCCCGTTATAGTTAGTTCAGCTAACTATAACTCGCGCCCCCATAATGCACTGCTGATGACGTCACATATTGCATCACTCATGACATGGTCAGTGACATCACTGATGACATCACTGATGACATCATCCATGTGATAATTTGATGCATCTTCTCACACCCTAATATAACTTTTGATACACCCACTGTAAATTACAGACTGCCATTGTCAAAACCATAGACACTCCAACACCAATAACTACATACACACTCACTGATTCTTAGGTCTACACACACATCCATTCACTCACCTCTACAGGCACTCATACTTACGGTCACTCAGTACAGGACTTTCATATGCACTTATACACCTACATAGACACTCACCCCCCGGGGCTGCGAGAGGGCCGAGAGCCCTCCCGCACCATTTTAATTCAAAGCCCCGGGGGGTGGCGGTCCCCGGGCCTTAGATGCCCCCCAATTAACCACGAAGCGCGTTTTTTTTTCTTCTTTTTTAAGAATCGGCAGGATCCGCGCACCCAGCGCATTTTTTGCCGATTTAAAAAAAAATTGGGGGGGGGGGGCCCTGGGGGTCCTTGTAGGACCCCCTGAGCAGGCGTAGGGGGTCAGGGTGTTTCTACCCTGCCCCCTTTTTGTGTTTTTTGCGTCTGTTTTCGTCTTTTCTTGTGCCTCGGTTCTACTGAGGAACAAGATGGCTGCCAACACTTCCTGGTTTGGAGTGTTGACAGCCAATTAGCATGCAGCTCGTGATCGGGACGGTACGCGGACCCTACTCGGCCATAGATATATATGTGATTTTACTTTTGATTTTCTCAGGAACTACTGAACGGATTTACACCATTTAAGCAAAAGGCACAACTCTGAACCAAGGGCTACCTTTTTGCCAAATTTGGTGTAATTCCGTTCAGCCGTTCGGGCTGTAGCTGCGATGAAAGGTTCCTATGGAAAATTGCATGGGGAAAACACGTTTTGGGACCCCCCTTTTTTCTCGCCCCCGCTTGACGACTCACCCCGAGACTTTCAAGATAGGAGCGGACCGGAGCGGGCCACAAAGTTTGAAAATTTCGCGAAGATTCGTCAACCGGCGCCAAAGTTATTTCAAATAGAATGTTGCGGATTTCCTATCGAAAATAGGTCCTAACTATAACTATCTACTGGCGACCGCCAGTAGATAATTTATATATATATATAGTTTCAGCCCATTATTTATAATGCTGCTTCATATGTATTGCCACCTTTTTTGCAAATATGAAATATTAAGAGAACAGCTATTATTACAATATTTATAGAATGGCTCCACTGACTGTAAGGCTGGAGTATATATTTCTCACATAGGGCGCCATTCACGTGGGACAAAACCTCTTAACTCGCAGTACCACTGCCCCAACTTTAGATCACAGACCCGGTGAGATGTAAAACAACTGTTTCTTGCAAATTTGAGAAAAAAACAACTTGGAAATTTATCTGCAGGATCTGCTGATGTGCAATATACTCCACAAACCCATCAGTTTTTTTTTTCTGGGAAAGTTCATTGTTGCCGCCTTGTTTTCCCATTAGCACCGGCTCCAAAACGTATGCTTCAGACAGGCCTGGGCACGAGCTGGCAGAAGAGAGAGCGCATCAAACACCCTCCGTGCACCCAGTAAATACGAAGGTAAGCACTAGAGAGATTCTCAAAAAGTGTTCAGCACACCATAGAGCACTCGCCCTAATAGTTACAGCAAAATGTATTTTAAAAATCAAACATAACAGCTGGCAGGTGATGATGAGAGACATTACCTACCTCCAGCTCCTCGTCCGGCTTGCAGAGCATGTCACTTTACCATAAGGACTTGGTGGCCGAGTACCCCATTATCACTGCATACGGAAGGGTTTAATCAAGGCTTTTACAACCTCAGATCTTTAACTTGATTGTTTAACTCCATCTCAGATGCTTTATCCATGCACTCCTCACTGGCGAACTCCCATCAGGGTAAGCGGACATTACCAGCACGCATGTTTCTACCGCACAGATTTTAATATTTAGTTTTGGCAATTTATTATTTTCTCTTCTTGCACACGCTTCTTCTTTTAACAAGTCTCCACAGTAGTAATCCAGGTTACCAAGTGATACAAGAAGCAGGCAGAGGCACATGTAGGTTTCTACAATTTACTTCATGTATCAGGTCCCAGGCCAGGTGATTGTCTCCTGGTAGATTGGCCCTTGTAAATTTGGTAGATTAAAGTGGGTAAAGGTCCATTACAACAATATGTTTTTCGATGGTTACATGCAGAAGCCCACCAGGAGCTAGATGCAACTTGCTCAGCCTGTAGGTATACTCTGCTAGGACTGACAGTCACTGTTGGAGTGTAAGACTGACATCACACTGTCCGCGCAGGAGCCCATTCATGCAGGAAATAGGGAGCAGGGTTGGAAGTGGAAAAAAAATGCCACTACTTTGTCCCCAGACCACAGCCCTCCGTATTCAATTACCAGAGTAGGAAGAAGTCACGAAAAATCTGTACGCTAGTTTTTTATTTTCATGTAGAAAAAAATGACAGTACAGAGATGCAAACATCTTACATACAGTACATTAAATATTAAAATATTACAGGATCCTCGGTAGGCTCTTGTGCTACATTTTAACATGTTCGACAAAGCAACAGTAATACTGAGAAATGGAGGGACAGGGATATGAAACACGCTGTGTCTGTCTTGCACTCACAAGGTGAAGTGATTCACCACTTACAGTCTGCCTTAGTGAATTTTTGTTGCCAATTATCATGGTGGTTTGGGGGATGAAAACGCCTCCCTACATAGGCTGATGAGTTCACCCTGTACAACAGTCTCTGTGCTTTGGGTTTAATCTACCTCTCATGCTAACTCGCAGGGTAGGGGCTGCTTTGATTCTAGACAGCCTGGTGAAAGTGCAGAGGAGACAAGACAAGTGCACAATGATCCAGGATGGATTAACTGTGTTTATGTAGAGTTGTGTCTCAATGCACCATGAGCTTCAGAGTGGCGAAGTTGAACAAACTTTACACAAAACTGTGGTTTTCTGGACGCAACACTGGGTAACATGAATATGAAAAGAATTTTGAGGAGCTAATACTAGATGCCAACAGCATGTACAAAATCTTTCAACTTTGTGCACCCAAAACTATATGACAGGAGTATGCACCGCGTTTGATTCTGTAACAGACAAGAGGGGCAAATCAAAGGGTTTACGAGAGAATAAGGGCGCATCTTGATGGACCTATGGAGTGTTGTAGTTGGTGAGCAGGTACACAGCACTGGCTGCATAAACGAGTCCAGCCAAGAAAGACAGAAGTAAGGGAACTGATGTGACTAACAGTTTCATTTCCACAGACATGCATAGTAAGAGCTTGAGGGTCCTGAGTCGCCATGCTGGTTCACACACCCGGCATATGACCAACAATGAAGGATAAAAGGCCAGGAAACTTTCCATTTGGGCTTTTATGTTTTTACAGATTTTCTTACTCTTAAACATGGTCACGTAAAGCTGCTTTAACAATTCCAGAATTTGCCGTAACATACGGCACCTTAATAGTTTTAAGCGTGAGCTTCAATAATGTGGAACTCCAACTTCCAGAGTTTGTCTCCTCAAAAAAATAAAAACCCTAAAAACTCACATATTCCAGATGCAAGAATTACAATGGTCACAGATAGTGGACATCGCTGTCCTATGGACTGTGGCACTATTCTGCCAGCCAACACCCACCCCAAAATTGTTACCTCGATGTGTGCTTGTACAGCTCTCGGTGTCCGGTTTGGCGTGGTTCATGATAAACCAGCCTGTGAAATGAAGATTACTATGAGAAAAGTCATACTGGTGAGCATGCAGGGGATTGGCGATTTATGTACATAGGACAAGCAACAATGTCTTCATTTGGTCGAGTTGTAGAATACTTTATGCCGAAAAATGCCATTGATAGAAAAGATCTGAAGCGATCTAGAACACTTACTTTTGTTAAAGCAGACCACAGTCGTCATTTCTTCTCATCTATCTGCCTTTTCAAGTCATTAAGCGAATGGATCTTACCTGCTTGCCACCATCATGACAAGCACCAGAATGGATGTCATGAGTGAAGTCCCGAGATACAAGAGTTCTGAGCCTTCAGTGGCTCTGGTCAGATTAAACAAAGGGCACACGCCTTGCTGCCCCCCACTTCACAGTTCAAAATTCCTGTAGTCCCAGGACTGATACGATATGTGACAATAACACAAAGTGGACAGGCGTAATCCTCAGATGATCAGATAAACACTACATGGCAGGAGAATTCACAGGAGGTGATTTACACCACATGCCACAAATCTTTCATATAGCACGCTGGCCTCCACATAGGTCCTCCAACACTCCTTATTGGGAGAAAGATAAGAAGCAAAAAGTCTGTTTCTAAAATAAAATAATCCCGGGTGGAAATAAGCGTTGACCAGTTTTATATAGATTGTAATGGATCAATTTGGTATCATGTGGATTTTTGGAAATATTTTGATCTGCTGTGAAGAAGCTTCAAGCTGCACATTGAAAGTGGTTTCAGTCAGTACATTTTTTAACCTAAAAAATTTCTCGTTTCCAACTCCTGGTTCTTCATGGTTAACCCATCCAAAGCCATATTTTCTACCAAGGGTCTCAACGCACAAGTGCACATAGCTGAATGAATCAATTGTTGATCCTTACAGCATCTTGCAATGCCCTGAATGTTTCAACTGGTAAAATGCATTATTCAAAATACAAATTATTGATCTTCTACATGGACACAGAGGTGCCACTGCCCCAGGCAGTGCATGTTTCACTGACACTATGTTACTTGTTATGTTATGGGGTATTTGTAGAGCGCGCGGCTACTCCAGGGAGTGTCCCGGCGCTGTCTTGACCCCAAGACAGAGCATAAGAAAAACATAACAGCAAGACGTCTCTTCTACTGTTGAAAGAGCCAGGTTTTTAAAGTTCGCCTAAAGCCAAGGAGATCATGTTCTTGTCTAAGAGAGGTCATAATGTTGACGATTGCAGGTATAACTGCCCATCTCCCTCCTCCTATCAGTAGATGCTCCTACGGCTTAGAAGAACACCACCTGTATATAACTCAAGAGGCTACCAGGCAATGGGTTGGACAGCTGCAGCCAAGGGGGGGAAGGGGCGGCTGCTGCAACGTGCTTCTGCTAAAAAATCTAAGCTAGTGTATATCAGTGTGGTACTGATACAAAGTGGACAGTCAGTGTGCAAACCTAACCAAGATCCTGGGGAAAGTAGGCAGACAGGGAAATACCGGCATCCAGTCGCTGGGCAAAGGATGGGACTGACGGAGATGCAGTGATACCTAGTGGCGAAGCTAGCAGTAGCGGAGGCCCGAAAATCTTCCAGTCACCTATAGAGTGCAGCTACTGTATGTCTTAATAATGCAGGAAGATGAAATGAACTTTAAAGTGTAGTGGGACCAGGACAGCTGATCTCCAAAAGTGGACAGCTTCAAATTCCCAACCACAATGATCAATCACTACAAACTTGCTCGCAGAGCACAACTACCAGTCAGAGGGAAACCTATGACTCTGAGAATGGACACAAACTCCTCCCCGCACCAAAAATAGGTTGGAAAATGTCATGCATAGGAAACAGTGTTAGATAAAGTCCTCAGCCACCAATCGCATGGAATTTAATTAACCACAAATCATGCCCCTCCATAGTGGTTTGTGCCACCGGTTCATTGCCTGAAAGTCTGGGGCCCTTTGTGCAGTTTTGTGACAAGCGAGTTGTAGGAAAGGAGGTACAAGGTGTCATGCAGAGCAAGCTGGCCTCCATCAACAAGTATGTGCCACTGGATACAGGTATAGCTCAGGCTGGCTGGCCCAGTCCTACGCTCAAGATGCCAGGTACCACAGTGGAGGCTACTTGGTCAGAGCTTCTCGTGGAGCATGTCCTCGATCTCCTTCTCCCAGGCTTCGTTCACCTTCCCGCCATCCTCCAGGGTCCCAAACTCCTGGAGTTCCCGTTGCAGTTCCTTCTCCCACTCAGGCAAATCCTCTGTAGACAGACATCAAAATGAGAATGAAGGAAGTCACTCCTAGTGCAAGAAAACACATAAACCCACCCCTCCTCCTGAATGAAGGAGCCAGCATCATGGACTCCCAGGACCCCCTTCTTAAACACACTGAGCACAATGCTCACGTATAGTCCCCAAAAATAGAGCCACTGAACCCTGCACGCCACAGGGATGGCCAACAGGGCTACTCTACACCTGTCAAAGCAGAACAGTTTGATTTTATATAACATTTAATACTAAACATTTGCTATTTGAAGTTCTGCATTTCATAGTTGTTCCCATTACCAATTTAATGGTACTCAATTTATTGACATCTAGAGAACTAAATGCTCCCCTGGCATTGTCAACATTTGAACTCCTAATCGACAACTCATAATAGAAGTCAGCAGTACGCAATCAGGTCAAAGAGTCACCTCGCAGGATATATGGCTCCAGCAGAACTAATCTTGTAGTTCCCAGCAAGTGCAAGGGCAAAATCCCTTTACATGTTAGATATTTTGCAAGCAATAGGATCTTTAAACATGCAAGGCCTAATATGCACCCTTTTAAGCACTTGCAGAGGAGCAACAGGACCGCACCCCCTCCCTGCAGCCACTGCTGCTGTCGATCTCAACGTCGTATGCTTTCTCCAGATCTTTCATATTTTAGCTCCATACTTTTCACAAAATTCTCTCTCTCTCTCTCTCCTTCCAAGTCACCAAACCATCATCTATCCTCCTGTTAAAAGCACCTCACTGGTCATCCGTTACCACTTCATGCGAGTAGTAGCGATTCAATAGTCCCCCTTTTTCAGCACCCTAATTGTTGTCCATAGCTCCCTGTAGAGCTAGTCTCTCAGTGGTCACCTTTTGTTTTTCGGCTTCAGGTCTGCTTTGTATGGCTGGTTCATACATGTACTCAGGATCCTTGTACCCGTTAACTTCTCCAGCCTTGTTGAAAGCAATGCTCATGCATGCTTGCTTTGTCATACATTTCAAATGCTTGCAGGTGCCCACCTCCCCTGTTCTTTTTCCATTAGTGGATACACAGTTTGAAACATCTTCCCATCCTATGACTATTTTGCTCCATACCCTGTGCCTTCAAGATCATTACCCCCTAAACCACCTCCTTCACTAGCCCCCACTCCCATTCCTTTCCCTCTGTCTCATAAGTCTATTCACTATGTACATTTGCCAAGTACAGATCTTTGATTAACGTGCTGCATCACTGAACTAGGAGTACTAGTCAGGTGCTGCATCCCTCACCCTCACTCTGATGTCAGCAGTGAAGGTTCTAGGAGACTGGTCCACGGTCACATGAAGCTTACCCGTGACCATCACCCAAAAACAGAGTTGGGTACATTTTGGGTCTGCGTTGCTGACCTATCGCCAGAGATTGTTTCCTTACCTGCAATGTGACCAGGTGTGGACCCTCTGCAACCTGGACAGAGATAAACACTCTAGTTTAGTAGCTGTGTCTTCACTACACTAAGCTAAACCAGTCAGCTCAGGTCCTAATATGAAAGGGAGTCACAGTTGTCAGGTTATCTGTCTCCTTTATGTGCTATCAGAAACATAAAACAATAAGTGTCATGGGGATAACCTCAAAAAAGTTGCTTTTCTCTAAGATATTATAATTTAAAAAAATTGGCAACCCCTCAGTGGGATTTTAAATCAGATTAGCACTCCCAGTCAAGCTTGGGGGAAATTTTCCTTTTAAAACCATTTTCTTTTCTATGATAGAAGCGTCACTGCCTCCTTCCCCATTTTAATCCAACGTCTCCAAACTTTATTTTGCTTCATCGAGAGAAGCATACCTTACTCCTTTTGCCCAATGTTTTTTTTCTCCCAATAAATCAATCATTGACCCTCCTTACGGTCAGAACGTAGCCTTACACTACCAAGGAATACACTTGCTCTGATGATTTTTGTAAGCTTCTTTGCCCAGCAGAGCTAAATGGATTTTTTTTGTTTGGTGCTTGCTTTTAAGTACTAGGTCAGTGCTTTCCAACCTTTTTAGAACCACGACCCATGTTTTAGAACAATAAACTTTTGTGACCTTCCTAGCATTAACAGACATGAGCCGGGAGATTTTTTATGTAACTAAAGCATCATGTGGCAACGCACTGTCATTTACAAACAGCACATTTTCCATTGAAATGGGCACTAAATTTGCACAGACATACAGTTTTACCGATAAAACTATACTGCACGCAAATGATAATGTGTGGAAATCGGGATTCAGTCAACATTTATCATTTGTGCACCAAGTAAAGTATCTTGATTTTTTTTGATCTTATTGAAATCTTTGTTTCCATCAGACTTTAGAATTACACAAAAATTTGCTTAATTTCTTTTTGCTTTCCTAACTACGGAATCTGTATAGTTCATTTTAATTTTGTTGCGCTTTTCTAAACTGACATCCAACAGCGTTTCACATAATTCACTTTACTTTTCTTTCTCCGACTGCAAAGTGAGAAGAGTTTTTAAGTGCCAATCTTCATGTTAACCGCTTCTCCGCGATCGGAATTCCGCCCAGGTGCTGGACATTCCGATCGAGGGTGTGGTCGTGACGAGCTCAGCTCGTCATGCGCACAGCGCGACCGCACAGCATGACGAGCTCAGCTTGTCATGAGCATCGAAGGGGTTAAAAAAATAAGGAGCAATTTGTCAGAAGACATAGCCTGACATTTGACCTCTGTCTTTCAAGTGCAGCAAATGTGAAAAAATAAATACAGAATTTAAAGGCATCTTTATTTATTGTTGGTACTTTCATGACCCACCAAAAATCAGTCGCAACCCAACAAGGTAATACGATGGTGCATGGGGCCGATATTACCCTCAAAGCCTTCAAGTAAAACAGTGGCTGTTCAATACTGAATAAAGGTTAACTGGCATAAAGAAGAGAGAAGGCCAGGTGCAGGCCAAGCGTGCATCCTCCTTCTACAGAATTCTTGTTAGCTTTTAACAGAAGACACTATCAAGTCTGGCATGGTCAGTATTGCTGCTACCACCGTCTCCATAGTTAGGTCACTTCCTGTCGAGACAATGCCCATATGAGGCACTAGCGAGTTGCAGCTACCGGATATTCTTCCACCCCTTCAGGCCCTGGTGGAGTTGCTGCTCCATGTAGCCACCTTTAACAGCCCACTTACTTTGCACTGCTTATACCAAGTCTATGTTTGGTCTTTATAAAATCAACCAAGGCTCTCCAATTGCACCCTAAGGTACTCTATACTCTTCTCCGATACCCACCGTCCTCCGAAAAGGCAGCATCGTCCAGCCTGCCCATACCCAGCTGCTCCATGCCCTGGGAGATATCCTCGCTGCTTAGGGATGATAGGATATAGGCATCACTCACAAACTCACTGACAGGGGGGCTGGCAGAATCATCCTGCAAAAAGAAAATAGGGAATTCAAGCTGGAGTTTGTTCTCTCTAACCGGTGACCTGTGGCCATTATTCTTAGTTGAATTGCCCAGCGGTTTCCGTTATCATGGACTTCAGGCACATCTAACAAGATGTCCAATAACTAAAGACTTGGGCTTCAAGTGGACCCCCATATGGAATCAGCACTTCCTCCAAGAGTCAGGAATACCCTAGTAGGGAGGTAGTGTTGCCAAAAATAGAAATTCTAGTGATTAAAATACTAATGCTTGGCAATGCTTATTGGATAGGCAACCCAGCACACCCGACTTAGCTGCCGGTGTCAGCCTGCTTGCATGGAGTTCATTTTATTGATTGTCAGTAGTCTCATAGCATTGAATTAACATACCACCCCACATCTGTAAGTGTGCATACCTTCGAGTGAACATCCTGAATAGCCTGCAATTGGCTACTCAGTAATTAGACCACACATATTAAACTGGAAGCAGGTGCCAAGCGACTGGCAACCCTCTTGGTTGCTCAGTTGAGCTCCTATCCAGAGCTTCACCTTGCTTTCACATTTGAATACTTCCAAGCGCAAACTTAGTTTTGATGGTATAAGACAGCCCAGGCTACTGCATCTTTGCATAGAGAAGGTAAGAGGCCTCACCTCTAATGCGCTGTCACGACTTTCAATTGGAATCGGTGTAGTCCTTGATGAACATGAACCTAAAATGAGGCAAGTGACAGGGTAAGAAATTTCACCTCAGCACAGGTTTTGAATTAAAAAAAATAAGTAAACTGTGTATGTTAGTTTGTTGTGATGTGTTTCTGAGTTGGTGCGCTTGAAAACGTATGTGTATGGAGTAAGGGGAGGTGAGAGAAGCGGGTTGTGGTGGCATGTATATCTACTTAAAAAGCATGCAATAAAGTTGTTAATGACTGCTTGTATCTGCATATGTAACTTAAGCTGTATATTTGTAGGTGGTCTTAAGGTTGTGTGAGTACTAATAAAATTAATCCAATAAAAAAAGCTCCTCTTGTCATAACAAGTCAATTTACAAAAGGTGGAAGCTAATATCAAGTAGCAAAACCTACATGCATTTGGCAACTGGCAAAACCATTATTCACAGTATTTTTGGAGAGTTATTAGAGGTCTTGTCCTATTCTTTACTTTTCCCTTTAAATTACTTAAACTTGTATTGTCCCAGAGTCTAGTCATCGTGACAACTACTTACAACCTGAAATGGGAGTGGGCAGACAGGTGGAGGAGAGCTCATTACAAGTGACGGTGTTCTCTGGGAATTTATTAAAAATACATATAACCTGGTTTTTGGCTCATAGTAAATAGTGTGTGTTAAATCTTACCTCCTGCGGACTAGAAAGGAGCAACATGTGAATAGGGTGACCAGATTTTGAGAACCAAAAATCGAGACAGGCCAGAAATAAACGTAGGACTAAAGCCTTACTTTTATATCTGGCCTGACCCGGTTAGTGCGTAGTCTTGGAATATGTGCATACATTATATTAGGCTTGTAAATATATATATATATATATATATATATTCTATACACATTATTTTGAAATTTTCAAATGTGAATTTCTTCTATGTCTATGCAATCGTGATTGGACATTGTCACTTTAAAAAGACATCCATACCAAGTAACGCTGTCATGTGATCAAGGTAGGTGAACTGCCGAAACGCGTCATGGCGGAGCTGTTTTTGGACAAATAAAACGAAATAGCACTTAACTTGGGTCCACTCTCGTTTGTTCCCGCGAATGGGATCTGGAGAAGGCGAGGGTTTTGCATATTTTCACCGGACTGACTTTCCCCGGTGTAGTGGACCCCCTCCCCGTGGAGTTGGCTTCGTGGTTGGCAAAGTCGTAGTTTCCAGCGGACCTGGCGACTCTCGAGGCTTCGAGCGAGCTGGTAACCCGGAAGCGATCTGGAAATATTCCGGCAACGGAAACACGAAGCCCCCTGCTGTAGCGAAGTACGTACCTGAGGAAAAGTGGGTTGGCGTGGAGCTGAGTTCGTCGAGTGAAGCTGACTCGGAGGAGTCGGTTTAAGCGAGGAAGCGGCATCGCAATGACCGCTGGACAATAAGGTACGGAACAGTGGCCAGTATAACAGCAGGTGGGGAGGTGTGCACCCGTGAAGTCCGCTGACAAAGTATTTGCCGAGTCAAGTGGACTAACGGCGACTGATAAGTTTGAAGTAAATACTCCATATTATGTCTGCCGCAGCGTTACGAGATCGTGAGTCGGCTGCCGAGGAGATGTTTTCCGACTCTCCTAAGATGCAGCAAGACGACAGTAGAGGTGCTAGTGAGGAGGCGAGTGGAGGGGCACAAAGTTTAAAGAGAAATTTCGCAATTTGGAAAAATTGATGCGCCAAGAGCAAGCTAAATGGTGGGAGTCCAAATCATTGCAGCGATACCTGGATGTGGGCAGGATACCCAGGGGTCTTAGAATAATGATTGCCCCCAGCTATGACACACCTAACCCCCAGATGATGGCTGAGTGGGCGGAAACGAACTTGGACTCATCGCGAAGACTAGTCCAGATACTAGTCAAATATGCAGAAAGTGACCGAGGGAACTACAGATCAAAATAGATGTGCTTGATGCGGAAATCAAAGCAATGGGTGATTCCCAACAGAAAACAAAGCTGCATGAAGAGATGGTAATGAGATTAACTAAGGAAGAAGAAAAAAATAAAGCAAGGAAAAACTTTCCAAATTCCGCAGAGATAAGGAGGATTACGCCAGCGGGCAAATTTTCACTTTTGCCCGCAAAATATGATGCATATAGAAACGCGACAGCAAGTAAACAAAATCAAGGACAAAATCAACAAGGTAGGAACCCACCACAAGAGGAAGTTCCTTCTACGTCAGATCTCAGCTCTGCAGTAGAGAGTGAGTCAGAAACAGAGGGGCGAAGAGAACGTGCCAAACAGAGTGCCATCAAACTCACTTTGGGGAGGAATTAGACTACTTGAGACGCAGTAGAAGGGAGACATTACGCCCCAGGAACCGACCGGCAAAAAACGACGAACAGAGGCCAGAAGGCAGAGGAGAAAAGCAGCCAGAAGCGCCAGCAACAGGCGACCTGCTCGCGGACGCGGGCGGGGGGGCTGGAAGAACAAATAGCGGAAACATCGCAAATCATCGTGGCGCCATCTAATGAAAAAATCATTAATCTGGCGAAAATAAATTTAACTGCGGCGGAACAGCAGCTACTGTCTTTGGGACTTTCGTACTGCCCAGAGTCAAACTTTGATTACCCCCAAACTCGGGCAGACATTTACAAATTTATACGTAAATTGAAATTAAAAAAGTTCCATCAACTTCAAACGCAATCCAAACAAGTGGGGAGCAGGCAATTAATAAATGTTAATACAGAGACTTCCAGCTTAACAGCGGCAGATCTGGGTATACTGAGAGATTTGCATGAGTTGGAACATAATGCTGGGGCTACGTATGAAGTTTCTAACCTAGACAGAAATGAAAGGGGCGCCGTAAATTGGATCCCATTGGGCTTGGAGGTTGGTTCCAAACCAGATACACCATTTAAAGTCAAATCGAAGTTCACCCCTATCATGCCAAGGGATTCTTTGGACGTTTTTAATGAGCAAGTGGTGGCGCAGGTGAAGAAGCTAAACATTAACATCAATAAAAGCAAGAGAAAATGGTCTAACCAGGAAAGAAAATATGGCCAGTTGATGGAAAAACTTAAAAGGAGAAAAATGTGGTGATAAGGAATTCGGATAAAGGGGGAACACTGTACTGTGGCCCTTACAGGAATATTTGGATGAGGCCTATTCCCAACTTAACAATATTGAATGTTACCGTAAAAGTTCCCTTTACAAGTTTAAAGCCACTCAGGATCTCTTTTTAATAAACTATTGGCATGGAAAAGCAGGGGTTTGTTGAGCCTCGAGGAATATAAATATTTAAAGAAAGAACACCCAACTATACCATCCATATATTTTATTCCAAAAGTGCATAAGAACATTGACAAACCCCTGGAAGACCCATCATCTCGGCATGTAACGGATTACTAGAGAACATGTCGAGATACATTGATTTCTTTTGCAAGAACATGTTCATAATCTCAAATCCTATGTACAAGACACGAGCGATTTCATCAGGAAAATTAAGGATGTTCATTGGCAAAGGGGTGGTATTTAATAGCGCTTGATGTATCCTCATTATATACCTGTATAAGAAATCAAGATGGGTTAAAAGCCATAGAGCACTTTTTGGCAAACAGGCCACTCAAATATGTACAACACAACAAAATGTTAATTGACATGTTGACGTTTTGCCTGGAGAATAATCTGTTCATGTTCAAAAGTCAAATGTATCAACAAATACAGGGGTGGCCATGGGGGCCAGTTTCTCCCCAGCTATGCCTGTTTGTTTATGGGATGGTGGGAGGAACTGGTCCTCAAAAGACAATTTGAACATACTTACAAAGAGAGCATTATATCATGGCTCAGGTACATTGACGATTTGTGCATTATATGGCAAGGAACGGAGAATGAAGCCAGGGAATTTATTGAACTCATCAATGTTAATGATGTAAACCTGCATTTCACATCAGTGATAAAAGTATTACATTCCTGGATGTACAAGTCAGTGTAGTCAATGATATGTTAACCACATCATTGTATCGCACGGACACGGCAGGTAACACATTGTTACATGCGTCAAGTGCGCATCCTCAACACTTAATACAAAGCATCCCGTATGGCGAGATGCTGCGTATACGAAGAATATGCAGTGAGGAAAATGATTTGGAGATTAAACAGACAGAAAGTAAAAGCGATTTTTGGAGAGAGGTTACAAAACATCAACCATTGAAGCTGCTATAATTAAATCTAGAAAGGGAGCTAGGGAAGATCTCTTACAGTACAGCACAAATTCTGGGGAACAAGCACTAAGGATGGAGACACAATTAAAGAACCCACTAGACTCATTTTGACATATTCGAGACAGGAACAACAGCTACAAGCAATTATAAGACGAAATTGGCCAATAGTTTTGGATGACCCAATAATTGGGGATTTACTCCCGAAACATCCTGCTATAACATACAGGAAAGCGGCATCGATGGCCAATGTGCTTGTAAAGAAAAGCCCAAAGGAGCAGGAACAAAAGGTTTCTTCAAGTGCTTTAGTTGTAAGGCATGTAAGTACGGCTCCAACAAGACCACATATCATACTGCCTTTAGTGACAAGGTACAAAACATAAATCAACATCTCACTTGTCGAACAGATTTTGCTATCTATATTTTAGAATGCAGTTGTAATTTGGCATATGTAGGTAGCACTAAATTATCTGTTCACAAGAGAATTTTACAACATATAAGGGCAATTAATAAAAATGACCCTAGTTACCCTGTGGCGAGACATTTTAAGGAGCGACACGACAGTAGCCTGCAACACTTGAAATATTATGTTATTGATGCTGTCCCGCCCCAGAAGAGAGGGGTGATCGAGAATCAAAATTAAGGCGCCTAGAAACTCGTTACATTCTTGAGCTCGACACAAAGTATCCTGGGGGCCTTAACACAAGTGAGGATCTGTACACTTATTTATAAATTAATAGTTTTAAGAGTACAATATAGCCTCTCATCCAAGTACTGTAAAAACACCAATATAGCCTCTCATCTAAGTACTGTAAAAACACCAAAGAACAATCATGACCCAAACTGTGTATCGGAATTTGTATTAAGATTAAATTCTTTAGGTGCTAGGATGGTTTTAGATAATTTATATTGTTTGTAAAACCTAATATGCACCTTATACCATCTCAATGGAGTTTTCATAAAATGGATATTTTAGTAGGAGTTTTTATCTGGTTTTTAGCAATTGAATTGTATTTATTGATATTTATATATTTATATGCATATTTATATATGTATTTAATACAATGGTGGGAATCATTGCTTATAAATTAGAACTGTCATTTAGGAAATAAGTAATGACAGTCAAAATTCTCTTGCCCCGATCTTTGCACATGCCTTCTTGCACTTTAGTTTGCATTGTCAGTACATCCTTGAATAAGACAATTAGTTATAAATAGATGTTACTGACAAATGCAATACAGACAAGTTTTAAAATTGGTTTTTGCACTAGCACTTTACACGCAAGCACTTTTTTGACATTTATGTAGCACTTTTTAGTAGGAGTAATATTTGGGTACTAGGCCAATGTTCCAATTTACAAATGTGACATAGGGTTGGAATATGGATTAATGTATTGTTGTGAACATGCAATTCCAACCATGACAATTATGTATAGATATTGGTATAAAAATGGAAAGGTGACAAATTGAAACTTTTTTTTATATACTGTGCATTTATGCAAAAATATTTTCTATACACATTATTTTGAAATTTTCAAATGTGAATTTCTTCTATGTCTATGCAATCGTGATTGGACATTGTCACTTTAAAAAGACATCCATACCAAGTAACGCTGTGATGTGATCAAGGCAGGTGAACTGCCGAAACGCGTCATGGCGGAGCTGTTTTTGGACAAATAAAACGAAATAGCACTTAACTTGGGTCCACTCTCGTTTGTTCCCGCGGATGGGATCTGGAGAAGGCGAGGGTTTGTGTGTATATATATATATATATATATATATATATATATATATATATATATATATATATATATATATATATATATATATATATATATATATATATATATATATATATTTCTGCTGCAAAGTACAAAGTACAGCACTTGCGGGAAACTTCTACCCAGATTTTATTCGGGTTTGTAGCACACAGGACGCGTTTCGGCGACTGCCTTTTTCAATTATCAAATCGGCAGCCCGAGACAGCGTCATTTAAATATACACACACACATTTCATTGGTGGTTTGAATAGAGTCAAAACAAACAAAGGACTGTTTTGATGGAACGTAAAACATTTCGGCCATCTTGAAACATGCAAAATACATTCATTGATCATGTTCTCACTGCTGAATTCATATAGATAAATATATATCAATCAATATCTTGCCCTGGGATGGGCTTTGCTGAACATGTTTCGTTAACCCATTACAGACATTTGATTGTTATCAGCAATTCTGGATATTTCGCACAATTGAGCCCAAGATGAGCATATCCTATGCCAAATATGTACAATGAAACATCACTGTATATCAATTCAATACTCGTTCCCCACCAACTAAAAAGAAAATGAAAAGAAAGAAAGAAGAGAGACAAAAGGGAAAAGCAAAAAACCTTTTCATTTCATAGTACTGGTATTTACAAATATTTACAATCCAGAACTTAACATTGCTACCTTAGAGATGTATAGCCAATTCCTCCCCGCTGTTAAGTCCATGAGGTATTTTAGTTTGAATATCTATAATATATCTGGACTCAAGTCTCCGAAGTTTGAGTTGTCTGTCCCCCCCTCTGATGTTACCAGGCACATGATCTAAGCAAAAATAGCGCAACATATATATATTTACATATACACATTCATTTACAAAGCTACTTTTACTTAACGTTATCTATGGCAGGACCTCCACCATGAGCCCCCTGCCCTTCTTCCCATCCTCTCTCCTCTTTGCTGGGAGCATGCAGTTAAACTCCCCCTGTGCTGCCTGACAAACAGAATAAATTGCTCAATTTTTTTCAGTCTTCTGAGGCACCTGTGTAAGAAAAGCATATTCTCCTTATAATTACCTGACCTTTGTCGCAAAAATGTTGACATGTATTAAAATGAAGATATGTGTGGGGGCAGTGCACCGAAAACCAGGATATTTGGTCACCCTACCTATGCAGTTGAGTAATACGAACATCAGGGAAATGCTGCTTCTGTACAAACACCTTTCAATACAGAAAATCAAGATGACAAGAAGGTAAAGAAGTGAAACTGTGGGTTAAAAAACGAATCTGGGGCATTGAGTACTACAGTGGTGACTGATCACTTTTCAATGCGGAGGATTAAAGTACATTCAGTACGATGAGATAAAGCGCACGCCTGCAAATTACCTATTCTCCTTATGAACATTTTTGAGAGGAGAACAACAGGCCACAAAACCTCTGTACCTCATCGCAATTTTGTAGAAAATCTCAGAGGCACGCTGAAATCACACAAATGCCCTACAAAACACCTTATTATAATGTACAGCTCCTCTGTGTTGCTTTCCCTGCCATAGAGCATGGTCCATTTCTTTATCCGATGGCGGTATGACTTTCTGGTGATTCGGAAGGAATCAAAGAGTTCTCCCACTGATGCCCCTATTGAAAGAGGCATCTTTTGCTACTTAGGCGAGGCCTGTGGCAAGGTACATGCCTGTTTTTTTGTACCTTGGAGAGGCAAATGGACACAAACATTGAACGTTAATAACTTTCAGTCACAGGTCCACCTTACAGTAGGAAAAGAGAACAAGCATTGGCAATGCAATATGTCTCACATTTGCGAAAGTTTAAGCTACTGGCATTGTAAATGACAATGCCTTTTATTTATGTTTTAAAAGACAACACATAAATAAAAGTCACTCATTTACAATGCCATTAGCTCAAACTCTCTGAAATGCAAGACCTATTGCATTGCAAATGTTTTTTTTTTTTACCATCCCCAAATATGCCACCTGCTGTGTGGCTCACAGGTCTGATCTGACTGAACGTGCTCAGAAACCAAACACAAGTGTTATCTTCGTTTTCCGGTGACCTAAGGGTTAGAGGTTGAGGGAGTCCGTGTCCTGATTTATATCTCCTCCCCAGTGCCCGTAGCTCAGCCTTTACCAATAGAAATGAGGAAAAACATTTCTTATTTATAAAGGTTGTCCCACACAGATTGCAGGACTACGTATGTTTTTTTCGAATAATGTGGAAAAGAAACATGCATTTGGGTAGGCCGCACAAGGATGTGCTTGACCTAATGAGACTGTGCTATCCGTTTGAGCGCCAGTGTTTGCGAGGCTCCCGGACATTCAATCTTTACATGTGAAAAGAAAACCATAGCTCTGTTTGCCCTCTTTCGGTCCAACACGCACACCAATTAATATTTGCAAAGCCATAGGTCTTGCATTTGCGAGAGTTTAAGCTATTGGCATTTACAATGCCAATAGCTCAAACTCTTGTAAATGCGAAACTTATGGCATTGCAAAGAAGCGGCCGCCATTGTCGCGGCTGCTTGGAAAGTGAAAGCCAGCATGGCGCGAGGAATGTAAGGAAAGCACGTCGTGCCTGCAGTAGGGCAAAACCCATTAAAGAAATTAGTGCTTACAGACGAAATAAAACATACCATGCAGCCACATAAGTACAAGGGCCAGTCGCCATGGGAGGTTTCAAATGAAGACAAGGCGGTACTAAGGAGGGACTAACAAGGCAATTAAGGAATCAGAAGCCAGCATTTACAAAGGACAACGACACAAGCCAATGAAAAATATGGACGGAGAGTGGACGGAGCTTCAAACCCCTAACTTAATACTGCATGCCTCGCAGAGCAGCGCATGCGCTGCCGAGGCTCGACCTAAAAATTCCAAAGTTAGAGCTGTTCTTCCTGTGATACTGGAACAATGTTCAATGATGAGGTGCCAAGCAGTTGGTTGTGCGTGCTAACACCATAGTACTCTTGAGTTTAACCAATGAGTGTAACAAAGGATCAAAGCACCTGCAGCAGGAGAGTGGGGAGTGGATTTTTGTAAAACTGGGGTAATCCCGGTTTTTTAAAGCACATATTTCTAATGTAGTGGTAAGTCATAAACATACAGTATGGTATCATGAGGATTTATTTATAGTGAGCACATTATCCATCTGAATGGTGTTGTGCTAGTAAAAGGGCACCAAAAACAGCCAGTGGGAAGTCAACTCAGATTCTTAGGTGGGAGGACTTGCATGGATCTGTTTGAAAGTTACACCTGAAAACTTATATTAATGCAATAACAAGACTAATAGGGATTCTAACAAATAAGTCCTATGCTGTGAATAACCTATTGATAATAAGTGGGCCAATTTTGTTTTCCACGACATTAGTTTCATCTTTTAAACTGAAAAAAATGAAGAATCATTAATTTTGTCATTTCCCGTTTGGTAAGCACCGCAAAAACAGAATGAAATCGGTTTGCTTCAAGTTGTATACTGGTGCAAAAGGTTATTTTGGACCAATACATGATTGACTACTATGCTTGCAACAACATTGGTGTGACTAAACTCTCCCAGTCCTGTTTTCTTTTTGCCCCAGTGTATCAATTCTGCATGAATGAATTCTTATGAATTTATCTAAAAGTCAAAATGTTTGATAGAACAAAGCAAGAATTATTGCTCCAGCTATAAAAAAGTTATAATGTTGTTGAAAACAAATTGTGCCCAGGTGGAAAGGTAGGTTCAGATTAATATCATACCCATACTCATTCAGAAGTAGCTGCAGGAAACACCCAAACTCACACAGTTCAGTTATCTAATATTTGTATTGAAGGGTTTTCGCTTTAATTTTACTCAACTAAATATTAGATATAATGGATATTGTTTGTTTAGCTTCTAAAGGTATTCTTGTAAGCACTGTACGCCTGAAAACTAACAATAGCAACTCAGTTTGCTGAACCCACATAATCTGTACGGAGACCCTTTTTTGGCAGTGTGCACTATGCAAATGTTGCCAAGGACTCTGCCAGATGAGTGAGTCCTTATGCCATGTTGCAGAGCATACTATACCCCTCACAGAGAGAAAGATGAATACTACAAATGAAAGTCTTCTTCAATAAATTATCAAGACTTAACATGAAAAACAGCTTATGGCAGTGACACATTTCAACAACATGTGATCTCACAAAATTAAATCATCTCTGCATTTGCAGGGTTGGTAGCTGCCAAAAAATATGGCGTATTTAGAAAACAGACAATGATATACAAGTATCATATAGCCTTGTTTACATTACAGAAGGTAAAAGTGCACTTCAGCATTGAGACATTAGGGGCCTCCTTTGCACTTACAACTCTGCTTAAATGTTTTGAAATATTTTTAAATGCGAAAGGTAGCAACAGCTTTTTAGGTTGCGCCTGCCAGACAGCACAAGCTGTCTGGCTGAAAAAGACATGTTGTGCTTACCAAGAACGTACAGGGACTTTTCAGAACGCCCATTGGCTTTATTATCGTTCTTATTTGCTTGATTTCTAAGGGAGGACTTTCCTATTTTCAGCCTGTTTATCTTGTGTTTGTCTCTCTCCTGGAGCAGAGCATCTTTACCATCTCTTTGGCTGACTTCTATGCTCCCTTTGCTTGCTTTTACGGATATTCTTTTTATTTAAGCAGAGCATGTGTTTTTCAGCTGTCCCCCCCCCCCCTCGTGTGTCATGCCTTTCCTTAGCTGCTCTCTCTTTTGTCAATGTGCTTCTCTTTCCCCACCTGCACTCCAGATGCTCTCTCTGGCCCTTGTGCTTCCCCTCCTCCTTGTGTATGCACTGTCCTCTCTTTTGCCTGTGTTCTTTCTCTTGTGTTGCTTCTCCCTCACCCCCTGCCCTCCATGTTGCTCCTCCCAGCGCCTTCTGTGTTGCTTTGGCATTGCTGGGAGCAAGGTGTGTAATATTCAGGGGCAGCTCCTCCGTTTGAGCGGAGGAGCGTCGTCACACTTAATTTCCCCAGAGACGAAAAATAAAATGGTAATGAACTTAATTAATTACCATTTTATTTTCCGTCAACCCGTCCTGAACAGAGTGTCAAGACGGGGCGGGGCCTGCTGAGTGGCAAAAGTGGTGGGCTGCCTGGGCACTAGTTTATAGTGCACATGTCCCTCACATGCGCACTATAAACATCTCAACCTACACAGGACTCTACTAGCCTTGGGAGCAGGAGAAGAAGCTGCTCCCGCCAATTCTCTGCATGCAGCGCCAGGATTGGTTAAGCCCAGCTGGACGGGACGTCAGGAGAAAAAGATGACCGGAGCGAGGTGGACGTGTGTCTGGAAAATGGTAAGTACCCTTTTATTTTGTTAATGTATTTAATTGTATTTGTGTACTTTTTTTTAATGTATTAAATAATTTCCGCCCCCCTTCTAATCGGAGGACTTTCCAGCCGCCACTGGTAATGTTCGGATCCTGTGTGATAAACTATTACTGCAGACACTGGAAGTGAGGCTTCCCTGCCGCTTCCATTTAAAGTGGAATGGGAATCCTCGTACAAGGACCCCACTGTGGCCTCTGTACAGCTTGCTGAATACTGACATTTTAGGCATATGAGCACGGTTAAGTAGGGCTGCAGTGCCAGGGTTGTGGAGTGCAGCATTCGAATTTTGTTGCCTTGTTACTGTAAAAACACAAGACTGCGATTCCTGATAACTTAGCTCCAATACCCCTGTTGCCCACTCCTTGCCCAAAGTCGACCTTCACTGCCAGGAGTAGTATGTATATACTGTCCAGAATACGAGTGGGTAACTTGCAGCTGCCAATCCATGCTTAAGTTAGCCTCTGGGCTACAACTGCCCGTCACCACCACCAAAGCCTACCGCACTTCTCTGAAATGTTTATCACTGATGAGCTTAATTTCTGTTTGACAAATCGAATAGGCCTTCTAATTACATCGTTCAATGGTATCCATTTAAGGAGATATAACTAACCCATCCTCTTTTTCAATGACCCAATACATACACATCCTGATGTCTCCTGGTTCAGATTGACAACATTGTTAAATATATTGCCTTATAACACTGCAAGATACTTTTTGATTATTGTTTTAAAAATGTTCCAGTTATTTTGAAATATACTCACACAGTACACTTTCTGATATATATTTTGAAAAAAACTTCTGAAATGTGCACATAAAACTAGTGAGAATACCACACAACAAGGCTGCCATTGTTAGCTGGAATAGAGGCTTGTGCATGTTTGTTCCATGACAGCACAGTGGGAAAGTGTTTTATCTATAAGTTGCGCATCACTCTCTTGTTGGAGAGTTCGAAACCCATCTTTGTGGCTTGGATATTTCTGCTAATTTTAACATGTTGTTTTTTAAAGCCCCACCTTAGCCCTTACCATGCCGGTGGTGTTTAATAATAATGAAAAGAGAAAATTGGAAAACATGTACTGAGTGCGATTGATTAATGTGTGAGCATCCAAAATTGTGGAAGGAACAACACGAAGCGGACACTGTTGCCATAATGCGTCCCACACCTCCATCATATTTTCTTTGATTTGCCTAGGTTTCTCAGGACTTCGGACCCGCATAAAATATTGATCCATTGTGTTGTTGCAACAGAATTTAGATACATACATCGGTACTGATTCTGTTAAACTTGTGGTTTGAAATTTCCAAGCATTCAACCCTCCCGATCTCGTGCTGAGATCTGATTGGCTGCCAACACTTCAACCAGGAAGTGTTGGCAGCCATCTTGTAACTCGGCTTGAGCAGAGTCCCAGAAAAAAATGTTTAAAAAAAAGAGAAGGGGGCAGGGTAGGGATACTCTGTCCCCCTAGGCCTCTTGGGGGGCCGTGGTCCCATGTACTCACTTAAAATCATGTATGCGGCTGGGCCCGCAGAACACCCCGCGGACCGCCACCTCCCCAGTATTTTCTTTGCTTACATCATTATGCTTGCCCGCCATGGTGCATATGAGTGCGTGCACATTATCACCCCCTTTTTATTTTTATTTACACCGCTACATCACAACATCAGCCAAAAGACATTTCATTTTGCTGGGCGGCACAAAATCTTTAAAAAAAACATTTAAAGAGACAACAGATTGAAAAGGGGAGACCTACTGGCTTTGCCAACACTTATTTCAAATTTGTGTGCTGGGAAACGTTTAGCAAATATCTTTGTCTGCTGGCTCTCATTAAGGTTACTAAGGTTTTATGTGAAATAAATATTCGAGTTCTTAAAACGTGTGTGATTAGATTTATGCTCCAAGATGAAAGGTTAGTATATGTTGTCCGATAACAGACACATTCATTTGCCACTGCTACTAAACACTTCTGATCTTACATGCAATAGAGCATGGGCCATCTGACTGCAATGCAACGGAGGGTACTGATGGATAATCTGCACGACCTGCTGCTACCACAACAAAAGAAACTATTTTCTCCTATGCCGACGATACCCAGATCATTTTCTCCCTCTCACCGACGCAGGGACACGGGCCCTCCGATCTTAGTTTGGGCTTCAGCAGGATCCATCTCTGGATGCAGAATAATCTGCTCAAGCTCAACTGGGACAAAACTGAACTTATGATTCTAGGCAAAAGGCCCTGATCTCTGGGGACCGCATCACTGGCCCGTTGAACTGGGAGTTCCTCCTACCCCTTCAAGTAGTGTTAAGAATCTGGGGTTCATTGTGGATGTGTCACTATCCATGAAACAAGTGGCCAAGGTGACTGCCACCTGTTTTGCAGTTCTTAGGTGGTTAAGAAAGATCCTGTGGCTGATTCCCTTCTCAGCACAGAGGACTGTGATCCAGGCCCTTGTTTCTAGACTGAATTATGGCAACGTACTGCACCTGGGAGGCGATAAATTTACTATCCATGGACTGCAAGCTGTGCAGAATGCAGCCGCCAGGCTTTTTTATTGCCTACCCAAGTTTATTTCGGTTTCCAGCCTTCTTCGTGAACTACACTGGCTTACCGTGTCGAACCGTATTAAGTTCAAAGCACTTTGCTACGTGTTCAGGATCAAATCTGGATTTGCCCCTAAATATCTCCTGGACGTAGTCCACCTATACCATCCCTCCCGACCCTTGAGATCCTCTCTGCAGACTCGGTTTTTGTACCTAAAACCCGGCTGGCTCGTATGAAAGGCCGATCTTTTCCTACTTAGGGCCACTACTGTGGAATTTCCTGCCAGCTTCCTTGAGAGATTCTACATCCCTTCTGACTTTCCGTAGGAGTCTAAAAACCTGGCTTTTCTAACTCATTATGCAGATCATCTTTTTTACTCTCCCCTACTCCTGCCCTGCGCCGGGACACCCCGCGGGGTAGCTGCGCGCATTATAAGTTTCGTAATAATAATAATAATAATAATAATAAACCAAGACTCTAGTGTTGCTGATAGGAATGATTTTGATCACGGTCTTTTTAAGAAATTATCTTTGCACACAACATACCACTGTAATCGTCCTCTTGTTTCTCACATGCTTAGAAAGTCAGGAATTTGGGGCGAAGTTCATACCTAAAAAAATACTTCCTGTTGAAAGGGACAGTATGAGCAAAATTCAGACTATGTTACATGCTGGGATTTATGGGCAGGACGGGTGTGTTCCTCATGGGCAATGTCAATGGCTGAGATTACGTTGGTAGGGTCAGGACCACAGTTGTTTTGCCAAGTACAATGCAGTGAGGGTCTATGAGGCACAAAATATTTGTTTTCCACTTGATAGTTGGCCTGGGCTTGTATTTGATGCTGCGTTGGCTAAGCGAGTCCATTTCTGTTCAAATAGGTGTATTTATGCGTATTTCGGTGAGCCATGGGTGTGCATGCTTGACAAAGCAGGATTCTCGTCCCAGCACAGCCTCGCTTTTGTCCCTCCACTTGCAACCACCTATAAAAACGTTCTAAGAGTTCAGCCTTTGGTGTTTGCCAGCACAAAGACTCATATATTTAGTTCACTCAAACAGCCAGAGTGGGCTAAATACATAGTTTCTAAGCCTTCACAACTTTTGACCTTCAATACTGAAGACGCCTGAATTGAGGTAACTAGCTGCACTACCAGGAGCACAGGGAGACCTACATTTATTTTGTGACACCTGATAGGTAAATGGATTGGGGATGGTAAAGTTGCATTGTTGTGCAAGTATAGCAATGATTAACTGTTCCTTTTCTCTGTTCAATCTGTGTGTTTGGCTTCCGGTCCCCTCCCCTTACCCCTTCTCGAACTCGTTCTTGAGAGTTTTCTGTAATTAGAGGCAAAACACGGGCTAGTAACGGAATTTAGTTTATCCATAGAGTCTGTGAATCTGCTCTTCTGTCTACAAAGACGCAGAGCCAAGCAGACCACATTAAGTCTATCCAATCAATATCCCATTCACTTTAGTTAGTACTTTAAAGTGACCAGGTCACCAATTTATTTAACAGGTTTCTATATAAGTGATATTAGAACACTTTACATGGTCCCTTGCTTTGAAGTATGAACACAGGTTTCACAAATTGATGACAGTTTCTTATGGTTTCCATTAAATGATTTAGATTATGGTCTATGAAACTCCTTTCCAAGTTTTACCTATGTGCCTCTCATTTAGGGCGGCACAAGCGCATGCTCACCTGCATTGTCCAGGTCGTCATCCATGGCCTCCCGTTCGCTTTGGTTGCCCTCTGCTTGAAGACGCGCCAGCTGGGCAGACTGCTTTATCAGCGAGACACGGTAAAAATAATTCCTCCAAAAGTCTTCCTCTTTTATGCTGCAGATAGGGAGGAAGCGGAAGCAACGCTGGTGAGATGTGGAAGCCCCTCTTATTATGGCCATCACTGGGCAGTCTTAACTTTATGTAGCTTCCTATGTGTTTTCAGGCATCCATAACTCATCACAGCATGCAGCTATTACAATGCCAATTCGTGGTGACAGCCTAGTGAACCTGGGAAGTGCAGTTTAATCTTGTTTTATGTCTGACAAAATGCTCTGCCGGGAAAAATGGAAGTTTGGTTTTCAAAAATATTTGCAGAAAACTGAATTTAGATAATTCTACAAGTTTGAGATATTACTTGGAATCTGGGAAGCTAAAAATCTGGTGTTCTTAAGTGATTAGCAGGTATGCAGGTTCTGTTTGTACCTTGGAATGAATCCCTAAATAAGGACTAATAAGGGAATGAGGAGATTTTATGGAGAAATATTTGTAGAGCAGGCAGGTTATAGAAAACATTTATTTTACATTACAAAACCTGATAAAGAAATGATGGAATTACTATAAGTTCTCTGAATTCTGCAGCATCAAGAGTGCTGGGAGAGAGGCGAGTAAGGAGGATGGAAAGGAAGGACCAGGAGAGCAAAAAGCTCAAGTGAGGGAATCTGGAATGAACCTTCTGAATAGCATGAACCTCTTAAGGAATGATCACACCAAGCCAACTGGTAGAATGAGAGTGTATTATGGGAAGAAGAGGCACTGCAGTGTCCAGGATGCAAGGAGTAAAGGAAGAAAGACTGGGAGACGGCAGTAAGAATCGTGCTTGCTGGAGAATGAGAGATCGTAGTAGGTTTCAGAAGAGGAAGAGACCTAAAGTGGGGTCCTCGCCGACTGTGGGTGGATATGGGAACACCTGGTGGGGTAGACCCCATGGTCCTGGAGAGAATTTTAGAGAGAGATTCTGAGAGAGAGACAGAGAGAGAGAGATTCTGAGAGAGAGAGAGACAGAGAGAGATTCTGAGAGAGAGAGAGAGAGAGAGAGAGAGAGCGCAACTCACCCCTCCTCCGCCCCAAGTTTATGTAAAAAAAGCCCTTTGATTTACTTTTTGTTCCTCCAGTGGAGGCCTGCTCAGTCACAAGACCTGGATACTAAGCAGAGGGCTGTACGGATTCCATGTGAGCAACCATTCTATGCAAGAACGTAGCAAGTCTAATGTGTAATCGCATTATGTACAACCAAAAAAAGCGCCTCATTTGTTTTTCTAATAAATAAGAAAGCATCACTATTGCTGTCAGCTTTTCTTTAAACTGCTTCTACAGACGTTTCAGGGCAACAGAACACAGTCACAAACGCGTCTTTCTAGGGATCAGTGTCCAGGAAAGCATGAAGCTGTGAAAGGGAATGTTTTCGGCCAGCAACAATCTGCCTTTTCACACTGCTCATCTTCTACTAGCTGCCTACACTACTACCACCCTTGCCAGCACCTCCTCGCCAGTCCCTGCACACCCAAGCCATAGGTCCTCAACTTATACACCCTTGCCCTCCAATGGGGCCAACCTCGATAAACATTGCCTAGAGTCTCATGCTCTTCCTCACCGTTTTGGGACCAGCTCATAACGCATCCTGTTGAGGGTTAGGTCCTCGCGCAGCATCACCATGGCAGCAGGAGCCGCCTTCTCGAAATCAAAGGGAAAGTGAACACCAGGAGGGGGGTCCCGCAGGAGGTTCCGGCGGTCCTGAAACATGAACACAATTATGTACCCCAGCCGTTAACATTTATAACATCAATCTGTACAAAGGCTTCTTGCTATATTGATCCCCATTTATAATTTACCATTCGCATTAAGCAAAACAACACCAAAAAAATAAAAACACTATTTTAACCTCATGGTACCATTGTATCAGCCAAGAAATGGTATGCAGTTCCTGAGTGGGTCAAAAGGGATTGTAGTAGAGAGAGGTGCATATAGGATATCGTAGTCCTATATCATGAAGTGGGGTTGGGGTATTATCCCTTCGGAACTAGGGCCCTCACACACCCAGCCAGCTAGGTGTCATGCTTCATCATTGGGTCTGCTCCTCGTCGGGTCGGCGCTGCAATACCCAACGGGCACCCAATGAGGGGCTCTTTAGCGGAGATCTTTTGTTCCTGCCGTTTGGTGAGGTGTGGGTAAGGGGCCGAGGAAAGTGTAGATGTAGTGTATTGAAATTGTGGGCTAAAAACAGGTTGGGTAGTCCAAAAGCAATTTTAATAAGATGGCTCCCACCTGATTAAAAGAAGGAAGAGTGGCGACTTATCTGAATGTAATGTTTCCAGATCCTAGCGCTCTACTCCAATAGGGTCGACATGTTTCTTGCCTAAATCGTCCTATGGATCAAGCGGCAATTCATCAGGACCATGTGTAAACTATCTACACACCGTGGTAGTAGTGGACCAACCTACCTACCACGTGTAAAGGTAAAGTACCCAGTTCCAGCGGCAGGGGTAGGTCGTTCAGTGCAGTGACGCTGATTTTAGGACACTGCACCTAGAGGTGTCACAGCTCCGCCGGACACTGTTGAGGCCTGGCTATTAGAGCTTGTTGATTCTCCTCGACATTGCTTAGAAACATGTCAACCCTATTAGAGTAGAGCGCTAGGATCTGGAAACATTACATTCAGATAAGTCGCCACTCTTCCTTCTTTTAATCAGGTGGGAGCCATCTTATTAAAATTGTTTTTGGACTACCCAACCTGTTTTTAGCCCACACTTTCATTACACTACATCTACACTTTCCTAGGCCCCTTACCCACACCTCACCAAACGGCAGGAACAAAAGATCTCCGCTAAAGAGCCCCTCATTGGGTGCCGGTTGGGTATTGCAGCGCCGACCCGATGAGGAGCAGACCCAATGATGAAGCATGACACCTAGCTGGCTGGGTGTGTGAGGGCCCTAGTTCCGAAGGGATAATTCCCCAACCCCACTTCATGATATAGGACTAAGTTATCCTATATGCACCTCTCTCTACTACAATCCCTTTTGACCCACTCAGGAACTGCATACCATTTCTTGTTTGATTTACCTGGGCATGTATGCTGGACCTTACCAAAAGCCCCTCTGAGTCCCTCTCTTGATTAACCATTGTATCAGCACCAGAAAGTTAAAAGGCGTAACCAGTCCTGTAGGATTGAAACGAGTGACTTTCAGGCTACACACAAACCTTTGACGCGGTTCACACCAATGCCATGTCCTTGGGATTTTTTTTATAGCGCAATGTGCCATGAAGCCACACAGTATTGGTCCACATGCCCTAGATCCTAACCTAGTCCGAGCTGAAGGGAACATCATTGTTAATTCCAGTCATTTCCACAGTCCGTCCACGCATCCCTCGCCCTGCCCTAGTGTCAGCCTGTGTGCCTTCAGCTCCTCCCAGTGTTGCTTTGTGCGTACCCAGCTCCTTACTCAGTCAGTGCACGTACCCTCTGCTTTTCACACTCCATCCTTCTTCTGCTGACACTACATGATGCACTTTCCTGGGCATCATCTGCCTAACGCCTACCCCCTACCCGTGAAGTAATCTGTCACTGCATTAAAATTAAATAATTTTAAGTGCTCAGACAACCATTGTGAATACCTCTCTCTCCCCATAAAACCATGTTGGGTAAATCAATTTCACATTTCCGCTTACACCCCTGGATCACCACATGCCCAATGTCTTAATTACACAAACCAGGGTGGTTGAGAACCCTAACATTTACCCAATGCCAAAGTGGAGAAGTCTCCACTGGCTCCCAGTGGAGAAAAGAGTCACTTTCAAAATCCTCACTCACGCCTACAAATGCCTACACTACAACGGACCCAAATACCTCAACGACATAATCAACTTCCACGTACCCAAAAGAAACCTCCGATCTTCCAACCTCGCACTGGCCGAAACCCCGCACATCCACAGAGCCAGAGCAGGCAGAAGATCCTTCTCTCACATTGCAGCCAAGACCTGGAACGAGTTACCGGCAGACATCAGACGCGCCCCCTCCCTGAACACCTTCAGGAAGACCCTCAAGATCTGGCTCTTCGGCTAAACAGATCTGCGGACCACCCCCGCCTTGAGACCCTCACGGGTGAGTAGCATGCTTACAATTCCCTGATTGATTGATTGACTCAGATTCATCCTCGACACTGACTTCATCCCCAAGGAATATACTGCCAAGAAAACCAAGATGCTCTCTACAGAAGAAGGTGAAATCATTTCTCCCCAATAGCAAGTTCAGAAATGCCATCCAAACCCTCATTTTCTCGAATGTGGAAGGTGGCATAGCCATGCTCTACACTCTTCCAGACTCCACAATGCTCCTTCATTAGCATCCTAAATGATGCAGCATGCCTCATCAAGGGTCTGGGGAAATAAGAACACATCACCCCCACCCTGATGGAATTCTACTGACTTCCCTTGCCATCCCATACCATCTTTAAAACCAGTTGCATCATTCATAAAGATATGATGCCGGGCACCATTATCTGGCTCGCAAGCTCACCACCTCTGGTGGCACTCTGTACCCAGCAGTTAGGACACCAACAGAATGGAGATAAAAAAGTGCAAAGAAGGAAACAAATACAACGCAACAGGTCGTTTCCATTTATGCACCCAGGATCTGGAACAACATTCCTGTATCCATCAGGACCACTCCAACCGTTTGTCTACGTTGAGCTATACAAACACTACATGCATAAGAGAATACCACCAAATCACACCAGTTTCTTGACATCAACCAATGGACTTTAGGGCAGCTGATTAGATTATGAAAGTCTTTTGGGTACTAGCTCTTCTAACGAGAGCAATGTGATTCTATGTATTGCATGACCAGGAGACCACAAATAACGGAGACAGTCACCTCTCAGAGGTGATTCATAAAAAAAAGTAAAAGGACAGAAACGGTACTTGGAGACCCCACAGAAACGCTGTATGTACCCTAACAGAATTATGTGGCATTAATGTGTTGGGCTTTATGTATCATTAAATAATCTATCAATTAGTGCCTTTGCAAGTTTGTTAACAAAGTAGCACAGTCCTCAGGTGGAGCAGGCAAGTTAAAGAAACAATGAGGTTATTTTGTTTGTTATCTGGTTAAAGGAAATGAATGGGGCGCTCCACCAACAAAAGGGTAATCTTCATGATCAGCCTCCAACAGGTTCTTTCAAGTCCTGATTCTCTTCATGCCATCATACTCGCACACTGAGCCGGAAGGAAAGAAGAAAAATACACACACTTATCACCTCTCATTCCCTTTTAAAGGATCTGCAAGTACAGATCCTCCAGCATGGCTTCTGAACCTACCGAAGATAGTGCTAGAATCTGCTGCTTCATCAACTCCTCTTCACAGTATCCAACCCAGGGGGGCTCTGTCCTGTCTGCAGAGAACCAAAAAGTCTCATCAATACAATTTGTTTGTTTAGGTATTACATAACACTTGCATGCCATCTTATGGCTACTTCAGAGCACGCTAAGTGTGCATAGATATCAAAATAAAGCTATATGCAGTCACAGTGAATAAAGAGACCATTCTGCACCAAAGGTATGCAAAGGGGTGCCCTTATCTTTCTCGGTTGCCTCAGAAGCTCCCTTGCAAATGCAGTTTTACAAGGTAAACCTCCAGAAGCATTCCATACACGGAGGTTTCTCGCATCTTCATGGTAATGAATTACCACTACTTGAAAAATTGAATGATCTGAAAGAACATTGTCCATGTTTAGCGCAAGATGTGTAATGGTTTTGCCGGTCCATAAAAAAAACATGGTTTCACTTTTACAGCAGCATGTTAAAAAAAATTGATAAAAACGCCTGTGTTGCACTACTGTTCATTTTATCATCACCTTTAATAAAAGATCCCTAAATATTTTTCGATTTTTGAATCAAATTTTAGATCTCTGTTAGTGGATGCTGTTATTGGCTTCATTGTGGCTGTTTATAAATAAATATTTGACTGTTAAATTATAGTTTGTAATTGTACTGCACTTTACAAATGTTTTGTCTACCACCTTGCACAGCTTATATCAAAATTAAATACATTTCTGAATCATTATCAGATATGAGCCGGCTCCAGCACCGGTGCTGTTTTTTAGAATACAGATATGTCAGCAGAGTTGTGTGTGCCTGTCTCAGAACTGTAACATCAGGTTGCATTGGTAGAGCAATGTGTGATGCCACACCTCTAGTAAATGGATGCTGGAGAGCTAGTAAAGGTACATTGACAGAGAGTTATGTATTAGTGACATAACTGATAAAAGGGGTGATGCAAGCATGGATTGATTACACTGGCACAGCTATGAGCATTCTCAAATCTGAAATATTGGGACAATGTAAGGCAGGACTCAATTACATTGGCAGTCCTTTGTAGTTCTCATGCTATAACATGAGGGTGCTTATGTTCATAGAGCACCGCTATAATGTTATGCTGGTCCTAAAGTTGAAATAGCAGGAGGCAGCAGCTTTGGTTATTCACGCTACATACAATTAGTCATCATTTGAAGTTATGCAAACAGCAGTGTGGGCAATAGGGGCTGCACCAGTGTATTTAATTCTCATATATGTATAGTAGAGATGGTCAACTTCCCATGACCCCACCGCTAAGAAGTCACAGATATAAGAGAAAAGACTTTCTCTCAAAGTAATTAGGTTCTGAAAAGGAGCATACAATTGAACGTAATACCTTCATTAATTATGCACAAGCATGTAATTAAACATCTTTTTTTTCTTCCAAATTATACAAATTGTTATGGGATCCACAAAATACATGCAAAAATGGAGTGCAAGGAGTCTTGAGATTTCTTATTTTCAATTATTCTTTATTTGTAGTCAAATGCATCAGCCCAGCCAACGCGTTTCGTCCAACATGGACTTCATCAGGGTTGGAATTGTCTTTTTGAAGATCACCAAGATGTTTCTCTATTATAACCACCGTAGCGTCTGTTAGATAAAGACTTTGAAGGAATTAATGCCTTCGATTCATACTGAGATTATCGTATTGATGATCACCCAGAAGCTTAATAATCAATTAGTCATCATGGTCAAATGTGTATGCGTTAAATTTATTGTGAGTATCACATTCTGGTTTCTCGGCGCTTTAACCACTATTAGCCACATGTATTGTATGACCTCTACACCACGTTTTTAACAGGTGGAAGATTTGTTGTCAGGAAGATGCTACATCAGCCGATGCCACTTACCGGATTTCTTGGACTTCTTCTCCTTCACAAACTTCTCTTGCTCTTTCTTGAAATCGCCCAGTATTGTCTAAAAGAGATAGAAGTCCCTGAGAAGAGAGAGCAGTTTCACGGCTTCTTCCCCATATATGATCAGCCATGACTCTAGCTTCACTCTCCTCACACATAGCAGAACCCACCTCCTACCGGACACACTTTCTGCAGAACGATATGGTTGGAGCAGCGCTCTCTGGCACTATTCACTACCCTTGTGCTAACCAGCAGGTGCACTAAAGACCAAATTCCAGTTTGAGAACTGGGTGAGTTAGAAGGCTTTGGTACACCTCCCTATGTATTCATATTCAGTCATTAGTTGAGTCATATAGTGTGTTACATCTTATTCAAATCTAATGGTTTGAAGGCTAATTAGTATTTGCATTAAAATATACTTGTGATTTGAATCATCTGAAACATGACTACATTTAGCTGGCTGTCTTGCTTGTTAAAACAGGGGTACCCTCGTGTGCTCCCCTTTTTCTTTCACACACCCCTAATTGTTCATCGTGCACATCTGCCTCCTGCTTCGCTTCTTCTCTTCCAAAGGCAGTAGTAGGCGCTTGCCACCATTACTCCTTAAGCACAGTCTACACCCACCCTTGCTTCATCATATACATTTTACCTTTACTGTCCACTTCCAGTTTCTCCCTGTCCACATTATGACCAACTGTTTTTTATTTATTTTTATATCGTTCCAATCATGTGTAACATGAAGTTCTTTCTATTATGTGTGAACGTGCTCAAAATGCACACACTCCTGCCCCTGAATCTGATAATGGACTGCACTGTGAGTGGGAGAAGGTAACATGGCTATGTGTGTGCTATGTGGACTTTCTAATTGCATACTTTAAGGTGGCTGTTACTACAATGTCTGTTTTAATATGCCTACGGGCAAGTTTGTGTTTTGCTCAGGCTTTACCTGAACATTCAACTGCTGCTCATTCATGTGACATCATTGTGTGTGCCATTTCCTCTGAGGTTAGTTCCTGAACTACTGGCCCCAAAGCAGTTTGCAAGCTCCTGTCATATTCACCTTAACTAACAGAGGTAAGAGAAGTGAGACATAAGTACTGCGCAGAGAGGCGATAGCCCCAGGGTTGAAAATGTCCCCAGTTGATTTATATCTTACCTGTTGTGAAGGAGGGATTGCACTCATTAACCTGCTACCCTCCAAACCTGGCTAGGCAAAGAGCCCTTTTGTTTGACTCAATGTTCTTCATTGGAATAAATCCACCCCTCAAGATTCAAATGGTTCTATCGTCCCACTTCCCGCCAACCAGAAGTTCATCTACCTTGTCCAGAACCTTATCGATGAGGTGAGACTTCTTGATGCTCTGGGTTGTGACCCGCACAGACTCCGCCATTCTCTTCGAGGCAGATGTGGCAACGGTAAACAAATAATCTGTGTAATAAGAATAGAACGTGTTGAAAAGTGTTGTCTCTTTCTCTCATAATTACAGATAATATAATCACAGCTTAAGCATGCATGAAAAATCACAGTTTTAGTCCTAAATCAAAGGAATCTTGTCCAATCTTAGAGAGATTTTGGGGAGTATTGTGCACATATGTTTTTTATAACACATTTTATTGATTTTTGTTTGAATTTTGACAAGGGGACGCCCTGTTTGATTGCCGCCACTGTTTGCTGCCACTCGCTACCTGCCAGGAACTGCAAGTCCCAGGGGGCACCACGAACTTGCGGCAGGAGCCGCCCATCAATCTCGCGCCAGCCGGCGCTTAAAGCTGACTCAGGGCTCCCACGGTGCGGGACGCCCTGTTTGATTGCCGCCACTGTTTGCTGCCACTCGCTACCTGCCAGGAACTGCAAGCCCCAGGGGGCACCACGAACTTGCGGCAGGAGCCGCCCATCAATCTCGCGCCAGCCGGCGCTTAAAGCGGACTCAGGGCTCCCGCGGCGCGGGACGCCCTGTTTGATTGCCGCCACTGTTTGCTGCCACTCGCTACCTGCCAGGAACTGCAAGCCCCAGGGGGCACCACGAACTCGCGGAAGGAGCCGCCCATCAATTTCGCGCCAGCCGGCGCTTAAAGCTGACTCATGGCTCCCGCGGCGCGGGACGCGTGCAGGCGAAGCCCGGGCCAAGGGCGGGCCCGTCTGTGCCCGTCCGAGCCAGGAAGAGACAGGGCTGGGCCACCCCCCTTCTCTTCGGCCTCCCCAGAAACTGGTCAGCATTACTTTATTGATTGTAAATATCTATCTGCAGTGTTTTTGAGTGTCATCATCATCATTCTGAAAGTATGAGCAAGGTTAAGCGTAAGGGGGAGGGGGGCCAGGAGTTGCAGGCACGCTGGATGCCTTTCTGACACGGGCGGAGTCAGTTATAATTCATGAAATTGAGCTAACAGAAAGGAGACTCTCTTTAGATCCATATAGAGTCTCCTCTGAAGCTATCTCACCTCCCCTTTTGCCCATACCAGAGTCGGACACAGCAATTGACTGTATGCTTTCAGTGAGTTCTATCCCCCAAGAGCTTCAACTAAATGGGTCTACTGTGGCAGCTAGTATTCCATCATTATCGCCCACACCCCCTGTAAAGGTACTTACCCGCCATCAAAGGTCTATACAAGTTACAGGTGGGGAAGTCACTAACAAAAAAAGGAAGGCACGTGGCTTGCCTAAAACCACGCACCAGGCATGTAAAATGGCAAAAAGGAAAGTGACAGCCCCGGGTAGTGAGGGTGGTTCCAATGTTGTTTTTGCCCCAGGCATTCCGGGTGTTAGAGATGTAAGAACCAAGGCCATTGACACACAGGTGTCTAGTAATTTTGAGGCTGTCTTTTTAACTAAATTCGAAGAGAAATTTTCGGCCATGCTCGACTTGTTACTATTAAAGCTGTCTGACATAGACATGAGACTAGCCAAAATCGAGCAGCATCTTTTTTCCTCACCCCCCTTAGTGAGCGAGGGTGTGCTAGGGGGATTGAATGTACCAAGCCAAGTAAGTGCGACCGAAACTAGAATATCCACTAATGTGGTTGGTTGCCCTCCTCATAGTAAAGAGAAGGCTCCTATGGTAAACTCACAGAGCATACATATACCTACTGACAACGTATCCCATAGAAGGGAACAAGTAGAGCGTCAAGCCCCAGGGTTGTTACAAGGAGGGGCTGAGAGTACTAGTATGTCTCTTCATCTTCCACCTGAAGAAACTCCATATACCGTCATATTATCGAATGTGCCAGTGCTCCCTTCAGGTGGTGATGAACATTGGTCATCACTTAAGAATAAAGCCCTTCATTTGTTGAATTCTAGAACTGGGTTGGGTAATGCTCTATTCAGTGAATTCAAAATGATACGTAGAATTCCGTGGGTTGGGAAATCTCCGAAAGCCCTTAGAGGAGACTGCGTGGTCCTGAGCTTTGGGTCCACGCGCCTAGTCCAAATTATTTTAGATAGGGCAGGGTCCGGGCACCTAAGCAGGGACAACATTAACATTTTGCCGTTAGGTTTCTTCTACCGTAACTTTCCAGCCCACGTAAAAGGAAGGGATGGTTTAAGGGACATAGACCTGGTTCCAGGCCCCTAGGACTATGCGGTTCCCACATATAACAGATTTGACCTTTTTTCTAACCTGGAGGATATAGATTGACTTGGTCCGCTCACTAGTAACATTACAGTTTTCCCTCCAATGGTTGAGTTGGGTGAGGGTGGTCGGGTATCAGGTTCTAATAACCTAGGAGGTTTCTCATCAACTACCCCGAACGGTCAAAGTTGTGACAATGCTCTGGTTGCAAACAGGACGGGCGAGGCAGGGGAGTGTAGCTCGATACCTATTGGTATCCTTCCGTATGTAGGGGTAACTGGCTTAGTGGAGGCGAGTAGCCTCTGCCACTCGCCAGGTAGTAGCTACAATCCCGGCCCCGTTGTAGGACTTAAATTAGCCTCTTGGAACATAGCTGGGCTCTTACAAAAAACTGCTTCAGTAAATTGGTCCATCTTTATCGAGGGCCATGATATACTGACCTTTCAAGAAACCTGGGCTATGGACCATGTACATCGCCAGGGCTACTTAAATTTTTCAAAGGTAGCGGAAGGGGGACAGCGAGGTAGACCAAGGGGGGGGCTTACAACTTGGGTTAGACAATCTAATCATTATAGGGTGGAGGAGCTGCACATCAATTGCAGGGATATTCTTATAATTAGGATACAGCAGGTAAATGTACCCGACTTGCTGCTTATCAATGTCTATGCAAGGGGTGTGCAAGGCGGGAAAGCTTCTCCCACTGTTGATTTTTTAGATATGTTCTTAACAGAACATAGAGGTGATAATAATTTGATAATAGCTGGTGATTTTAATTGTACTTTCGAACCCCTGGACCTTAACGATGTAAATCTCAATGCAGAGGAGGATGCTCAGTGGTTTATTCCACCTTTGGATCTTCCTCCAATTAAAAAATGGACAGGGGCTGCCCTGCAATTAAAGGTGTTTTGCATGGAACAGGGAAGTCAGGGCTGTTAACGGGAGAACAGCCTCAGATAAGCAGGGCTCGCACACCTTTAGCATTGGGCTGCGCAGTAGTCGCATTGATTTTATCCTGCTTAATAAGGAATTCTGGTCCAACCTAATAGACATGGTGGTCTGTGAACGTACTGACAGTGACCATAACCCGCTAGTGCTCTCCTTGCATCCCGCATGTACTCCTCATGGTGTTAGTCCAGCACCACGAATCGATTACGTGGAGGCATTACTGACAAATGATGCCAGGAGAGTTAAATGGACAAACGTGATTAAAAAAGAAGAGCACCTACAGCAAATGAGTATTTTGGTGGTTAATGCACTGGGTACGTTACAGACATGCGCTACTCAGGAAGAGCTTAACTCTATAGTTGTGCAGGTCCATGGGGAACTATTTAACCAGCTTAAAGGCTTTTTTATTTCTAAAACCAAAAAACCCCTGAAACACTCTGGATTTAAGGCGGCCGCCTGGTATGATAATTCGTGTCGAACGGCCTATAGAACCCTAGCTAGGGCAATCAGGTCAAAGAATAGGGATGATATACGAAGGGCAAGGGCTGAATATAAGGCGGTCCAATACAGAGCTAAAAGGGACTGGGATGAACAACACTGGGCCGAACTGCTTAAGGCATGCTCGGGGAGAAACATGACTACCTTCTGGCACTTGGTGAAATGGGGCAGTGGTGCACCTAGCAAGGCGCCTGTGAATTATGTAGCCCCAGACCAGTGGGTATCGCACTTTAAAGCCCAGTTTGCACTCCCTGAGGAGGTACAAGATCTTTTTGATATGCCACCTCCTATTTCCATCTTGCACTTTGCCAAGAAAGAGGTGGAAAATGCCCTACTCTCAGTCCCAAGAGGCAGGGCGCCTGGGCCTGACTGAATCCCCGCGGATCTGTTCCTTTATGACATACCTAACTGGGCATCCTATATTCAGCTCCTTGTGAACGCCATAGCAAGTGGAGCACCCATGCCCGGTACTTGGTTAGGAGCAGAAATACTCCCTATCTATAAGAAAGGGGATCGCTCTCAACCAGGCAATTACAGGCCGATAAGCCTTATTGATTGCATACAAAAAGTTTCGGCTAGGTTGGTACTGAGCAGAATCCAGGCCTGGATTGAGGAATATGATATCTTGTCTCCACTCCAGGCGGGTTTCCGCTCTTGTACCAGCACCATTGATCAGGTGTTCAGGTTCATTCTGATTTATTGGCGTACTGTAGTGCTAGGGGGAGGTACAATCTATGCAGCCTTTGTCGACCTTAAGTCGGCTTTTGACCTTGTACCCCGTACTAAAATGTGGCGAACCTTTTTGGAATTAGGTATGCCATTAGAAATTCTGGCTTTTCTGGTTAAGTTACATGATGCCAACTATGCGCAGGTGAGATGGGATCCGCAGGGGAGCATCACCCAAAAGTTTCCTGTAGAGAAGGGGGTTCGACAGGGGTGCGTTTTAGCACCAACTCTCTTCTCATTATACATTAATGGGGTGGTTCAGTATTTTCATAATTATCCCACGGATGCACCCACTCTAGCAGGGATGAAGATCCCGTTGCTTATGTTTGCAGATGACACCCTTGTACTGTCCAAGACACGAAAGGGCCTACAGTGTGCCCTTTCGAGATTCGAGGAGTTGTCAGGACCAAGACCTCGTAGTGAACGTAGATAAAACAAAATATATGGTCCTACACAAACATAGGAATATCAGGGGTAGAGTCGGTATGAAGGAAGGTACCCTGGAACAAACACAGAATTTTACTTATCTGGGGGTAACTATTGGCAGCAAACTTAGTTGGAAGCCTCAGATAGACTTGCTCTCTGTCAAGCATGCCCAACTCTCAGGTGCCTTGTTGAAGGAGCAGCGATCATCATACACTAAACCAATTGCTCCTGCACTAAAAATGTATTCCTCAAAAATTAGCGCTTCGATTTTGTATGGGGCTGAACTGTGGGGTTATGCCAATCTAGACCCCTTAGTGAAAGCTCAAAATAAATTCTTGAGGTCATTAATTGGCCTCCCACAGTCCACCCCGCTATTACCCTTATTTCTAGATTTGGGTTGCTATTCAATTGAGGATGTGGCACACTTTAGGCCAGTGGCATACTGGAGAAGGCTCTGGGTCACCCCGGAGCTTTCCCACTATGCCCAGGCTCTCCTAGAAGTTAGGGAGGCCGACGGCATGAGCAAAATTCCGTGGCTAAGGCGAGTAAAAGTCACTCTTTGTGAGATGGGGATGAGCAGTTTATGGGCATCCCCCGTCGACAGTGTATTTCCAGCTAAGAGTGATTTCAAAGCAGCATATTGGAACTCGCTAGCTATGAAGCGGTTTGCTGCCCTAACTGGTCCGTCACTATCCAGAGATTTCCTTGAGATAAAGCATGAAGTGGAATACGAAGGGTATTGGGATCTAATCACCACCCCCAAAGATAGGAAACTGTACCATCAGTTTAGGGTGGGCTCACTTCCTACTAATGTATTTATCAGCAAATGGCGTAGCTTGACTAGTAGCAATTGTTCATTTTGTCCCAACTTTAACGAATCACTGGCACACATTCTGTTTGTTTGCCCAGCTTATAGAAATCCTAGGTCCAGATGGTTGAAACCTTTATGTCTAAATTTGGGGACCAGGTCGAGTAGCGAGGCACTTAGGATCCTAAAAACATCTACTAAAGAGTCCATAGTGATCGCTGTCGCTAAGTATTTGGGCTGGGTGTGGGTGATTCGTTTGAAAGAGAGGAGCCTTAGGTAAATGTTTTATGCTCCCTAGTTTTGGGCAATTGTTCATTGCACTATGCACATTACTGTATTAACACAGAATGAACTTAAATTGATTTGTATGCTGAATCAAGGAAATTTGGTCATCTTAGGTGGCAGTTTTGCCGGAGTTTATTTCAGCGTTTTTTTTTTTTAGCTATTTATTATATAACTATGAATTTTATTAAGAAGGTTTGATCGAGATTTGTATAAGCTACTTTTATGTCCGAATATGTCTACATTTTATACATTCTCACCTCTATGTACTATGTATTATCTTTTGTGATTTTAAATCGAAATAAAGATTTTTGACTGACTGACTGACAACAACATACACAAGAACTCTGGGTCCAGGCCACAGAGCCGCAATAAAACATTTGTAAATGTGCAAAAGAAGTGTAGAGTTACACGTCGCAATAAACATGACAAATATCGCTGTAGCAATAGTAGGTAAATAGTATGAATCAAAAAATATTGCCTGTCTCAACCAATGTACCCCATGGCCCCAGTCCAGACCCCCCATATTCAGTTGTATTTCTGGGGGACCCTCCTCACCTGGTTCACCAGCTTTTCCAGCGCCATGCAAGAGTACATGCCGCGGGCCCACTCATGTATGGACGGGGTTTGTGCATCCTTCCAGTGCCTGGCGAGGTCTCTCTTGGCCACCATATATGCTGTTGCGATCAAAGAACGCTCTGGAGTCCCCCACTGATTCCATAATACCCAGCAAGACTATCTTGGGATCGAGCACTAAGGGAATGCCTACCACCCGCCCGATGAACCTATTAAGGGCCACCCAGTACGTGCCTGTGCCTCTGGACAGGTCCAAACAGGGTGGTCAAGAGTGCCCGGTGAAGACCCATACTGCAAACATGCCGGGTCGCGGGCCTGCCTTATTCGCCACGGTCGCTCTGGGGAGTAATACATCCTATGAAAGTAGCAGAACTGAATCAAGACACATGAAAGTGTAAAGCATACTCGAGGCCATCTTCGCCTCCACCCATTCGTCAGCCTCATTGGCCCCCACATCCTCCTCCCACCGAACCCTCAGGGTCCCCAGAGGGTCAGTGTATTGATAACCAGAGGCCTGTAAAGTCAAGAAATGCCTACCCCACCCAACTTGTCGATCTCCAGTGGGATTGAATTCTGGGAGAGTCGTCAGTCTGTCCGCATTGCAAGTCAGAGCATGCCGCAGCTGAAGGTAGCGGTAGAACTGGGAGGTGTGAAGGCTGAATTCCTCCGCTAGTTCCTGAAATGAAAGGATATGCCCATCCCTCCAGACGTCTTCCAACGTAGAGAGACCAATCCAATCCCACATCCGGAATCCAACCAACCTTGCAGTCTCAGCCAACCATGTCCTGTGCCAGAGATGGGTGGCTCCAGTGAGAGTGCTGTACCATTTAGTGTGGCGTAAGGCCGAGTACCAACAGCGGATAAGGACCTGTGTAACTGGTGGGAGGGAACGCAAAGGCTCACGGCCATAAAGTAAAGAGAGCAGACCGTAGGGGTGAAGGAGAGACAGCTCCAACCGAAAGGCCAGGAATCCCCAATCGCTCGGAACCAGTCATCAATGTTGACCAGTTGCTTGCACGTTATTAGCAAAAACGAACATAATCGTGTAGGATTGTTGGGATTGGGAAGAGGGCCTGGCTCTGTTAAGTATAGGAAGGAGGTGGCTGGAGGCAAAAAGGGTGCTTGATTGGTTTGTGGTAGAATTGTCACATAAGTGTCCCATTTGAAAACAGCCCGCAAAGACATAGCTTTGCAAAAAAAGATATGATAAAAATCTTGCCCACACATATATATCGTCTGAGAGAAATTTCAACATATATTTAATTCCTAAACCCAGTTACACTCACTTTGCACATGTTTGAAGACAAGGCTATTTTAACTTTAGTAATACCAAATTAGAGGATCAACTCTTGGATTAGATGCAAGACTGAAATGTCTCCAGGGAGGTATTTATATAGATTCACACTTTAATAGTCTATGTTTATAAATTTATGTTTTTGCAGTTTTTGGTTTTCAAATGCTACTTTTTAAAATACTGTAGTGCTTATCTAACTATGGGAATCAGGTCTTCAGGTGTATGAAGCTTTTGATACAGGCCATTTGGTCTTCAAGGGTTGCAATTAATACCACTTACAAAATGGTCGCACCATATGTAAATGACTTCTAAGAAGTTCACTAACATTATGTAACAACATCTCACATTGATTTGTTGACTATGTGGCGAGGCATCCAAACATAGAACTGGACTCCTATTAAGCTGTTGGATGTGTATAGCTTTTGGCCAAGGGCTGGTATTTTGAAGAGGATTCCAGCACTGCATACTTACTAGCCAGTAAAGAGTGGTTGACTAGGAGCTGAAAACAGCCCTTGAAAGTGTGCTCATACCAGCCCTCTAATTTATCTAATGTTCGTAGCGAAGTGAGTCGAATCGTCTCCCGAAGGATTTTGGAAAGGAGGGGGGCAATTTATATAGATATACGTCTATGAGAGAACTGTATGTGTTTCCAAGTTCAGTTTGCCAGACTAGCTAGCCAACGATCCTTTCTTTTATTAGCCCCTAAAAGTAGTCCCCAAGTCCTCAGCCTATCATTGGTCTTCCCGGTCTTCCATATGGCCAGTCCAGCTTTGAAGTGATGAGAGAAAGGTGTCTCTGTGATGTGGTCTGAGCACAGTCACGTATGATGAGGCCGGATTCAGATCTAGTGAGGCATTTAGTGGGAGCATAATGATGTTTGAAACAGAAAGTACAGAACTGCTAGCACCATGCCTCAGTGGTGTTTGAAAAGGAAGTTGAGAACTGCTAGCACCATGCCTCACAGTGGTGTGAACATCTTTTGCAAAGATTATTGTTTGACTTTACTCAAAGTTGGTACTTGTTTATGGCCAGCACGCCAATCTTTCAGAATGGCTAAATAAAGGCCAATCTGCATTCAATGCAAATCCAAAGGGTTTTTGCAGGAATGGTGAGGGTGATGCCATTCATCAGGAGGCATGTAATAGTAATATACATTGCACGCAACGGCTGCTGATATTTCTTTTTAATTGTTCAAAGGATTTCTGTCTGGGTGCAATTCTAATATAGATCTTGCAAGACCACCAGCCTTGAATGATGGCTGAGAAGGCTTTGCAAACATAAATCAGAAAACGGAGGTACAGGTTATATACAACAATATATATATATATATTCTTTGATATCGTGGCCAGACCTCGTCACCTGCGATAAGGAGTGGGTGCCATTTAGCCTCTAGCGGGACCTCTTGTCCCACCACCTCAGCCATTATCCATACTATTTCTGCCCGAAAGCTCTGGCTCAATGGACAACACCACAACAAGTGAAAAAAGATCACCTCCTGTCCACATCTTCGTTGACAGAGAGAAGTGTCAGCCCGCCCCATGCGATGCAACAGTGACCTAGAGTAGTATGTCCTGTGAGAGATTTTCAATTGGACTAGTCAAAAGTGAGATCCTATAGCCACCTCCCTGGGGCCCTGTACGGCCTCAGCCCAGTCATCAACCTCCAACGGACCAAGATCTCTTTCCCATGATACTTTCAATGTCACCATAGGGTCTGGAGAGTTTAGTCACCAGTTTTCTATAAATGGTTGAAATTGCCTTGTCCGTCAGGGGGTCCGTTATTGGGCGGTCCTCAAGTGGGGTCGCCTCGGCCTACTGCTCTCCCTCCCGGAGGTGGCCCTGCAACGCATGTCCAATCTGCAAGTACCGGTAACACTCTGCCTCCTCCAATTCGTATTCCTGCTTGAGAATTTTGAATGAGACAAACGCCTGTCCCCTCCACACATCACCCAACCGCTCCAGGCCAATTAGCTCCCATTTTGTGAAGCTCTCAGTCTCCCCACCCCCGAAAGGAGAACACTGTCCCAAAGTGGAGTCAGCTACGTTAGTTTACCCTCCCAGCCTAGGTATTTGGAGGCCTCCCTCCACTCCCTAACCACCGTCTGTGTGTGGACAGGCAGGTCTCGCTCCATCATTTTCCGATACAGGAGAGGGGGGGGTCACCCATGGCCATTCTGTCTACCCGATAGGCTGGTTCTTCTCGGTCCCCAAACATCCAATGGTTCATGGATACCAATTTGGCAGCCCAATGATATTTCTTAATATCTGGTACTGCCAGTCCTCCCTCATACACTCCTCTTTGTAGTTTATACAAAGTTATACAGGAAGTGCCACTGTTCCATAACAGGTGTCTCAGTTCTGAATTTATCTTTTGGACGAAATGTGGTGGGCGTATTTTGCAGGATATACAGGAGGAGCTGGAGAGTCATCATCTTAAAAATGGCCACTAGACCCATCAATGAGAGCGGGAGCGTTCGCCAGTGTTGGGCATCCTTGCGGAGCCGCTCAGGCTGCATGAGAAGGTTCTTGTAGAAGACCTGTGCCACCCATACTCCCAGATATCTGAAACCATGTAGCTCCACTGCAATCCTACATCTCGATGACATTTTTGCCCCCCCCACCCCACCAACGGGAACATTAGGGACTTCCCCCAATTGATTCGGTACCAAGAATAATCCCCAAATGTGTGAAAAATTTGAAGAATCCGATTGATTGAAAACAGTGGTTTTGTGACATACAACAGACACCAGCCGCATAAATCGAGATTCTTTCGTACAACTCCCTGTTCACCGGAATGCCCCATATAAGGGGATCCTGACGAACCCAAGCTGCAAGAGGCTTGAGTGCCAACGCAAAGAGCATTGGGGACAAAGGACAACCCTGCCTTGTATCATTCTGGAGGGCAAAGACCCGGGACACCAAATTATTGGCACGAACCCGCGCAAGAGGTCCCGCGTACAGGAGCCTGACCCAGCCGATAAATTTAGGTCTAAACCCCAGACGTGCCAGCACAGCAAATAAATAGTTACATTCCACGCTTTCAAATGCCATTTTTGCGTCCAGTGACTGAAGTGCCGCCGGCTCAGTCAAGGAGGTCCCAGCCACATGCAAGATCCCATATAGACGTCTGAGGTTTAGACTCGTCCCTCTATGTAGCATAAATCAGGATTGGTGCAGATGAACTACCGACGTGATTACAGTTCGCAATCGAAGCGCTACGGGCCTTGGCTAGTACCTTAGCTTCAAAACTGAGCAGCGAAATGGGCCTGTACAACCCACAGTCCCTCAGCGGCTTGCCCTCTGTAGGAATTACGACAATGACAGCCGTTCTTTGGACCTACGGTAGAGAACCCTCACTCAAAGCTGTCTGGAACATATTCAAGAGGTTTTCTCCAAAAAGCAAGCACAGATCCCACCTATCATCTTGCAGAACCAGTCGACTCATGAGGATTTTGTGGAACTACTGGAGCAACAGTGTACTTCCAGTTCTACCATCAAGCCCAGACAGAACCACGCTACAAATCTTGTTCACAATAACTCAGGGTTACAGGAGCATAACTAAGGTGCTAACAGAGCAGCATCTCGAATAGCATACATTCTCAATGACTAGTGGAAGCCCAACATTTTGTAATCCTGGGACTATCAGTAAAAGCATTCATGGGACAAATCTCCTGTGACCTGTTGGATTTGGGACTTCCAGTGAAGAACGTTATAGCAACTGCTTTGCCAGCAGATAGGAACAAGAGGTTCCCATTGTTCATCCCAACCCAATCCGCAAACCATGAGGGGAAGTCATAAGATGCTGCAGTTGCACTGTTGCCACAGAAGTGTCTAATGGAAGAATGTGTCCTGTCATGTGCTACAACTTCTACGTTCAGAAACAAATTATGTATACCCTATGGAGAACATACCTCGAAACAATGCACTGGAAACAGACATACTAAATCAGTAACTCGTGCAAAATACATTGGAAATCACCTTGGGGCAGTGTAAGATACATGATGAAAAATTCTACGGAGCATACAGTATCCCAAGCCAAACTTCAACAAGTGAGCAAATCAGAGCAGGCATGGATGAGAAGACCTATGCAGATGTTGCAAGACCTAAACAAAGCAATACATCAACACAGGTGACTCCTGCTTCCTTTATGTGGAATGAGCAGTGCCCTGAACTGGCAGGAACTAATTATTAAAATTAAAAAGGCTGTTGCCGGAGTTGACATTCACGTTGCAGTGGGAAACCTCATTGTCATTCCTTTCCATGGTGAGGAAATTAATCGTCATGGCAGCCACGACTAAACACAATTCTGTCTTGTCTGATGTGGAATAATCTAAGAATTCATAACAAAAGTGTTAAACTCTTGCACTTGATGGAACCCAAGGATGTGATGTAGCACTTGTCTCGAAGACCCATCTCAAAGGAAGCCAGAAACTTAGGCCTGATTCACAAAGGTAAGCTTGCATGTTTGTGTAAGTTTACGTTTTTTCAGTATTCACAAAACTGCATTAATAGTAGGTTTACGAATGCAGAGACTCTGCAGTTGGCGCAAAGAATTCTGCACATAGAAAGATAGGACAGGCCTATCTTTTTATGTGCGGAGTTCTCTGCCCCGACTGTAGAGTCTCACCACTCGGAAATGTACTATTAAAATGCAATTCTGTGAATACTAAAAAAGCATAAATGTACACAAGCGTGTAAGTTAACCTTTGTAAATCAGGTCCTAAGCCTTCCAAACCAAGGAGTCAATTGCACAGACCACTCGACAAACAAAGGATGCGGAACAGCAGTGATCACAAAATTGAGTCCTACCACCAATGGGGAACATTGAAACAATTGGTGTACAGGTTCAACCACCTGCAAGGCTGGATCGTTTGAGCTGCCTACTGCTCCCCTAAAGCAAAGCTATTCACAAGCTAAATCGATTCTTTATTCAATTGCGGCATCCCAACCATATTATTGAGGCGAACTTAATGCAAAAACAGAGTTGGAACTCTCAGACAACTAACTGCACGGGACATACATTTCTCACTCATTCAAGAAAAAAAATGATTTTATAGTTGCTGGCCCAACTCCACCAACACACTACCCAGAAACATTGTTTCTTGGCCCTCTGCAACCATCCACTAAAGACATCGACCAAGCTGTAACCATTTCATGGCTGCAGTCCACAATACTATTGAATGTAGTGTTCTACAACAAACACCCCAACACTGTTTCATCTAAGACCTTCCAAAGGGCATCAAGCAGTCAATATCTGAATAAAACAAGCATTGGCATAGCCAATGGGTCTCGCCTTTTGGACCTTATAAGTGGTTAGCTATCTACGCAGGAACGACGGCTAAGCTCCTGAGACGGCTGCAACGCATCCAGAACGCCTCTGCACGTCTTATCCTCGACATCCCCCGACGCAGCCACATCACACCCCACCTGAGAGACCTGCACTGGCTCCCTGTCAACAAGAGGATAACCTTCAAGCTCCTCACCCACGCACACAAAGCACTCCACAACTCCGGACCAGCCTACCTCAACAGACGACTCAGCTTCTACACCCCCACCCGCCAGCTCCGCTCGACCAGCCTCGCCCTCGCCACAGTCCCCCGCGTTCCGGAAAACGACCGCCGGCGGCAGATCCTTCTCCCACCTCGCCGCCAAGACCTGGAACACCCTCCCCACCAACCTCCGACAGACCCAAGACCTACTGGCCTTCAGAAGACTCCTCAAGACCTGGCTCTTCGATCAGTAGCAGCACCACCCCCCTCTTCCCCCAGCGCCTTGAGACCCTCGCGGGTATGTAGTGCGCTTTATAAGTGACATGATTGATTGATTGATTGATTGAGCTATCCTGCACATTATCCTGGGTGCTGTGCCACCAGGGATTTAAGAGCTATACAATTACTACACACTGGGTGTGAAAGAAAGAGTGAATAGTTTTTGTGCATGAAAACAGTGCATGGTGCGTGCAAGAAACAGCAAAAGGGCTGCACCTTGAAGAATGTGTCCGTCTTCTGTGCAGCACGCTGGTACCAGTAAGTTTTGCACCACTAAAGGTAGGCAAGTAAAAAAAAGTGTTAAAAAGGCAACTCACAGCAAACCGTCCCTCCATCCTTTATGAAGTGCCATAACACGGACTAAAACAATGTTGTAATGTCATATGAGAAGCTCAAAAACAAAATAAAATTGTGTGAGAAGCAAATCAGAGGCAAAGGTTTAAATAATGCAAATATTTTGGCATACTATCTCCTTGCTTACACGAATAAGTGGCATTTGTATATGGTGGCTGCTGAAACATGCCCCCAATGCATGCGATTGTACCGAAGCACGCTGCTTGTTAAATAAAAATCCTTTGCAATAATATTACAATGATTAAAATGCATGAACCAACAAAGTCGGAAGGCAGCCCTAAAGTTAACAGCACATAAGAAGAATGTGTTAAGTCTGTTATTATTCCAGCTTGGCACAGGGAACAAAACCAAAAAGAAGCAAAAGTTACGAAATTTGGTCAAAGTGACATACCTAAAGGAGCATGACACAGTCTAAGGACAAAGACTACCTAATATTAACCTTTGAATTTCACCAACCAGCCCATGACATTATCATTACCTTGAGGGCGTGGAGCGCATACCAACAGCTAAAAAGTCAAGCTTCACTCCTCAATGCTGGGATACAGGGGCGCTTGCATTGAGATACAGAAAGGCATCCTCTGGAATAAAATAAGGTCATATTTCACCCTACTCCCTCAGAACACTTCCCATAGTCTTCTCAGACACCTTATTCTCAGAAACACCAAGCAAGCCTTCATGTCCTCTGATTTGCATAGTATGGTTTTTGCATTTATATAGCTCTTACTACCCCTGACGGGACGCCTGTATACCACAAGCACATTCTAAACGTCTTACGGTGCTTTTGCTAACATGCAGTTTATGGAATGCATACAGCTGCTGTATCATGCAGAAGAGAGAACATATAGCTAACCTGCAGTTTTCCAAAGAGAGGGCAAGTATATTTCACCGTTTAAAAAACATGAGTGAGTGAGTGTAGCTTAGACAAGGGGAAAATCTTATTGCCATTAATAAACTGGAAGGTGGGGTGGCATAATTTAACAGGGCGGCTACCGCATTAAAGTGTCTAGACTGGGACAGTGTTTCACAAACAAAGTACTCATTTGAGAAAACATTACAAAACAATCTTTTTCTGGCAAGTTGCCAAATTGTATCCCAGTTGTCCTCCACACACACGTATTCCAGTCTATGCGTTGATGCTGCATGTCACATTGCACCCTAAAAGGCATCTGGGGGTATAATCTGCTTACTAAATACAGAACAACAAGGCAATGAATATAGACGCTGCAGGAATTCTAGTGAAAATGGAGAGACTATGCTGCCAACAGAATCAGGCACACAATCGCACACCTATGACTGTCCTTCACCTCACTCCTTATTAATGCAAGCCCATTTCCTACTCTCAAATTACAATAATTCATTGAGTTCCCCACACCCCTAGGAGCCCAAGTCTTGACATTAAGAGTTGAACTGTCTCTTCTTTGCATACAACTACCCTCCCCAAGGACACTCTACTACCCTCAACATATTGCCCCTCACTTTTCTGAAAGTGCCGACCCCCAGTGATGTAGTGGTCAATCTTCACCCACCCATCATGCTTCTGTTTATCAGCCGCCATCTTGAATTAGGAATTGAACCTGAGCATTGCACGGGGCGGGCTGGGGACAGAGGGAAGGGGGAGTGGGATTTATGCCCTGACAATCACTGTACGAGCCTGCAGGCATCGCCCACACCGTATGTTACAGTTGCAGATACTACCCGCTAAAAGGCAAATGGTCTGTCATCTAAGGAATGCGAAACTAGATTAGATCGGACTGCAAGTAATATTCCGTAGTTGAGAAAAATATAGAGTACAATGAATGTCAGAAACACACAACGCGTTTAAATATGTTGTAAAATGTGTTCTGACTAAAAGGCTCCAATCAGGGTAGTATGATTTGCAATACCAGTGCGTTACAAGAAAATACAGCTTATTTAAAATTATATACATTAAATATACTAAGAATTAACGAACTGCCATGCCACATCTGAGATATGTGCATATTCCAAGATCGCTTCTTTTTTATACAATCTGAGACATGATCTACAGCGCGATGCCACACCGGTCCTAAGCACAGAGCGCAGCCATCTTAGGACTGGTCCAACGTAACAACCGTGACCAAACAATGCATGGCATACATACTAATACTGATTTATCGTGCGAACAATGCTTGAGCGCACTTTTTGATTTTTTTTAACCCCAACAATTACGACACTAAAGAGTTGTTCGGCGAAAGACAATGATCAAACCAATCTTTCATAAACATGCACCCCTCTCTAGGCTCCTAAATGGTAACGACTGGGTGTGAAATAGAAAAAAAAGAGAATAAACAATTTAAAAGAACACCACTGCGGACTGGCGGCAGCGCCGACTGAACAACGGTTTGCGTGGGCTAGGAGGACATGAAAGCAGGGTGGGAGAGAGGCCGAGGAGGGGGTGGAACAAATGAAGAGGGAGGTGTAGTACAGGCGCCTAAGCTGAAAACTCACCCACAGTATAACACGAGCAGCGTGCACGTGCACTCTGCAAAAACAACAACAAAAAGAGTGCCCAAACCCAATGGGAAAACCCCTACAGAGAAAGGATACCAGTAATAGGCCAATACTCCAGGGGAGGGAACTAGACACGAGAAGGCGGGACATATAAGTAAAAGAAACCACATAGAAGCAAGCTTTTCAGAACGAGACACACAGAGCAAGATGACAGTGGGAGACGTACCACTCTCCTGACCTTCTGAAGAAGTACAACTTGCTCACGGAAGGAGCAAATAAGTCAGCATTGAGGTGAAAAATGGAAACCTGACATAGCTAACTTGAATGACTCCAACAAGTCTGTATGGAGAACAGTCATTTTACTGGCAAAAAGGAATTAAACCCACCAATATACGGTAAGGCTCCCCTCGCATGCAGCAACATGGACAAGGCAGAGTTCCTTGCTGATACACTATAAACATCCTTCAAGCCTAATTACGCCAGCAAAATAACAAAAAAGGAGAAGTTGTATCCACCTGAAACAGAAGCTGTGAACATTAAGGAATCTCAAAGGATGAAGTGCTTAGTCTTGTAAAGAAAATGAAAAACTGCAAGGCACCAGAAAGAGATGGAATAACTAAACTGGCTTCAAGATGCTTTCAACTGCAGCAACACAATATCTTGATGAGATCTTCAATGCATTTGTGCGGCACCAATACTTCCCTAAGGATTTTAAAGAAACCCAACCAGAAACCTTTGACAGATGCTGCAAACTACAGCCCAACAAAATCTGCCATCTGGGTTATAAAAGCTATTCAAAAAAGTCCTTTTTGTCAGTCTTGGTGACTTTGCATCTAGTGAAGCCCTTCTCTCAAAAGAACAGTTTGGGTGCCGGAAAGAACACTCAACGAATCATTAACTACTTAGAGTAGTAGACATTAATCCATGGTTTTAACATTAACAATTCAACCAGAGAAGTCTTGCAGGATGTAGCAAAAGCCTCTGACTGAGTATGGCACATAGGGCTAATGTAAAAGCTCATTAACCCCTTGTATGCTAAGGACATGGTGGAGCCATCCATCACAGCAGTGCTTGGGTGCGGAGGACAGCTCTAGCACGTCTTTGCATTAGGTGCAGAAAATCCATCTGTTGTGAACACCAGAGGTATTTCTTTCTTTGTTTTGAGGTTGGGCTGCTAGGAAAGAGCTTCCCTAGCAGCCCAATGCCTTTTTTTGGTTTATAATGACAATTGACGTGCTGTCATTACACTGAAAGTGAAATGAGCAGATCGGTTCATTTCACTTCACTGCATCGGTGCTTATAGTAAGTACGTAAGTGCTTATGGGGCTGAGATATGCCACCGAGCACCAATTTAGACAGGCTAGATATCGTTGGAAAGGAGGTAATCTCCCCTTTCCATTTTGTATCTTTCCCCAGTGGATCCCTGCTTGTTTTTTTGATTGAGCTCTGCATGTTCCTAGAAGCTGAAAGGGTGGTGAATTTAGCACAGCAAACCTTTTGTCAATGCCATTTTTAGGAAGAAAAAAAAAAAGACACTTTTTTGTGGAGCACATTTTTCCTACTTGGCAGAACACCTTTCATGTAACCGTAAGGGGGAATGCTCAAAAGTATGCCATGTACTTGCTGCAGTTCCACAGGGATCATTTATTGGACCATTTCTATTCAACCTTTTTACAAATGTTATTACCACAGACTTGAGGCCGACAATGAAAAGAAGTACCTAAGAACCTTAAACCATCCCTCAGTAGACTATCTGGCTGGTAGAGTGAGTGGCAGATAAACCTCAACACAAGCAAAATTACCAAACATTGTTCCCCAGAAAGATTAAAAAGCATCCACAGATCCTCCTCGATGAAGTAAAAAAAGTGTAAAAACAGTAGTTCCTACCTCGAAGTGGCACTCCACTCTAAACTCAACTGAAGAAACCACACAGAGAAACTATCAAGAAAGCATCAACCAAACTGGTAGCATTGTAGCTACTCCTCCTATGCAGGGCACAGTGCGTGTAATCAATGCAATTATCCAAACCACAATGTCATATGCTTCCCTGATGTGGATCGATTGTCAGGAAAAGTATCAGCAACTTCTGCAAAAACAAAGCCCCTCAGATAGAAGCAGGTGCTCTTTGTTTCACAAGAACAGCAGACCTCCAAAGAGAAAAGGTATTGAGATGTTGGACGACCCCCTCTGCAAACTTAACAAGACATTCTACAAAGCACTTGATTAGAAAGAAAACTCGCTGATCGAGAAACTTGCTGACATTACTGCAAACTATTTTGACCGTTAACCGCGACGCACAACAGTTCTGACTCTGCAAACCAACTTATCCATGACAATGTGTTACAGATCAACAAGAAAACAAAACACATTTGGACAATTTTCTGTTCATCTTAATGGGATTACGCTCTTTTAAGACCTCACATGACCTGCAATTTTAAGTCAAGTGATTGACAGGTATACATTTGCCACTCAAAAGACACCTTCTATCAGGCCCTATATACAACCCTCCATTGTTTAGTAAAATACACTACAGACTCTTAAGATATGCACAAGGGCATACAACCTTAAATCCATGCGTACAACACCAGTGTGAGATTAACCACCTCTAAGTGGACATCCGATATTCTCAGGCCTCGAAAAATCATTAAAATGTAATTAGACCTGCAGGTCGAGTCACCTGAATAATCTACCTGACCTAATTGTAATTAAGGCTCCCGGTTTTCCGTTTTTACGGATTTTTAAAGATAATTACAGACAGAAAACAAAGTGTTTCTTGTCTGTATTTATTTTTAAAAGTGGAAAAATGCAGAAAAGTGTGCTTCTTGTGGGCGACTCTCCATGCTGTTTTTCGTAATTTCTAGGACAACAGCTGAGCAGATAGGCAGCATAGGAAGTCAAAAATAGGTTGAGATTTCCTAAATGCTGGTTTATGGTAATATATATTTGTATTATAATGCTCAAATTTACCTGAAGGTGTAGTGTTTGGCTATATTTGGCTGCTTAATTTGCTAAAAAACGACAAGCAGCAAAGTATGAGTGCATGTTTATCAGTTAAATAAATGTGGAAATATACCATTTTATGACTCCATATATTCTCAAAACACAAAATAAATATGGATAAATACCAATAAGATGAGCAAAAAATAAATATGGATAAATACAGACAGAAATGTTAAAAAAATAAATACCATAAAACCGGGAGCCCTAATTGTAATATACTTGACCGTAAACTGGTGTCAAATTGTGCGATCATTGGCAAATATTTTACTTTACAGAGTTGCCTTTTTTTTCATTCTCACATACGAGTGCACCTTCAAATATGTGAGTTCAGCATTTCTATTGTACAAAAACCCCTATTTTGTTTGATTACATAGACTAAACGTTTGCTCCATGTGTAATAAGAATCTAGCCTACATATAGGGTACACATGATCCCTGACTTGCCTCTCAGTTTACTATTAACATTGCCATCAGGGCAGCAGTGTTTCTCAGTTCATGTTTTAACACTCACTTTTAATAAATATATTATTAAAGCATGATGTGGTAGTGCACTGTCATTTACAAACAGTATATTTCAAAGAAATGGCCAAAAACCTTTCCACTGCCTTGCAGCTTTACTGATTAAACTACATAGTGTATTAAAGTTAATCCGTGAAAATTGGGTTTCAGAAAACAAATTTATCATTAGCACATCACGAAGTAAAGTGTTCTGATTTGTTTTTCATCCTATTAAAATATTTTTTTCTTCTCATAGAAGTACAAAACATGGGCTTTCACAACTATTGAAATATATTTGAAATGTTTGTACAGTTGACTTATTAGCTATTTAAATGTGTGCTAGAAAAACACAATTCCTACAGCCTTTCATTTCACACTTTGTACAGCAGGTCAGACAGTTCAATTTACAAAATCCTGGGACTCTGCAGTTAGAGAAGGAAAAGTAATTGTAAACTGGCTTCTGACCTCTGTCTCTGAACACAGAGCAAATGTGACTAGATAAAAACAAGATTTAAAGGCATCTTTATTGCTCCTTCACTTTCTGACTACACAGAACTCCTGTTTTTTGTCAACTCGCCAGAACGGGTGAGTAGGTCCTAAATATACCTCAACCTGATAAAATCAAACTCGCCCTAGCGAGTGGGCGAGTACATTTCTCGAGGTCTGATTGTATATTACTCAACAACGTTCAGTGCCTCAAAATCTTCAACAAATTTCTGGAAATAAAAACTAACACCTTATAAATGTCCTTGATACATAGAATTTGCCTTATAACTATTTAACAAGGGCAGGTGCCCAGATATCCACTGGTGGATAATCTATTGTCAACAGAAGCTTTGGCTTGTCTCGCTGATTTTTGGAACAGACTTTGGCTTTTAAGACTCAACCATCTTCCAAACATACCCCTGCAAACTACATCAGGTGCGCTCAGACTATCTTGTTTAACATGGAGTAATGCTTGAACCCCACAAGTTTTTCATTTGTAAATGGAGTATACCTTTCAACAAGCACAATCACACTTGCCTCCAGAGCTGTTGCTATTTCCATGCTATGGATCCAGATGTGTAAACTCAGTAACTCTATGCTTCATATGACTGTGGTGTTATCAGTGGTGGCGTCTAGGAGGTCATCAGTGATGTCACCTATGATGTAATTTAACATGTGATGTGGTATGTGAGGTAATAAGCAGTGCATGGGGGTGCGTGAGTTATCGCTAGAGCAGCAAAATATAACGAGTGAATTTCAGTTTTATTTGTTTTTAAATGTGTTACATTTTATTACAACACCTAACTATAATGTCATTTTACTATAATGTCATTTGTTTTTTCATCACAAAAAAATAATTATATATATATATACACATACTTATGCCACTTGAAAAAAATCTGGAGTTGGGTCGGGGTAGTAAGGGGGTTTTAGGATTCAGAGATGGGTTAGGGAGTTTTAAAGTTCAGGGATGGGCTAAGAGTTGTTAGGGTTGATGCATAGGTAGGGGTTAGGGGTAGTAGGGTTTTTTTGGGGATGGGTAAGGTGTAGAAAGGGATTTTTAGGGTTCAGGGATGTGTAAGAGTAAGGGGTAGTAAGTATGCTTTTTAGGGTTTAGTGATGTGGAGAGGTATACATATAGCATGGGGATGACCCCATTTTTAAAATATATAATTATTTTAAAAAACTCCCCATAAAGCAGCAGGCACAAGCCGTTTCTGCATTTTAAAGTACAAAAATGTATTGTAAAGATGAATGTGTTGTATTACTTGTGTAATAAAGTACCACTGTGCTAAACGCATGAGTGATAACTAATGATATTCCAAAAAAGCATCTCTCCAAGTCACCTCAAGTCATACTAATTGGGTTTGAGTGCTACAACTTGGAAAAGTGCCTGAATCTTGCTCAGTATCAATGGTCTTGTTGACTTTAAGGCCCCCTCACGTCTGGGAATCATATTGGTAGAGGCTTTTTGTAGGCAAAAATATATTCTGTTTTGCCTCTAGAAAGTTGCCTCCTCCTGCTTTTCATAAAAAATAGACCACATAATCCGCATATCAATATTATGGTCTCCAAACCCGGAGTTAGTTTCAGCTCCCTCCATTCAAAACACAGTAATATGGAGGGGCACTTACTTCCCAAACCCCTGGCCTGACCCTGGGGAGGCTCATCCTCTTCTCTAGCCTCCTCATCATCATCCTCTTCGTCCTCCTCGTCCTCCTCTTGGGCTCTGCTGTAGGCAGGTCTTCCATCTCCCCCCAGCCAACTGCCCAGGGACAGGGACCTGAACATGGCTATAGGGTCCGTGCACCACCGCAGGTAAACACACGTCAAAGCCCAGTGGGCATGCGCGGCAGCAAAGCATCGTGGGGGCTGTTGTCCTAGCAGCTTGGAATAAGTATAGAAAGTGAAGAGAAACTCGGATTGTAGAGAACAGCCTCAATCATTAAAATAACCAGTGGCCGTCTTAGAAGCTTGCTTTACAACAGTTACAGTGGCTAAAGAAGAGCACGGGCAAATGTTGCCTAGGTAATGACATTTATTTACACACATTTTAATATAAACAAAGCAAAATATTTTTATTAAATATAATGTAGATGTTAAATAAATACTCATCAATCTGCCGCTTTATTTGACTTTGACGTGCTTGAACATGTCTATTTAAAAATGTACTTTTAAAAGTGCTTACTATAATTAAACTGTTTGGTTTACATTTGAGTACATGACATTTTGCGCCATTTAAACATGTCTGGCGCCTCTACGTTCTTAGTTGGGTCATACTATTCCACTACCACTAATGGATCACGAACCACGCAAAATACTTTGCGTATTTGACTGCAAAATAGATTTATCGAATTTGTAGGGCAATTAGCCAAGTCATGTAAACAGAAAAACAGACTAAAACTGACAACTTTAGGGATAGTTGTAAAATAGATTTTTAAACTGCAGAAAGCAACCTGTTTCCGTGGTTGGCTCAAACTCCGTACTAGTTAAATAAAAAAAATGCGAAAACGAAAGTCGTGAGAATGGAGGACACCGTGGTGAAAAATATGAGATTATTCATTAAACCTTGACCAACTAGTATTGTGCGGTGATAGGATTGGCCAAAATAGGGAAACCGAACAGTTAAAAGAAAGACTTGAGAAAAAGAGTCTTCATTGGCAGCACCCGCAGCTCAACGGACCAATGGGTGAATACTGAGGCGGGTTTTTGGGAGGTTCCGCCTTTATAAGACCCTGGCAGCCGCCCTAATTTCTTTCCGTCTGCAATCTTGAAGCTCAAGAGTGCTCCGGCTGGGAAGGTAACGCGCTTTTCATTTTGCTTGGTAGATTGTGCGTTCGAGCACAAATTCTTAGCGACCGATTATGTGAGTAGAGAAACGTTTTAATTATATTTGTAGTACGGAACGTGTACTGAAGTTATCGTTGCCTTCGTTGGGAAGGCGCTGCAGTTTTTACAATTAGTATATTACATTTCGAAATATTTACCGTTTTAGTCTATTCTCATAAGTGACTTAATTTGCGGCTATGTTTTCGAGTTAAATTTGGTATGGCTGGTGTTTGTTGGTGGAGTGGTCTGCGTTTGGGTCGAGGGCCACGTGGCTCGGCGACAATGGCGTCTTGTGGAATGTGTTGGTGCTGGTCTCAGTTAACTCGTATCTTTTATATATTCTCTCCTGAGGACTTTGTACTCGGTCTGCGTTTTTCCTGGGCGTACTTGAGTATGTTAAATACTAACGTTTTCGAAGGGCCACGATTCACAAATAAGGCTGCCATTTACCCATCTACCTGTTTCAAGTGGGCCAAGTAATTGCTAATAAACGATATATGCTAATAAACAATATTCTTCACAATTGTTTTATTTTGCCCTTTATGGGAAAACGAGCTGCTGCGTCTTTTTTGATTACCGACTGGGTTTCTGACGTTGCAGGGTAATTTACGCTCCTTTAGCCTATTTGTTGGACTTCGCAACCACGCAGCCTAATTATTATAACTGAGTTTACTCGCGTTTTTACTTTAATACAGCTTTAAATCTACATACAATGGAGCAGACCGTCTTGGTTGGTCCGAATAGGGCGTTGCAAGCCAGACCATGGCCTGGTTAACTAAATTTAACATTTTAAATGTCATGGTTTGAGTCATTTTATACAAGTTATCACGTTAACCTGTGGTTTTAATGAAGGCCCTGATCGAAGCCATGCTAGCATTAATTTGGGTTGCTGGTGTGGTCAAACAGGTGCCAAAAGCAAAATGTTTCTTTTGACGGTCGCTAGTTTCCATTTGCTGTGTAGTGGACTGGCAACATTGCAGGGAAACACAAACTTACTAATAGCTGTGTATGTAAACGGAGGACGAAACAGTGACCCACCAGGGTTGGACATTTGACCATGTTACATGCCGTATATGTTCTAGCACTGGCTTCTGCCCAATCGGGATGCTTATTGGGTCAGTCTAGTATTAATATGAATGACTGCACCAGGTGCTTAATTGACAGTACTTTTAACTTTACTTGTAGACTTGCATGTCGAAAGAGGCATATACGCAACGTGGCCTGGAGATGAACTGGACCCAAAGTAATGGGTAAGTCCTTTACCAGGGTAGCTTTGTCGGATTTTCAGGCCTTAAACAGTGCCCCAGGATTGGGGAGGGATTACATTGGTATTAGGGCAGTCACTTGTGCGTAGATCCAACTGTAATATGGAACGTGTAAACGCGAAGTACGGTGGAATGGCACCATCTAAATGAGAGCCTTAAACACCGGTACAATACCACGTATACTTTGAAGCTTGTTTATGCCAACTGGTTCTACAAAATAGTGTCTAACATATTTCACATATATGAATTCAATAATTGGATTTTTTGTTTAAATGAGAGCCTTTAGCTGCTCCGTCCACCCACTATTTGATGTGGGTATAATGGGGAATTTTAGGAGGCCTCCTATGTACACTAGGTCAGTGTTTTCCTAAAGCGTTACTTTAAGATGCGACCCAGTAGGCATTCTTCTCTGACCCTTCAAACGGGCCTGTTCTCCAACTGAAATTGAAACGCCGACTGGCTGCTTCCAATTGATCCACCAGTCTTTGGCTTTGTGCCTACACTCCGAATAACGCTTTGTACTGCCCGTTCAGTTCCTGGCTCACCCAGGTGCAGAGTGGAACAATGCATTCCATTCTTTATGTACTGTGACCTGATACGCACTGACCTATACCTGCCTACAGCCCCTGGACCATCAACTCTTATTAAATAATGCACCTCTAAACTCTGTTGGGGGGGTAATTTTGTGGCTTTCATCCAAGCCATGTAGACTTGCTGTGGTTTATGTGGATAGAATTGAGCCTAGAGAATAGTCTTCTCTTGACGGTCGCTGCTCAGTGTGATAGTTACTGAGGAGCAACATTTCAGGAAAGTACATAACTTGTGGTGTGGGGTTAGATCACGTTCAAGGTGGCTAGGGCTAGTTTTATGATTTTTTTTTTTTTTTGTAGGAAGATGCCTGAAGGCAATACCAAAAGGAGCTGGAGGCCTTCTATTCAGATACCCTGGGTAAGACTTGAGGTCTGTATTTCATAGGAAATGTATCATGTTCTGAATAACTTTCACATTGAGTGCGCACCTATTGCCGTGGACTCTGGTTCTATGTGGCGGCAGCGTTTTTAACATAATTATATATTTGCTATATAAATCTGCAAAAATAAAGCGCCATGTGTTGCTTTGCTGTGGAAGGCCATTTGTAAAAGAGGCCTTTGTTGCTTATCGCTACTTGGGTGTTAAACGGGAACTGAGGTGCAAAATGTGCCGCATACTTTCTTTTGTTGTCGCATAATCTACTCGACCCTGCCGCCGCAAAATTTGGCTCCCCTGTCCATTCCACTGGCAATGCCCATTGCTTTTAAATTGGATTTTAATCCCTACTCTATTAAGGCGAAGTAGCACCGTTGGTGCGGATCTGCATGATAACCGAGGAATTTAGCTTGGCGGTAGCTGAAGGACCTCCAACGTCATGCAAGAGTAAGGTGGATGGTCTTTGGCAGCTCATATCTGTATTTGAAGCAGTCACTCTACTGTCCTACAACAGCAGTGAATTACTAACTGCGTATTATACGGACACAATTACTAACTTCCTCCGGGCTGTATATCGAGAGGCATTGCCTAAACCTTCCTATTGCCTCCTGCTGTGTCCCTTGAGGACAGTTGTACCTCTTATACACACCATACTGTTAACATTCTAGTCAAATGTGTGGATAATTAATTGCATGTGGCGTGCGTAGTGTGATGGTTAACATGATGCGTTCCATCTGATTTTGATTACAAATTCCGTTAACCACTATTCTCTTGTAGGTATTGGGCACCACGTGGTGAGGCAGACCCCCGCAATGCCTCGTGGCTGATAAATGAAGGTGAGTTGGTGCCTTGGTACTAACGAAATGTCCTCGGCGCGTAAAAAAAGCCAGCGTACCACACCTACGCTAGGTGGGCGGTTCTGTGCAGCGAGGGTTAATAGTTTGAGGTTGTTGGGGCGGTATACTGCATTTTATCTTGTCATAGGGTTTGGTGTCTTATGATGACGAGTTCATGCACCACACAGAATGTTCTGTTGATTATGAAACTCTGAAGACACATTTCTATTCGTTTAGTCTGTAGGCGAGATTTATCTAGCCTACTTTGTCGTGCTTTAGTATGCTTCTAGTGACCTGTAATGGGTCAATTGAGCTATGGTGACCGTGAACCTTAAGGGGTACTGCAACGACGTCAATTTGGCTCTTCGATCAGTAGCAGCACCACCCCCCTCTTCCCCCAGCGCCTTGAGACCCTCGCGGGTATGTAGTGCGCTTTATAAGTGACATGATTGATTGATTTCAACGACTCTGTGTTTTTTTTTCTTTTCAGGTGAACAAATCTAGTCTGAGTGCTTGGCCCTGCTAGTCCAGGTAAGGCATGCTGTTTAGATTACTGCAATCTCATTTTAAGATAATGGTGTTAATGATGATACCACTTAACACAGCTGGAATTACCGGCAGATTGTTTGTGGTGAGACTGTTTTTCTGAACACTGTAGAGCACGCTAAATGGTAGTGTTATGTACTGATTACACATATTGACAGTACATTATTTATTTTGTAGCCCCACTGGCGACGCAGCGATTCTGAAGACCCCGTTGCATCAATTGGTAAGTTAATGTGCAGTTGGGATAGTATTGTTGTAGGCCAGTGATTGTTAACCATGACCGTGTAAAGCGGTGAATGTTTAATCCACTTCTGCGGACCCCCTTTAATCATTACTGTAACACAGCCCGACTGAGCCATTATTGGAATCTTGGGATCTCCAGGGATTATTGGAATCCAGTGATCCGGCATAAGCACTTTCCATGATTTGAACTTCGAATACACAATTCAGAAACATGCGTTAATCAAATACAGCTAATGAAATTGTATTTCATTCACAAACCAATTAAAACAAATTAATTGAAATGATTTAGCTTTTCTAAATGCAGTTGAGGCCACTCATCTATACTATTCTGTTTTGATGCACCTGCACTGCTCCCCCCCACAAACCAATCTGAAGATACGCTCTTAATTTTTAGCCTCAGATTTGAAATCCCTGCAGTCACGTTTTTGATTTTGCTGCTTTCGATACACTTATGCAGTCCCGGACCACCCCAAGTAGGCTTTGTGGAGCACCGGTTAACAACCACTTCTGTAAAACATTGAATGTTTAAAGTATATAAATCCATGGTATTTTGCTTGCATTTAAATGACTGTTCCTTAATATACATTTTGATGTTCAAATCTTAGACTGCTTAAGTTCTCGCCTTCAAGTGGTGATTATATGGGACTCTTGAAGTCACGTGGCACTAAGCAAGGATACATATGAGCTACCGCTATGCAGTCTGCACAAACTGACAATTGCCAAAAATCACTTACTATTCCAGATCTGCCAACAATCTATTCATGTATTCTAGCCCCATCCCAGTAACGCGTTATCTGATTAAATGCCTGCATTGGTCCCTGGTCATCTTGTCACAAGACTGTACCCAGAATGAAGGGCTTCTGTCCGACCTGACTACCACTGTTAAGAATGCGTAATGGATAACCAGGTTCACCCATGAAGGTGACTTGTTAGCACAGTGACTTGGTCGCTTCTGTCGTATATCACTTGGACAATGTTTTCAGGGAACTGAACTAGATTAAATTTTCCAGTTGCATGAAGCCTAAAAACTACAAACTATTTCCTGGGTATAAAACAAGTTTTTCTGAAGCCTTTCTGTGCAATGAAAGCATGTCTAAACTTCTCTTTAGATGAAGTGCCAGGTCTGCAAGTAAAGTTGCCCCCTGGCCTCCTTTGCACCCACAGTTCGTAAGGGAGTCATGGGTTTTGTGGTCACTAAATGTTAATGTCCACTTTTTTGTGCAGAGGTTACATTTGAATTCTAACTTTGCCACCAATTAAACCGGGCTTACTTCACCTTTAGCCACCTAGTTAGTGGCTTTCTAAGATGTTTCCATGATGAAAACCAAACTGAAATAGCTGGAATTACCGGCTGATTGCCAGTGATTAGAAGGTTTTTCTGAGTCCATCGTAAATCTATAAATCGTAGCTTGTATAGTTTAAAATGACACTCGCTAACCCTGGTTTTTCCTTTACAGGGCTCAAGAATTCAAGATTCTGGTGAGTTGGTGTTTCTCAATTTTCTGGTCTCCATTTCCTCTGTGCAGAATGATGACCTGGAAAAGCCGTCAGATGCGACAACTGATGAGTTTTCTGTTTCTGACTTTCCATAGCTTAACTACCATAACCTGTTGTGTTCGGCTAGAATCTAATTCCCTGTCTTTCTACAGCAAGAAGTAACGTGGGTGATGAACATGCCTTCCCTAGGTCACACGAGCTTCGTTTGGAGTGGTAAGTAGGCCCTCTTGCCTATATGGCACACTGTCTTTACTCATGCATCAACGTGATGAATCCTGAGGATATAGGAAAAGCCGACGGATGCGATAACTGACGATTTGTAACTTCTGACTTGATGCGGTTAATGGGAAAGTTGTAATTTGTGGCTGTCTTGGTTTCTTCAAGTTCTGTTTGTAATTGTAGGACCTTTATTGGTGGTGAAGCCTTGATCTGCGAACAGTGGACCACGCCCACCGACTACTGCACTCCATGTAAGTAGCAGCAATGACAAGTTATTGATGCAGACTCCTTTAAACGTAGTCTAGCTGCACCCAGGGTGAACTGCTGGCTTCAAACTAGCTCGCCCCTAGCAGCGGCTAGGATTGTTTGAGGTTCTGGAACGTACTAAATTTACGGGGAGCCTTGTATGCTGGCATTACCGAATATAACCTAAAAGGCGGGCAGTTCCAGGGAGCAGCATTTTGTAATGTTAGGCCAGCTTAATCTCAGTCTTGGGGACCCTTCCTTTTAAGGAAGGGTGGTAAACTAATCCCGTCCCAGAGGCCTGTTGGTGGGACTCGCACTTTATTTTAAATTCGAGTCTGGTCTGTGATGATACCATTTTAACTTGCTGACTCACTGGATGAGGCTTACGGATATGGGACTGAGACCAGCCTGTTCGATACGACTTTGTGCTCGTCATTTTTTTATGCCGCCTAATGTATTTCGTTCGATACGACTTTGTGCTCGTCATTTTTTTTATGCCGCCTAATGTATTTTTTTTCCTCCCTTTCAGGTCTACTGGACGTGCTAACGCTAACATGTTTTGGGTTGCTAGTGCTGAATGCCAATTTGTAATCTCACTTGCTTGGTGTGGTCCTGTGTGGCTGCGCCTGGTGTTCTGGGAAAGAATAAAGCAGACTATTAGTTTTGACACAAAGGAATGTTGGTTCTAATTTGTATTGGTTTATTTTGTAAGTTTGAAATGTGTTGTAGATTGATATGCGCTTTACTTGGACTTGATCATTTATGTACCACACTTGTCGGCATTGAATAAAATATACCAATTAACAAATCAACAGCTTCTGTAGTATTCTGTGGGCATACAAGCTTATTTATACCTTGATGCATGGTATGCAGGAAGGCAAGTGACTTTAAAAAGGTGACACCATTGTGGATTGCTTTCTGATGACAGTGGTCCTCGACTTTACCCCTGTACTCGCTCACTCCACTAATAAGTGCAGGTTTATGGAACTAGTTTTGGGGGTGGCAATGGACAAGCCTTTATCTACTCTTGCAGCTAGGAGGAGCACGAATTGGGAGGTGCCCCAATGAATGGTTAGTAGTGGATGCAGGAAATGAGCCCAGGCCAACTGTGTATACCACCTATTGCCCCCTTTGGAGCCAGTGTACATTGGACCAGCATTCTCAGTACATTTTCCTCAGCTGTAAGTTTTTGGAGATACCTATGAAGTAAATTCCTATTGGACCCTGTTAGACTTGGCATGGGTTCCCCTGACTTTGCTTTCTGGCCTGTTAGCTTTTTTTGTCGGCTTTGGGACTGAGCACTTTACCCACTGCTGACCAGTGCTGAAATGATTGATCTTATCTAAAATGTGATGGCAATTGGTTTATCCATGATTGGTATACTTGGTTCATTGAAGGCCATAGTAAAGTGGTATACAAAATGCTACTAGTGGGCCTGCAGCACGGCTTGTGCCACCCATAAGCAGTCTTTCAAACCTGAGACTGGCCTGCCACTGCAGGGCCTGTGGGCTCATTTTACTGCCACCTCAACTTGGTATTCCCAACTACTTTCAAAGCCTTAAACTCCCCTTTTATTACATATTAGTCACTTCTTGGTAGCCCTAAGTGCGGGGTGCTGTGGAAGTAGAAATGTACCATTTTGTTTTATACATCCTGGTAGTGACAGCCACCCAAGTTTTTCACTACTGAGGCCTAAATTTCTTAAATACCCTATAAGTAACTCGTGATTGCAGAGGAGTAGCTGCTTTGTTTTATATCATTGGATTGATAATGACATCCTCTTGGATCTGGTATTGCTTATCTAGAAACGCCACTTCTAGAAAGTGGACTTTTCTCTGCTCTTAAGCTCTCTTGTGTGCCTTACAGCCTGTCTCAATACAATGTCTGGCGTGCCAGCTCTGAACAGCCAAAAGTGCAGGACACTATGCTGCATACTGATGAGCCCTCCTGGGCAAGATCGGCGGGGGGGGGGGGGGCGCGAAAGGACATGTACACCTGAAAGGGTAGTGGCCTGGCCTCAACACCCCGACAGATGGGCTGGCTGGGCTGAAAAAAGACTTTTGTACCAGAAAGGCTTTGCAGTCTTACACTTGAAGGACACATTTGGGTACAAGTGACCCACCTCACTAGTTCGCTTTGGAGTCCTAAGGAGGCTCTGCCAAGAAGAGCCCTGCTACAGTAGGGACTGCCACTTTGACTGCTTTGTTTGCCTGCTGCCTCGGACCTGGGTAGTGAGGATGACATGTTTCCTGCAACATAAGTAACTCCAAGGGCTTGTTTGCTCGTCCCTGTTAAGGAAATTTCAGGGCCTTCAAAGATTTAATTCGCACAAACTACCGCTGCTAGGCTCTACTAATTTTCTCACAACCAGTCCTGGGCCCTCCGTGTTGGTAGCCCGTAGCCGCTTTTGAGCACCTACACATCCGCACGGTGTGCTGATAAAGAACCAGTGTCTGCCTGCTCGAGTGCAGACATGTTTTTGAACTTTGCCAAAGTCTCAGTGCCTGAAAGTCTTTCACACCATGCATCAATGAAAGATGGGCGTCTGCCCTGACTTCAATCGCCACATAGTATCCACCATGGGGAGAATCCAGAAAAGGTCCGAGGCTGACTGCACTGCTGCAATCCGTGAGGAAGATGCATTCCTAAGAGTTGAAAATCTAATTCTGTAGTAGCTTTTGTACATCAAACGCTTAAAGTGGATTGTGCAAATCCCAGTGTACCAGAGATGCCCATTTGGTGACTTGGTTTAAAAATTGGGTCTCTGGTTGGCAGAGGTATGCACCCTGACCAAGTTACACCATAAATTAACCTGTGCTCCCCCCTCTGGTAGCTCAGCACGGAGCAGGCAGGTTTAATATAGGAGGCTGTGTAAAGTATTTGCAATCCATGAAACCAACACAGTGAAAACACAACTTCACCAAGTTGGAAAAATTGATATTTTAGGACTAAAACGTCCAAAAGGACACTTCCAATAAATGGAAGTCAAGCTGAAAATTAACTTTTGCAGTGCTTAGAAACATAGTGCCACCTGGGGTTATCTGGTTGTGGTGGACTGGGACAGCCTAAAGGTCAGGCGCCCACAATGGAGTGCTGTTCAGATACAGGGACCAGCCTTGGCCTGCTGAACAGTATAGTATCTTGGATGCATCGATATTACGGGCGATGTGTGGAGGAAAAAGCTATCCATTGCTATTGATTGCACAGCTTTGAATATACTATGCCTGTGGGAAGTCAAAGATGCAATGGACATTGGGCTGATGCATTGAGCCTCTGGGCTGTAGGTTATGTGAGTGGCAGAATGTTGGCGCCGAGCTGCACAAAGATGGATATGTCGGAAATGACTTGTGTTGCAGTGTCTGCTGTTCAGGCATGCAGTGGCTGAGTCGTGTCAAGGTGAATACACCCATTATGATTGGGGCGTTGGTGGATTTTCTAGGTTGCAGCATTTGGTACTTGCCTCCAAGGGCCCAGGATTGGTTTGGCGCAAACTGGCAGAGCAGCAGTCCCGAGAACAGCCCTTGGAGTCACTTTGGTTCTGGAGATTTAGAGATGCACTGTCGGTCCTCACTCCAGCCAAGGAGGGAAGCTGGACAGGCACAGGGAAGCTGGAATCCAGCAGTGACAGTCCTTTTAGCAGCGTGACAGTCCATCCTGGCAGAGTACTGTGGTCCAAGTGTACTGAGTATTTGATGTCAGGGGTCCATTACCTGTACCCAGTTGTGCCTTTGAATTGAGGGAGACTGAGGCCTTTGAAGTGCAGAGTCCCCTACCCTGGCTCCAGATTCATTATAGGGGTAGGCAGCGGTTTCTGGGGACAGGCACCACCTATTCAGGTGTTTGATCCTACCTACCATCTTGCCCAGGATGTTGATGGCCCATCAGTCACGCCTAAGCCCCCTTTGTTGTTTGTGGCTGTCTGGAGAGAATGCACAAAGCCCAGCTTCTACCCCAGATGTGCACAGAATGGGTAAAGTAAGAAAATGCAAACTTTCTAAAAGTGAAAAACAATTGATGGACAGAATGCTGAACAATGTCAAACATTCACCCCAGTACAGAGATCTGAGCCTAAATCCATAGTTTGTTTGCTCCCTATGCCATTCCAGTTTAGACCCAGCCATATGCAAATCAGTCTTGACCCTGTTCCCCATGGGAACAGTCCAGCCTGAACGGCCAGGTCCTCCCTGGACTGGAAACCAGCATTCTGGGACCAGTTTCGGGGCATCACCCCTCATCAGCCAGGCTACCTTGACTTCAGTGGCATGGAGAGCATGGGACCCACTTCTGGGCATACCTGTCCCACTCTGTCCAATGCAAAACTTTCTAAAGGTGGCATTTTCAGATTTGTGACTTAAAATCAAACTTTACCATAAGTTTATAAAAAAAAAAAAAAAAATTGTGAGCCAAGACATAACTTGATGTATATTTTTCCCCCCCAACTGGAAATTACACAATGTAATTACAATGTGCACCTATGGGAGAGATGGGCCTTGCAGTAGTGAAACAATTTATTCACTACCTGGACATGTAAAACTTAAGTACATGTCCAACTGTTTAAATGCAATGCACCCTGCCCTAGGTGCTGTCGGGGCCTACCTTGGGGGTTGGCCCCCTGCAAAATGCATGGATGGGACCTACTTTTGCTGAGGGGGGGCCCCCTGGAGCTTTGCGCACCGCAGGGACTTGTTACGCCAGTGGTTCATGCCTGGCAAGAGGGTTAACTTGTCAGGTCGACATGGCAGTTTAAAACTGCAGACAGGCTCTGCAGTGGCAGGCCTGAGACCTGTTCAGGGGGCTATTGAAGTGGGTGGTACAATCCATGCTGCAGGCCCACTAGTAGCATTTCATTTACAGGCCCTGCGCACATATAGTGCACTTAACTAGGGACTCGTATATGCCAATTTTGGATAAGCCAATGTTGCCATGGTTAAAGCAGAGCACATGCACTTTAGCACTGGTTAGCACTGGTAAAGTGCTCAGAGTTCTAAACCAACAAATTAATTTGGCAAAAAGGGGAGGAGGAAGGCAAAACGTTTGGGGGTGACCCTGCAGAAAGGCCAAGTCCAACACGAATTAATAAAATTTCAAGTTAACTCAACTCCGTTCCATGTTCACATACCAGGACAATGTTTTTTCCTACTTGAATAGAACAGGTTTGCGAATAACCCTTAAATGTCATCACTCAGACAAATCACAAAACATCTGACAATCCTGCATAAGACCTGCCAGTGAGAAACAATTTCCTGTGTTCTACTTCCCATCATGCACATTCAACTTACCATCTCACTTCCTTTCCCAAACTTATCTCCTGTTTCTACTTTGATTTGTCAATTTATCTACTTTAACCCTTCTAAGTCTGCATACACACCGCTGACTACTTTTAATACTGCTTATTTTATTTATCTCCCACAAGCCCCCACCACTGCCACCAAGTTTTACGCTATTGAGGTGGGTTCCAACAAGTCATACAACAATGGTGTAATACAAATAATTATGAACTACACTGGAGGAGATAAGTAGTTAACGCTTGTATTAATGATTAGGGCATTGGCACATGATTACAATTCTGATATTTACAAATATGATCTCTGCTTGCATTTTCTCCAGCAAGTCTCCCAAGGTGTGAATGGGAAATTGGTATGAGAAATGTACATTTGTGAGTCAGTGAGATGAGTTTTTCACACCGTGAGGCAGAATACAGGTATACTTTTTACCAAAATAAAAGCGTCAGTAATAAATGCAAGATATCTATGTAAGCATATAAGGAACTGACCATTTTATATCCATGAAAGAGGAAAAGCAACTGCAAAACAAGCCATAACAGTCTAGCAAAGTAGTGAAGTCTGGCACCAAGAAAAGTTCCATTTAATGTCTGATGGCTTGATTCTTTGGCACTTTCTAGACTTTAAGTGAGAATCCAATAGAGGAATTTAAAGTTGAAGCAACCTCTTCCTTGAAGCTGTAACCAGTTGTCACTTGGAAACTTAATAGCCATGTTCGATTAAAAAGCATGTGCGTATTTATAGGCATTTGTAGGAGCCACAGAGCAGGCTTGAAACCAGAACCTGAATTTGCCTAACGCTTCTGTAATTGTAGAAGACCTAGGAATAACTTCCTGCCTTGCCATGAATCAGGTAAGTTTGAAAATGCATTTATGGCTGGTGGGGAGCTATTATAACCCACAACAGGACACCGGTGTAGGAAGCTGGCTCTGTGCACACTATACCATACTTTGGTATAGTATATACAGAGTCCAGTGGCTCCCCAGAGGCTAAAGTAGATGACACTAATGCTCTCATTTGTGGTAGTGTGGGTGAGCAGTTAAGCTTATCAGAGGGCAGTGTTAAGCATTGGTTGTACACACAGGCAAGAAATGATTCCACACACTCTGACTAAATCCGAGACCAATGGTATGTAAAAATATTACTTTTAGTATATTTATTTTATAGAACCAAGGATACTTTGTTGCAGTAAAATAGGTTTTGCAATATCTGTTTTTCAATGTAAAAAAGTGGAAACTGCATTTTTCAATTAGTACAATGTTATCCTATGGGAGGAAACCCAATCCTCATGCAAGTGAGTAAACTATTTATGGCATTGAGCTTTTGGATGAAGAATCAATACAAGGCAAGGTTCAGGTAAGTGACCTCACTGCACCACCTGCAGCACTCGGGTGGCTGGGTGCAGAGGTCAATCTCAGGTTCTGGTGCCAATGTCCAACGGAGAAAGGGGGCAAATGAAGTGGTACTACTTGCAGGTGAGTAGCACAGTTGTGGAACCCAGTCTTCAGGGGTTAAGGTTTGCATGGGGGGCCACAAGTCAGCACCAAACGTACACCTCCAGAGGCACAGGGGTGGCTGGGCGCAGAGTGCATATGCAGCGTCGGGCGTCCAATGCAAACCAATTGGGAATCTCAAACTGGGGAAAATGCTGCAGGCTGAGGCCAGGAGGCCGATCGATAGAAACTTACAGCTGTGCAGGTAAGGTGGGATGTGCTGGAGTGTCGGGACACTGTCGGTAGATCTCTCCAGGGGCTCCGCGTGCAGGTACTTTGGCGTCTGAAGTCTGCTTACCAGTGCGGTTGGGGGGTCGTCGTGCAGAGGCTGCAGGCGTCGATGTGGAGTGTGGCGGGGGTCAATCCACGAACCTATTCTGGACCGGTGGGCCTCTTGGACTCTGCCTGTGGAACTGCAAAGTCAACCACCTCGGCACCTGACGCCCAGTGTCAGCTCTGGTCTTTAAACTTGGTTTTCTTTGGTCTTTAAACTTGGTTTTCTTCTGGACAGGTCTGCTGTCCATTGGAGATCAGGGGTCTTTTTAGGTCTCGCCTACGCAGCGCGCATGCGCTGCATAGGAGAGACCTTTAGCCATCGGCACATCTTTGGGGGCAAAAACGTGCACGCGTTGCATTGCTTGCAATGGCAACGCGTGCACGTCTGGCGATTCCCTTGCGGGAGCGCGCAGCGCCATATGGTGGCAATCATCGCGCCTTGCTGCACGCTCCCGCAAGGGAATCGCGCAGGCCCCCTGCTGCCGCGCGCTTGTGCTGGTTATTTCCTGTCTTCGGAACACTGCACCGCTGCACTCAAGCTTTGGTTGTTTGAAGCTTGACTCAGGGGCATCGTGGTAGAAGGGGCGGCATGTGCCCACGTGAACTGTAGCTCATCGCAGCGCCTGCAAGATGCTGAACGTGCCCTCGCAGTCCTTTCCGGCCCCCAGCAGAGGGTGTCTGCTGGGGGCAGGAGTAAGGTACAGTGCGATATAGTGTGCGCGCCCGCCTCAGCATTCACTGACAACTGCTTAGCACAGCTAGACTCTTCTCTCTGTTCCGAAACCTGTCTGCCAAAATCACCAGCCAGTTTCAACAGATCGCCACTGTGAGAACCTCGGAGGTATTTGTCTGTATCCAGTTATCAGGGAGCCGACTCGTGCTCCTTTGCACCATGCTGGGGTTTAAAACTTTGTTGCTAGTCTCGATCGCAGAACGTAGCTGAAACCTGAAATGCCTTACACTCGGTTCCTGTACAATTGTATTTAAACGTGTGGTTACAGCCGATTGTTCCTGTGTTTGCGTCTTGCTTACGGAAGCCTGAAGTGCTTAGGAGTTGCAACATTGTTGCAGAGTAAGGAAGTTAGGGGCGGTTTCGTACTCAATGTGTTTATTAAACATCAAAAAAGCCTCCAGACTGTCTTCCTCGCTCATGACAACCAACTAACAGACTTGTGTGTAATAGATCCCGTCTCTTAAAATAATTCCCTAGCTCCTGCTAAGGAGTACATTTAGGTGGGTTGTGGGGCTATTGAAGCAGATGGTCTTACCTTGGTGTTCCTGCAGATTAAGTAGATTTAGATTAAGTATTTCTCTGCCCTGCAGTGTATTTAAGCGATACAAAAGGGGATGATGGACGGAACGTTTGAGCCAATCAAACACTCACCCCCAGTCAACTGATCTGGGTTTAATCCATCATTCTTTAGCTCACTCCACGACCCCAGTTCAGACATGGCCATATGCAAATCAGTCTGACCCTGTGCCTCATGGGAACAGTCCAGCCCGAACTGCCAAGCCATGTCTTCCCTGGACCGGAAACAAGCATCCTAGGACCGGTTTCTGGCATTTCAGCCGTCATCAGCCAGGCTTGCTTGAATCCAGTGGCAAAGTGAGCAAGGGACCCACGTCTGGGCATACCCCCGCCAACTTAGGGCGACCAAAGCGATACAAAAGGGGATGATGGACGGAACGCTTGAGCCAATCAAACACTCACCCCCAGTCAACTGATCTGGGTTTAATCCATCATCATTCTTTAGCTCACTCCACCACCCCAGTTCAGACATGGCCATATGCAAATCAGTCTGACCCTGTGCATCATGGGAACAGTCCAGCCCGAACTGCCAAGCCATGTCTTCCCTGGACCGGAAACAAGCATCCTAGGACCGGTTTCTGGCATTTCAGCCGTCATCAGCCAGGCTTGCTTGAATCCAGTGGCAAAGTGAGCAAGGGACCCACGTCTGGGCATACCCCCACCAACTTAGGGCGACCAAAGCGATACAAAAGGGGATGATGGACGGAACGTTTGAGCCAATCAAACACTCACCCCCAGTCAACTGATCTGGGTTTAATCCATCATTCTTTAGCTCACTCCACCACCCCAGTTCAGACATGGCCATATGCAAATCAGTCTGACCCTGTGCCTCATGGGAACAGTCCAGCCCGAACTGCCAAGCCATGTCTTCCCTGGACTGGAAACAAGCATCCTAGGACCGGTTTCTGGCATTTCAGCCGTCATCAGCCAGGCTTGCTTGAATCCAGTGGCAAAGTGAGCAAGGACCCACGTCTGGGCATACCCCGCCAACTTAGGGCGACCAAAGCGATACAAAAGGGGATGATGGACGGAACGCTTGAGCCAATCAAACACTCACCCCCAGTCAACTGATCTGGGTTTAATCCATCATCATTCTTTAGCTCACTCCACCACCCCAGTTCAGACATGGCCATATGCAAATCAGTCTGACCCTGTGCCTCATGGGAACAGTCCAGCCCGAACTGCCAAGCCATGTCTTCCCTGGACTGGAAACAAGCATCCTAGGACCGGTTTCTGGCATTTCAGCCGTCATCAGCCAGGCTTGCTTGAATCCAGTGGCAAAGTGAGCAAGGGACCCACGTCTGGGCATACCCCCGCCAACTTAGGGCGACCAAAGCGATACAAAAGGGGATGATGGACGGAACGTTTGAGCCAATCAAACACTCACCCCCAGTCAACTGATCTGGGTTTAATCCATCATTCTTTAGCTCATTTTTTAAAAAGGGGCAGGCCCCAGGGGATAGGGTCCCCGGGGCCAAAATCGGCTCAGGAAAAGGGGGCCACACGGCCTCCCTTCTTTATTTAAAAATAAAATTTAAAACAAAGCTGGGCCCTGGGGGATAGAGTTCCTAGGGCCAAAATCAGCCCAGGGAAGGGGGGCTACATAGCCCCCCTTCCTTTATAATATAAAAATTAAAAAACAAGAAAAAGATACCGGCATGACGCCGGAGGCCCCGCCCCCTTTCTGCTCCACTCTGCAATCGCACCTGCTGGCGCGCTGCTGGTTGGGGAATGAAGTCGCCTTGGCCCCTGGTTTATTGTGTTGCTAATAACTTTGGCCCCATTTGACGAATCTCCATGAAACTTTTCAAAAATGTGCTACTCTGACTAGTTTGTGCATGGAAAGTTTCGGGGTGATTGGACTTGGTTTCGAGTCTGAGAGCTAGGGCCTTTTTCTTTGCTTCGCGTAGTTGTTGGCGGTAGAGGTTGAGAGAGGCTTTACATGTGGTGATGATTTTGTTGAGAAAAAACACAAAAAAATTCAAAAATTGCAGTGATCCTGCAGCATTGAATAAAGCAAAAAACAAAATGGCGTCCGGGCTGTATTCATTAATGATAGGCCCCAGGGAGCCCACACCCGGGGCTGTATTCAATGAGGAGCGGGAGGCCGTGTGCCCGCCCCCTCCAAGTCATCACAGGCCCCGGGGAACCCATCTCCGGGTCGAAATTTCTAATAATGGAGAGGGGGCCCCCCGAGCCTCTAAATTTCCCAGGGAGTTTACCCCTGGGGTCAAAATTACTGAGAGTGGGGCCGGGCAACCCCCCCCCCTCCCTGAGCCATTAAAGGGTCCGGGGAGCCCATCCCCCAGGGCCAGCTCACTTGCTATGTCCGTGGAGCCCACCCCTACGACATAGTGGTTTCCCTGCACGCACAGGTAGGGAAACCTGTGTTTGCTCTTGCTTGGCGTGAGTATTTTTTAATCTCCCACCCAGCGGTAGCAAGCCCGAAGTCTGCTCTTGCCAGTGGGTAGCAGACTTTTTATCTGTTTCCTTGCTCACAGTGATATGGGCAGGAAAACAGATTTAAATATTGCTCCCACCCGGAGGGAGCAGCTTAAACAGCTGCTCCCTTCAGGCTGGAGCAATGCCGGCTGCCGCTGCATGAAGGGAGGTGCCTGGTGCCACGGGGGCCTTGGGGCTACCCCTGCAGACCCCAAGGAGTATACAGTGGGCGCCCTGGGTGGTCACACACCTTTAATAGTGCAGGCTCAGGGGGACGGGGTCCCCGGGGCGTGAAAAGGCTGAGGGATGGGGCCCTCCCAGTTAATTTTCATAGTGGCCCTGGGAGGGATGGGGTCCCCAGGGCCTAAGGAGGCACGTAGAAGTGGAGGTGCAGCCTCCCTCCCCTTTACTTTAACTAGTGGCCCTGGGGATGGCGTCCCTAAGGCATAACAAGGCTCGGGGAGGGAGGCCACGCGTCCCTCCTCTCCCCTTTATTTTAAGTAGTGGTCCTAGGGGATGTGGTCCCCAGGGCCTAAGAAGGCTTGTGGAGGGTGGCGACACTGCCCCCCTCTCCTTTCATTTAAAAAAACGGCCCTGGTGGATGGGGTCCCCAGGGCCTAACAAGGCTCAGGGAGGAGACCACGCAGCCCCCACCCCTTTAATTGTAGTAATGGCTCTGGTGGATGGAGTCCCCACTGCCTAAGGAGGCTCAGTGAGGTGCGTGGCCTCCCTCAACTTTATTTTAAGTAGTGGCCCTTGGGGATGGGGTCTCCAGGGCCTGATAAGACTAGGAGAGGGGGGCCACATGGCCCTCTCCCTTTCAATTAAAACAACCGCCTAATAAGGCTCTGGGAGGGGGGCCATGTGGCCCCCCTCCCCTTTAATTAAAATTAAAAAAAACAGCCCTGGGGGATGGGGTTTCCAGGGTCTAATACGGCTTGGGGAGGAGGGGCACACAGCCCACTCCTCTTTAATTCAAAAAAACGTCCAGCTAATCGGTATAAGTGTTTACAAAACGCATGTGCTCCTAATGCAACATGTTATAAATCTTTGGATTGAAGAGTAACTCTGTGTGCAGGTGACAGTTGATGACTTGTGTTCACTATGTTCCACACAAGTTTTTGGTACTGCAGAAAGAGTTTCCATCAGGGCAAAGATTCTACATACTAAGGAGAATATTTACTAGAAAATGACGCAGCGCGGCGCTGCAAGCTATCTTGCTGCGCCGAGCTGCGTCATTAGGAAAGTGCAGGGATGCGTTGTATTTACAGCAATACAGTGTATCCCTGTGCTTTGCGCTGGCATACAACTGGCTACCTAGCACCAACGCAGGCACCCGTGCACCATGGTGCAAGAGGGCCTACGTTCCTGGGATGATTGGTTTTATGCAGGAACTGTTTGGGGGGCGGGGAGGTCGGGGTCGACTGCCACCACCCCCGAGAACAAGTCGTCCATCGCCGCCGCCACCCTCCTCCTCTCCCCTGGAACAAGTCATCCGTCGGACACCACCCCCACCCACTCTTACCTGCACCCGGGCGGCAAACTTAGGGGCCGCCCTGAGTGGCAGTATGTCTAGCTACGCCACTGCTGTGATGCATTTCTCATCCAAGTTTCACTGTCTGCAAATAGTGTGGTACAGGGTAAACTCTCTCCATAGAGTAAACAGTGTTTACAGTACCCACTTTTCTACTTATATCCACTTCTTTTCTCAATGTAGGATCAGTGACTGTCAGGGGTTTGTTACAGGTAAAGACTGTCCATAGGAGGGCCTTAGGTATGTAACAGGGCTACAGTATCTGGAGGAACTTGGTTTTCCCTGAACAGATGTATTCAGATTGAACACAGAGTGCAGGATAGGTTACCCTTTCATCTGTGGTTCATAGTCAACATGAACTCGGTTACCCATGAAGTGTATGGTATAGAGTCACTGTAGCACATAACACAAGCTTGCTTTACCTATGGGAGTTTTATGTATGATAGCAGTAATGATGCTTCATGTTATTCTGAGCTATTTTGCACTTACTTTCATAGCTCTAATACTATACCCGTTTATAGAGCAATGTGCACAAAAGAAGCTTGGATGATGTATTTGAGATTTCATCGGTAATGTCATAAATGATGTCATAGAACATGTCATGAGTGATGTAATATGTGAGGTAATTTGCTTTTTTTAGTGTATTTCTAATATATATATGTACTGCAGCAGAAAGGCACTGAGGTCACAGTTCTCTCACACACACACACACACACACACACACACACTCTCGCTCATTGATAGGCCCCTTGCGTCACGTTGCGTGACGCACTGGCGGCGCAACCTGCTGCGTGATATTTACAAGCACACGTAAAGCCACCCTGCGTGGCTTTACATAAGCTTGTAAATATCGCCCCTTTTCATGCAACACTTTGTGTGTTAGGGGAGTAACATGGGTGTTGCTGTGGGTGTTCCCACGCAACACCCATGTCCACTGATGCATTACAAGATTTATAAGCAATCGTAAACCTGGAAATGTGCCAGAATGCTACACCACCCCAGGGGTGGCGTAGCGAGGCGCAACGAGGAGAAATGTTGTCATTTCTCCTAATCTTTTTTATCTTTCAATGCGTACTGCATTCTACAGCATGCATTGGAAGAGGAAATCACCTCAATTGATTGTTTTTGTGCAGGAAGGTGTCCCTTCCTACACAAAAACAATCTCCCCTCGACGCAGGCATCCTTGTACCATGGTGCAAGCGTGCCTGTGCCAGCACATGGCAGCAGTTTGTGCGCCAGCGCAGGGAAAAGCACAGAGATGCGACATATTGTTGTAAATATGTTTCATCCCTGTGCTTCGAAACTAACGCAGTGAGGCGCAGTAAAATGACTTGTGGCACCGCGCTGCGTTAGTTTCTCGTAAATGGGGCCCACAGACTATAAATGCAACAATTGGACGATCCCTGACTAAACTAAAAAGAATCCTGTTCTGGGTAACTAGGAAGACCTATCAATTAAAATCAGGGTATCCTCATTTAACTCTGTAGGATAAACAACGAAAAATGAACATGTGCCTTCCAATGGGAATGGTACAGTGTCCGCAGCAATGCCAGTTGTGGCAAAGTATATTTGCTACCTTATGTACCACCCCTCACTGCATACCCTGAATAGCTGTATTGCCTGAAGTACTGACGCAAGTACAGGTGGAGCAAGGTATTTCTCCTGCGGTGAACTAGTATATGAAGCTAGTGGGTAACATTGATACAGTAGCTAATATAGTTCTTGGTAATATAGAAAAGGATGGCGGTATGCAATGTGTTGGGATCTGTGGAACGCTGGCTCGTTAGGAGCTTGTGTCATCGGGGGTGATTCTACTCTAGAATGTGGAGTCCTCAGGCAGGCAGTTGCTGCCGGGACCTGGAGGACGTCGGACGGAATAAACTGGACACTTACCCCATTTCTGCGTAGTGTCTTCCTTTCAGTGGCGACGAGTTGGTCCGACGCCTCAGGATCCCCACTGAAGTACCCCCAGCTGTGCCACGCCGTATCCTGTGTTCTGCTGAGAGAACTTAAATTCCCTGCGGTCTTCTTGGCTTTCTGGTCTGCCTGTTCCTCCTGCTTCATCCTGCTGTCCTGCTTCAGTGTGCTGTTGCCGAGGTTCACCGTGGTCTGGCAAGTTTCCTTCCGCTTCGCTTTCCTGCTGGGCAATTGCTTCCTCTTCTGTGCCAGTTGGTGTGTCCCCGTGGTGCGGCGAAGGCTCGCGCACCGTCCCCTACCGTTGCCACGTAACTGATTGTTGGCATTCTTCCTCTACGCCTACGACGTCGCTCTACGCCCACTACGCCTGACGTCACCACGCGTCGGCGGCAGCGGCCATTTTAGGATCAGGCTGTTTCGTTTTCACCGCTTCAAGTATCGTTTCTACTTTCCTCATCTTCAACCCTACATTGAGGACTTCTGCTTTTCGACGTTGCACATCGGTGATGTGCCCACCTTTTCTTCGTTTCCATCGTAAGTTGCAGCTCTTAATGTGCAGTGATTATGCCATGTTGTGCATCCGGTGATGCGCACACCCCTACTACTCATGTGTGATTACTTCTGTTTTCATCCTTGATGTGCATTCGGTGATGCGCACACCTGCTAGTCTTATTTATGCACACCTTCTGTTAACTATTTCATGCTTTATTTTCCCTATACTCATTGTCATCCCTGCATCTAGTTGGCACCATTAAAATACTGTTGTATTGACGTTGGGCAGCAACTCACCCACGTTTGCCATGGATCGCGTTTCGGCGCCTCCACCCTTTCTACAATCTGTTGGTACTCCACCTGTTCACTGGGAACAGTGGAAAGAGACGTTCGAGGCTTATTTAGAAGCCATTGATGGTGAAACCTTTACCCCCAAGAAGAAGAAAGCGCTTCTAATCTACAATCTTGGCCCTGAAGGCAGAAACATCTTGAAAACTTTACCCTTAGAGGTTGTAAGTACTCTTGTAAGTGGTGGTGACAGTGGAGATTCACTTCTCGTTGACGACTATGCTTCTGTAGTCAAGACTCTTGACAAGAGATTCAGTCCTAAAAGGAATGTAGTTCTTGAACGTCACAAATTCTTGCAACGCGCTCAAACTCCTGGTGAGTCTATTGATGACTTCGTTGCTGCTCTTCGAATTCTAGCTGTCACCTGTAATTACAGGGAGTTTCGTGGATGAAATCATCCGTGACCAATTAATTGAAAGGACATCCAACAAGAAGATCCAAGAGAAATTGTTATCCTCTGATGATCCTGACTTAGAAACTGCACTCACTTTGGCCAGGTCTATTGAGCATTCTCAATTTTGTGTAAAAGAAATGAGTAGCACTGTTTCAACCAATGAAGTCAAACTGTTAAATGCCAAATCTGTCCCCAAATCATCTAGGTCATCCATTCTAAAGGCTCCCTCTCCTAGCACTTCACGTCCTACACTCTACCCGAAACCCAAATTTGAACCAAATGAAGTTGTGTGCTTTCGTTGCGGAAGCAAGTCACATTTAGGCAATGCCAAATTTTGTTTTGCTCTGAATCAAACCTGCTACAAATGTGGTAAGCAAGGCCATTATTCCAGAATGTGCAAAGCAGTCATGGTTAAGAAGAGTTCATCTCAGGTAGTGAAGGCTATTGCTGAGGACCTCACATATTCTGATGATGAGAATTATGAACTGTTGATGTTGTCTCCTTCATCGTCTCACGCTGAAGGTGTAGTTGAATTATCTTCCTTGGGGGGTCCCACAAAAGGAAATCTCCTTCATGTAACATTAAGGTCAATGGGGTTAGTATAAGTTTCCTTGCTGATTCAGGTTCGCCTTTACCATCATCAATGTTAAGGATTTTGACAAGGTCGTTGATGTCCATTTGGTACAATCCAACATCAAAATTTTTGCTTATGGTGGTAAAAGAGTCGAAGTGCTGGGAAAGTTTTCAGCAAAACTGGCTTTCAATGATGATCAAACTACGGGAACCGTGTTTGTAGTTAAGGAGGGCGCAAATCTGTTGGGATGGGACGAGCAAGGTGCTCTCAACATCATATTGGACCCCAATCATCCTGATATGGTAGTGTCCCGCAATGCCCTCTGGGAATTCTACAATCTCACTCCCCATGACATATCACCTGTTCATGCCGTTACCCAATCAGCTAATAACAAGTGGGCACACATCTTTCCTGAAGTATTCAGTGGGGAACTTGGGAAGCTTAGGGGCTTTAAGCATCGCATCATACTTAAGGACAGTGCGATAGCTGTGGCTCACAAGGTTCGCAAGGTACCTTTAAGTCTACGAGAAGAACTCAAGCGGGAGTTGAAACGATTGTGTACTGCAGGGGATTGAACCTATCGAAGGTTCTGAATGGTTGGCTCCCATTGTTTTAGCACGAAAATCCGATAAATCTCTCAGGATGTGTGTTGACTTGAGAGATCTCAACGCTAACATTTGGGTTGATCGTCAACCTTTACCCAACATCAACGAAATGTTGGCTACTCTGGAGGGTGCCAAATTTTTCACTTCACTCGACATTTCCTCAGCGTATCATCAAATTGAGCTGAGTAAGGAGTCTAGGCACTTAACATCATTTGTAACTCCAGAGGGTGCTTATCGCTACATTCGCATGCCTTTTGGTCTTGCTTCAGCTTCTGCTGTGTTTCAAAGATTAATGAACAATTTGTTTAAGGACATAGCGGGTGTCGTATTTTTTCAGGACGACATTCTCATTTTTGGGAAGTCGGAGTCTGAACACGATGAGAGAGTCAAGCATGTGCTAGATATCATTAGGTCAAGCGGTTTAACATTGAGGGCTGATAAGTGCAAGTTCCTTCAAGAAGGTGTTGATTATCTTGGTCATCACATTTCACACAAGGGCATTGAACCCAAACTCAAGATCATTGAGGCCATTCAGAATGCACCCACTCCCGTGAACAAGGACCAACTTCGTTCCTTTTTAGGGTTAGTGGAATATTATGCCAAGTTTGTTTGCAATTTCTCTACTAAAACTGCTTCCATGCGGAATTTGTTAAAGAGAAACGTCAAGTATGTGTGGGATGCTGACTGCAACAATAATTTTGAATGTATCAAACAGGAAATTATACATGCTCACCCCCTTAAACACTTCAACATTAATGATTTATGTATTGTATCCACTGATGCGAGTAATGTTGGTTTGGGGGCAGTACTTCTTCAGAGGAGGAGTGATGGTCGTGAAGAAACCATTGCCTTTGCTTCAAGGACTTTAAGAGGTGCCGAGAGCACCTATTCTACCATAGAAAAGGAAGCTTTAGGTTTGTGGTGGGGTGTCCAACACTTCAAGAATTTTTTGTGGGGCAATGAGTTCATTTTAAGAACCGACCATAAGCCCTTAGTTGATTTGTTTACAACCAAAGGTGGTGGGAGAGCCACGCCACGTATTTCCAAGTGGCAGTATAGATTACAAGAGTTCCGCTATCGGCTTGAGTATGTGGCTGGAGCCAAAAACCATGTTGCCGATTGCCTGTCTAGGTTACCCCTTTCTGGCATGGAGGAGGTATTGGAGTGTGATGATTTGGAAATGGTTTGTGCCGTGTGCTCGTTGGAGGGCACCATTGGTAGTGCACTCACCGAACAAGAATGGTTGGAGAGCATGTCTAAGGATGCTGTTGTCGTAAAGGTGATTGACCTCTTAGCCGGTGTGTGGCCTAGCGACAAAGATTGCCCTTCCGAGTTGGTCCCTTACAAAAGGGTTAAGGATGAGCTATCCTTAGTGGATGGAGTATTAAGGAGAGGGGGTTTGTTGGTGGTTCCTTCATCCATTCGTGATAAGATCTTAAATTTAGCTCATGAGGGCCATCCTGGGATTCGAGCTATGAAACGCAGAGCTAGACAAGATTTTTGGTGGCCTGCCCTGGATAAGGATGTGGAGCATTATGTTCGTGACTGTTGTGCATGTGTCACGAGTGACAAATCCCAGGTGACCCACCCTTCCCCGATTACACCTGTGGTGGTGAAAAACACTCCTTGGACTAAATTGGCCTTTGACATCGCGGGTCCTTTTGGACTCATTGGGAGTTCTCCAAAGTATGCCCTTGTTCTAATTGACTACATGTCAAAATGGCCAGAGGTCAGATTCGTTGACAATGCTAATTCTTCATCTGTTATCAACTTTTTGCAAGATGTTTTTCTCAAGGAGGGTTTCCCTGAGGAGCTGGTGTCGGATAATGGTACCCAGTTAGTTTCTTGTGAGATGGAGAAATTCCTCAAGGACATAGGTGTCAGTCACATTCTTACTTCTCTTTATCACCCCCGCAGCAATGGCCTGGTTGAGCGCTTCAACCGCGTAATCAAGGAACATCTGCAATTGGCTTTGGTGAATGGGTTGCATTGGCGGGAAGCGGTCAGCAACATGCTTTGGGCTGTGAGGACCACTCCCCATGTTAGTACCGGCATTGCCCCGTTTACCTTACTCAGGGAAGGGTTGCTGGCTCCAAATTAAACAAGGAATGGATGTCCAGGAGGGTGGTGGACACTAAGAAATTGTCTGTTGTAACTGACGTCAGGGCTGCTGTTCAGGCCAAGTACGACACCAGGCCTGGAGTTCGTTGTCCCATATCTGTTAAGGTGGGGGATTGGGTGAGGATCAAAAGACCGGGTTTTCTTCGCAAGGGGGAGTCTCGGTTCTCTGCTCCCAAAAGAGTGTCAGCTGTAAGAAATCACGTGGTGGTGTTGGAGAATGGGAAAGTTTGGAACAAGTCTGCTGTTTCCATTGTGCCTGAGTCAATGCTGGTCTATGTCAATAGGAGACTGGGTGTTGTTCCTTCCCCAACATCAATGCCGACCAATACCCACGGGATGGAACCTGTGCATTCCGATCATGTTTCTTCCAGAGCTGTTTCCACCAGATTGAAATTTGTTCCTGTAAAATTCCAAGATTACAAAATGTAATGATGTTGTTCTTCTGCATATCCTGTTTCCTGTTATCTTCTTCTTATTGTTTTTCTTTGCTTAACCTTACTTTTTCCGTTTTCATTGTGAAGGAAGGGGGGTGTGTTGGGATCTGTGGAACGCTGGCTCGTTAGGAGCTTGTGTCATCGGGGGTGATTCTACTCTAGAATGTGGAGTCCTCAGGCAGGCAGTTGCTGCCGGGACCTGGAGGACGTCGGACGGAATAAACTGGACACTTACCCCATTTCTGCGTAGTGTCTTCCTTTCACAAAGACATGCTGCAAGTCTATCAGAAAGAAGTGGAGTTACTGAGGATCATCATTCAGGGTTTTATCAATGGAATGAGACCCTTGGCACAAAGCCAAAAAAACCCAGTCCAAACACAGATTAGAAATGGTGAACAATCAGAAAGAAAATGAATAGGAGACACACAGAGTGCACGAAAATCCAGAGCTGGTTTAAGCAAAAGAAAACTCAATATAACTGAAGAGAGAAGGGAAATTAGGGTTTCAGAGAGATAGCAATCGTCCAACGATCATTAGTCTTGTTCTTCACAGGATAGTGTAGACAAGAGACCAGATTCAAGTAGAGGGGTCCATTCTTCCCAAGGTCTCGACAAGGAACATCCCTAACAGAAGGGTTGTTGGGGCAGCTCTGAACTGGGGACTGCCTAAGCAGCACTTTCAAAAGAAGATCGCCGCTACCAAGAGACAGTATGCCTCACAGAAAGAGGGCCCGTCCTGTCGAAGAGCAGAGAATTGTAGCAATAGCCCACCGGACGCTGAAGTCACTCCTGGACATAGAGGGGACTAATGACTTAGTTGAGGTAGAAGCACCGGATGGGCATCTGAATGAGACAGATTTAGTTTACAGAGTTCAGATTCATATCAAATGGGACATTGAACTCAAAATATCAATCTTGTTGATTTTTAGGATAAAATACTTGCGGGGGAAGGGAAGACTGGTCCCTGGAATTTAAATTATAATCAAAGCTCCTCTTGGGGAGGGGGCTATAATGTCAGCTTTTCTTCTTTAGTACCCTACCACTTAAGGACTGATAAGTCCAGAAGCAGGCATTACAAACAGCTTCACCTCTATACAGGAACCAGGCAAGGTTGGACAAAAATGGAGCTTCACATGTAGTCCCTTTGCGGGATGAACCGTAAGTCCGAAAACAACTTTCAGCATAACCAAAGGCCAAAGTGACCGCAAATTAATTTTGGATGAATTGAGTATCAGGGAATTGTCACCACCGCCCCATTAACTCCCCAATTTTCTGGTATTGAAGTCAAATAAGTCTTGGAGATTGAGTACTGGACCATCCCAATTAAGCCTATGCTATACAAAACGCACACGACTGGATTAGTGATGCAATTCAAGCATAAAAAGACATAGCAAATTGATTTTTCTTCCAGATGATAGACCCCTTAATCAAATGAGTTAACATCATGCAAGTTCGGGGAACAGAGTTTGGCTTTACAAGACTCCCTCGTGTATAAGAATAGCCCAGGAGACTTCCAAACTAAAAATAATTGAGTTGTTGCTTGATGATTTGTGTGCGGTCTTATGTTGGTGATATCTTTAGATATTTACATTTTTTATCACCGATGCAGAATTTGACGAACACCGTCAACATGTAACAGATGCAACAATGGAGCAGAATAGTCACAATACATGCTGAGGCAGGTTATAAGCTGAATTTCAGAAAATCTAAAATATGCTTTCAGGATGCGATCTCCCTGGGATAAGAATTATCCAGTGAAAGAAAGGGACTAGCATAGGGTTGAGAGAGGAATTTTGGGCGTGAGAGCCCCAAACATTCTTGAAAAATGGCACGCTTTAATGGGATTTCTGAATTTTGGGTGACCATATCTCCCACTTGATTTATTTATTTTTTTAAAACAAATTTTTATTAAATTTGACAAAATGATACAAACTCAGTAATGTAAGGTTGCTTGCGTGTCAGCATGCAAAAGAAAGTGCAGTGGGAAACCCATAACAACATTGTATGGTGAGCTTCCTATTCTTGCCAGGTCCTTTCCTCCCGCCCTCTAAAATGATTAACAAAAATACAAAAATCAATCCTGAGAATGTGTTGCAATCGACAAACATTCATTCAATCCATTCTGCAAAACGTAGTTCTAAACTAATCCCCTGCAACTACCCCCTCCCTCCCCTCCCCCCAGGTATATCACTCTCAGCTCTTCTAAAGTGGTGCAGTGTGAGTTTGTAGTGCTGGAGCTTCACTATTATGATTTTGAGAGCAATGCAGTGGGTAATTCACAGTTGATGTGATGGCATGTTGCTTATAGGTCGTAAGTTCTTCGCACCGGATCAGTCTCCGGGAGATTGTGCCTGGCCTTCCCCACCTGGAGCGTTACCTACGGGATCCTCATCGCTATCACTGTCTGGAATCTTCAAGAGCACCACTAATGTGTCCCATGCTTTAGCCGCGTCTAGCGCCTTCTCAGTTCCCGCTCTTTTCGCCAATTGCATCCTAACCATTCCATCACATTCCGCCCATTTGATGAATTCTTTCTTCCATCTAACCATGGTGGGGCCCCTGTGTGACTTCCAATGTAGGGTAATTTTGCGCTTAGCTAACAGGAGTCCCATATCTATAAATTTACTAGTAATCTTATTCTTAGCCGTGTGGGGAAACCAATGTAGTATACAAGGTCCCATAGTCGGAGTCAGGTCTCTGTCAGTAAGTTCGTTCAGTAAAGTCACCACCGCACTCCAATAGTTAGTCAGTTGCGTGCAGCCCCAGAACATGTGGTGGAAGTCCGCTCCCTCCCCTCGGCAGCGTGGGCACACATCTGAGCTAGTAGGAAAATATTTATTAAGTTTGACTGGGGTTAGGTAAGCTCTATGTAAGATGTAAAAGTGCACTAACTGAAAGCGTGCATTCCTAGTGCTCTTCCATGCCCGTTCCACAACATCATCACATGCCCTGTCCGGGATCTCCTCCCCCAAGTCTAGTTCCCATCTATGCTGCAGTTCTGTCAGAGGCCCCAACATCTCTTGCGTCATGAGGCCGTATAGGCATGTGACCGCCTTGAAGGTTCCTGCCGCCGTTACTATGTATTGACATCCCAGGGTCGTTCTTGGTTCTATGAGGCCCTCCTTCCAATGTTTACGAATTGCCAGAGTGAGTGCTGCATGCAACAAAAAGTCGCCCCCTAATAGACCAGATCGTTCCTGTAGGTCAGCAAAGGGAAGTAGCACGCCATCCTCATACAGATCTCCAATAGTAGACAGGCCCTTCTGCTGCCAACCAGCCAGTCCCCTCCCAGTCCCGCCATGAAGTAATACCTCGCACATGGATAATGGGATGTCAGGTGCATACGGAACGCCCTTTTCAAGCTCCTTTTCCAACACTGCCTTGCTGTTTTGAGGTCCATCGGGAGGTCGCCAGCAGGGACGGGGAGGTTCAAACCATATCTCCCACTTGATGTAGAGAATAAAATTCTTCTACCAGTTGATTAACCAAACGTTTAAGGGGTAAAACTGGAAAATAGAACACACACAAATCCTTAAAGATTTGTAAAAAGATATGATTGCCACTGCACATTTGCAAACACAAGACAACAAGCACAATCTAGTGATACAAATATTTCTAAAACAGCCAGACCGTGCAATAGGCCATATGTTTTTGTTTTGCGAGTGGCAGAAAATTCTAAATTCCCTCAGTGCCTAAACAGAATTATTTACATTTTCTGAATTGGGGATGGCAGCAATAAAAGGCATACATAGTTGCTCATGGCACTTTTAAGAAACTTCTCAATCAAAAGGAGTGTGTGTTTGGATCTTACACAGAAATGGGTATCATCAAATATTAGCCAAAGGAGTTCTAGGACTACTTGCTAACAGAGTAGTTCCTAGATACGGTAAGGTCCGTATTAACATATACAATGTTGGTAAGTTATGTCCATTCATTAGACACCATCGCTCAACATGTAGAGACATTTCGGGAACCAAAATCATCTGCCTATAAAACTGTAAAGGAATACCTAGGATATCAGAAAAAATGGATACTTCCATTATGTCAGCTTTTGGGCATATGAGACTACAGAATAGCAATAAGGATATTGAGAAGTGATACAAGGCAATTCATAGTGTTTGCGGTCTCACGATTTCTGCTTTGTATGTAAAGACTAAGGTCCAAATTTTTGAAGTCCAGTGAAACTGCTTTTATCATCGCTTGATCTGCACATATTTTGTATGTAAATTTGTTTCTAAATTGTATTGCTGGAATGGTTTTATCAGTTTATGTATTTATGTACTATAACAATTGATTTGATCTAGTCATATGTTTTTATGTACTTTTATGGCCTTGTGCTGAATAAAGAAAGTTATGGTCACTTTATGGTAAAGGAATACATTAGAACGCTTTAAATATGACCAAGAACTATATAAAGCAATAGTTGCATTGCAATCTTTTCTACAGGTGTTAAAATTGCATAGAGTGCTTTGGACTGTTGTCAACTACACCATAATTTGTTAACCTTATAAACTAACACAAAAGAACGTTAAGTAAACGTGATAGAACATCTATTTTTGTTTTACTGGATTGGCTTCTGTTATGTTTCTAATAGTGGGTGGAACAGCACGTATCATAGTGCTGCTACTGAAGAAATAAACCATTAAGGATAATGGGGTAACCCTGCGTCCCTCAGAACCTGGCTGTTGATAATCTAATCTACAGTTGGTTCTGTTGGGTGGCTAAATTGCTTAGCTTTGAGTAATCAATACAACAGATATATCAATGTCAAATTCAACAAACAAATACTTTTGTTAAAAGATATATAATAGAACACACCAAAAAACTATAACGTTAGTTGAGTAGCAGTGTTTTACTTTTTTGGAGTAAGAATCCACCATCCGGTCGGAGTCTAGGAAGTTCCTGTATTCACTGCATCGCTCGAGATTCCAACCGTTTGGTGGTTTCATGAACAAGAGATTCATTCTAAATATTTTCTTCTGAAAGACTCCGACCGGATGGTGGATTCTTACTCATCTTTGCCCTCCAAATTAAAAACAACACACCTAAGATTTTTACCGGAAGGTGGATATCAAACCATTTTGACAATCTTCATTACCGCATCATTCAGGAAACATTTATTGACGCAATCCTAGCATCTGTAACTTTGCTGTTCCATACCTACACATTTACTTGGCTGCCCACATCTGCATCTACAGTCCTGAAGAAGACCCGCTGAGACGCATGTTGAACTGCGCATACCTTTGGGCCGAAACATTGACGCTATTTGTGTTCATGTCCTAGCAGTTTTCTTGACCCTATTCTATAAAAAAATCACTCAGGGTCGTAGGAATTCATGCGATATAATTATATAAAAGACAGAACCATCTTACCAAATAGGATTTATTTATGTCACTTGTGTATGTCATGTATATGGCTCACTTAAGACTTCACTTTGTCACTTTATTGCACTTAAATTCACGAGTCACCTTCTCCATTTTGCCGATATAAAATTGTTCATGTGACAGCTATATACAATTCTTCTTGAAAAAGAAAAGAGTAAAACACTGCTACTCAACTAACGTTATAGTTTTTTGGTGGGTTCTATTATATATCTTTTACCAAAAGTATTTGTTTGTTGAATTTGACATTAATATATCTGTTGTATTGTATTAATTACTCAAAGCTAAGCAATTTAGCCACTGAAGAAATAAAAGCATAGAAGACCGAATAAAGAGCTTAGAGTGCAAATAAAGAGGCAAATGAAGAAGGGTTAAATACAGCCCACAAGCAGAAAAGCATCAGCTAAAGAATAGCAGTATTCTAAACAACTGATGCGTATTTGAGCTTTTCTGATCCGAGAGGAGTGGTTGTATGACATAACCACGCTTTCCTTTCCCACGTGTTCCTTAACAACACGGGCAGAACAATGAACGCGACAGAACCGCGCATTCCATTTACAACGCAAGTCGATACAACGACTTGCCTTGGGGGGCGCTGGACTTTGGAATAGTATAATTTACTATTCCAACTCCAGTCCCTGCAACAGAAGGGAAAGCATTGGACTTTAAAGTCCAAGGCAGCTTTACCTAACGCATGTCGTTGTTACGACTTGCGTTGTAAATGGAATGCATGGTTCAGACGCATGCGTTGTTCAGCTGTCTGGGTATTTGCTGTTTCCCGAGAGGAGTTGCTTCCCAGAAGTGCTCCAGGAATTAAGTTCACTGAAAAATAGATCCACGAAGATATAATGGATTGACGTACAGAGCCATGACCTGAAATACAAGTTGTTACCTTTTTTTCTGCTCAAAAGCCATTTCTAAGAACATAACGTACACACCAGATTAAATCAGTGATAAAGGTTTTAAAAATGTTAAAAGTCTTTAGACTGCATATAAGGCAGGAGAAAACGATTGTCAATCATGAAGATCATTACACAAGATATCAGTGTTTTGTGGCAGAGCTTTTGTGCAACGATACATATTACATGGATGACAGGCCTAACTGCACATAAACATGACTGCATTTAATATCAGAATGTGTTTTAGAGGCGTAGAGCCTAACTGCTTGAATTGAGCATATAGCACGTGTGTGCTTGATTGCCATGTTTTCAGCTCAGAAACTGTTTTCTGACACAGCTCAAAATAATAATTTTGAGAGGGAAGCTTTCCACTTCCCTGTTTAAGGAGTTGTACCTGCAGCTGCAAGGAAACTTTGTCTTGGAAGGATGAAGGGACAAGTAGCATTAGCTTCCGTATACTTTTGCAAAGGGGCATTATTTGCGCATTTTTGTAGTAAAACAGGAGCTGAACACAAGCCCCCCGCTCCCTAAGACCGCATAAGTAATAAAGGTGTTTAAGATGCAGGGGAGTGATGAGACACCTGGACCGGTCACTGAGGGGAGATGCTGACGGGATGAATTCTAACTGCTCATCAAGATAACAGCATAAGGTATGTAGGGAAACAAAATGGTTATTTACAAGTAGTAGTAGTTTTCCTGCTCGAACAATGTCCTAGATTCACTTGCTGTGCATTATTCCACTATGGAGTAGTTGGGTCCAGAATTATTCCTTTTAGTCTTCTCTCTCCTTTTTATTTATTGTGTGAGAAGTTGGCCTGGTATATGCTGTCCACTAAATAAAGTGGGCACCTTGCACCAGTCCAAACGACCCTTATGATGTATGAGGTCAAAGATAACATTTAGAAAGCTAGCCTAGTGGTAGCTGTGGAGAGCAGCCTTCAGGCTTAATCTTGAAGGAATGTAAAGCAGCTTGTTTTACCAGAATATCACCTCCTGCATTGACTAAATGAAAGGAGAACCACACAGTAGTTATATAAAAATATGTATTTATTAATATAACACTCTCTACTATCCTCTACACGAGGATAGAACACAAAGCACACAATACAAGATCAATAGAACAGTTGTAAGTAGCACAATACACAGTAGGCTCCAGGGGAAGACCAAACCATATACTAAAATAGTGGTATAACAGTCACGACTGAGATCAAGACAAGGTCTGGAGCACGTAGAATCGCTGGAACCCCAAGGAACCACCCAAGGTGAGTAGATAGGGACCCCACGGAGGATGGGTGCAGTGTGTGAACACGACCGCGGGCTCCGTACAATTCTATGGGGAAGTCGCGGTTACACTTTTAAAGTTTAAGGACCCTTCTAGGAGGACTTCGAGCGAACCCTTTGGAACTTAAGAGTTTGAAGAGCCACCACACCCGTGGATACCGTAGTACCCGAGTTACCTATCCCAGAGGAGCCGGGTGCATAGGTCTGGAGTGGCGTCGGAAACAGCCGTCGTTCTCAATGGAGGGCTGTGAAGAAGTACTGCTGCCGTGAAGGTGAAGAGGGTCCGGTGGAATCCAAGCCTGGATTCGGGAAGGGACGGAACCTGAAAGCAGAGGGGACAGAGTCTGTGTCACTTCAGAGTGACCAGGGGCTCGGTAGACGAATGCCCACCGATGTCGGTTGCTTCAAGTGCGAAGAAGGGATGCTTGACTCTGCAGCCACGATGACCAGGAGACGTCGAGGAAGACCAGGGGCCGGAGGTGAGCTGTCCCACGAAGGATGTCGAGTGCTGAGGGGTCGGTGTCCGGCTGGAGCACCAACAAGCCTTGGCAAAAGCAACCCACGAAGGAAGGTCAAACAGGTTACGGTGTGGACCAGCAAGGTCCAGGGGACTCACCAAGCAATGGGGAGTCAGGGCACGTCTGGAGCAACCAGGAAAGCCCGACAGAAATCAAGATGACCCTCAGAGAGACCCAAAGGACCAGGAGTCGCGAGGGGACCTCGGGCAAGATTGCAAAGTACCAGCCCACGGAGCACTCGGTGCAAGGAAGCCGGAGTTCTTTGGTGCAAATACTGCTCAGGGTCAGGAGTACACGGAGTCCAATGCACAGGCTCGGGAATCGCCAACAAGCATATGCAATTGCAAATGGACGCGGTGCACAGGGGTTCGGGTTATGCAGGCCCCACAAGGGATACTGGCCTCAAACTTGCTGAGAGGGTAGATCGACCTCAGGGACCCTCGAAAACCCACCTCCTGTGTTGCTGAAATCTTCGGAGTCCGCAGGAGCTCAGGAGCAGCAGAGCGGTCAGTTGCGTTACGGTGCCTGCTAGGGCAGGGGAGTGACTCCTTCACTCCAAGGGAGATTCTTCAGTTGTCCTTAGTGCACCACAGGTCCTACACGGAGCCTGTATGGAGCAAGGGCACAGACAAAGCTTTGGACGGAGAGGGAGACAAAGTCGGGCCCAGTCAAAGTCCAGCGAAGTCCAGAGTGTGCAGAGGGTCGAAGGTCAGTGGTTTCTTCTTGTAGAATCTTGTCCACGTCAAATCTAAAGTCTTACAGCCAGGTAAGCCCTTATGTACCCACGGGAGAGGGTTGGACAGATTTGGGGGACCCTCCTAGGGGAGGGTCAGGACGGAGGGATGGTTACACCTATGTCCTTTGTCCAGTTTCACACCAGAGCAGGAGCAAATGGCTCCCAGAACTGGTTTGAGCTGGACTATGCACAGGGACACCAAATGTGCCCCGGGTGCAGACTTTCAGGCACTCTCAGAGTGCACTCACCCAGCCCCAATACACTAAATCCTGCCTGGGAGGTTGTCACACCTCCCTGTGACAGGATGCCTATTGTGCTGTCTTCCTCTGCTCGAGCTTGGCTCAGCAGCAGGAGGGCAGAAATGTGTCTCTGGTTGGCAGCATCCATTTTGTGCTGACCGGGTCGAGAAGGCTGGCACCGGATAGACCCCACGAAGCTTGCTTCAGAAGGGTGGAATCCGGTGTGGAGGTATGATTCCAAGGTGTTTGATACCAAACACGATATGTTTCTATGCAGCCGTTTGAGATAGCATTGACCGCGAGGTTATAATGCACCTCTACCTAATGGTCTCCGAAGGCTGCAGAGAGGCTCTGCTCATGCAGGGGCGCACCCTCTCACTAAAAACCCAGCACCCTGCCTTCAGGATTGATAAGGCCTGCTATAGGGGTGACTTATAAGTGAACCTATATCTAAAGTAAGTGGTGCAAGCACCATCTTACACAGGCTGCTGTAGCAGACCTGGAGTTTCATTTTGCATGGCCTCTCATGGGTGGCATAATACATGCTTCAGCCCATGGGAGGCCTCTGGGGTACCTATGCCCTGGGTTCATGGGTACCATATACTAGGGACTTATAAGGTACCCCAGTATCCAATCTGGAGTGTACCAAAGTACATGTGTAACAATTTAGAGGAGAAAGCAGATAGACTGGGGTCCTGTTTAGCAGGATCCCAGTCAGACTAGTCAAAAACAGTGCAACATCAAGCAAAAAGTGGGGGTAACCATAGAAAGCAGATCCTACTTTCCTACACAACCCCCCCCCCCCCCAAACGAAAGGACATGAGACTAATCTTGACCAGTTGAGTCTTCATTTTCTAAGTGGAAATATCTGGAGAGTCCATCTGCATTGGCTTGGTTACTCCCAGGTCTATGTTCCACTGTATAGTCCATCCCCTGTAGGGAAATGGACCACCTCAAAAGTTTGGGGTTTTCACCCTACATCTGTTTTAGCCATAAGAGGGGCTTAAGGTCTGTCTGACCAATGAAGTGAGTGCCAAACAAGTATGGCCTCAGCTTCTTCAGAGCCCAAACCACAGCAAAGGCTTCCCTCTCAATAGCTGACCAACGTTTCTCTCTGGGGGTCAGCCTTCTGCTTATAAAAGCTACTGGCTGATCCTGACCCTCTTCATTCAGTTGTGATAACACAGCCCCTACCCCCAACTCAGATGCATCAGTTTGAACAATGAATTGTTTGGAATAGTCAGGACTTTGCAGAATGGGAGCAGTGCACATGGCCTGCTTCAGGTCATCAAATGCCTTCTGACAGCTAACTGTCCACTGAACTTTCTTAGGCATTCTTTTAGAGATCAGATCATTTAAGGGGGTTACTATCAATCAGGGGTTTATAAAGCGCACTACTCACCCGCGAGGGTCTCAAGGCGCTAGGGGGCGGGGGGCAGCTCTGGATCAGTCGAAGAGCCAGGTCTTGAGGTCCTTTCTGAACGTGTGCAGAGTAGGGGAGCGTCTGATGTTCACGGGGAGCTCGTTCCAGGTCTTGGCTGCGATGAAGGAGAAGGCTCTCCCGCCTGTTCTGTTTCTGCAGATTCGGGGGACATCTGCCAGGGCGAGGTCGGCGGAGCGGAGGTTCCTCTTGGGTACGTGGAAGGATACTCTGTCGTTGAGGTATTTGGGTCCGATGTTGTTGAGGGATTTGTAGGCGTGGGTGAGGAGTTTGAAGGGGACCCTCTTCTCGATGGGGAGCCGGTGGAGGTCTCGTAGGTGTTGGGTCATGCGTTCGTGACGAGGCGTTCCGAGGGCGAGTCTGGCAGCGGCGTTCTGGATGGTCTGGAGTCTGTGTAGTAGGGCTCTGTTGATTCCGGCGTAGAGGGCGTTGCCGTAGTCAAGTCTGCTGGTAATGAGCGTGGGTGACGGTCTTTCTGCAGTCGGGGGGATCCATTTGAAGGTCTTGCAGAGGATGCGCATGCAGTTGAAACTGGTGGAGGCGATGGCGTTGATCTGGCGGTTCATGGAGAGGGAGGAGTCGAGGATGATGCTGAGGTTTCGAGCGTGGTCCGTAGGAGTGGGTGGATTCCCGAGGGTGGGGGGCCACCAGGTGTTGTCCCAGGCGGAGGTGCAGGGTCCGAGGATGAGGACCTCGGTCTTCTCTGAGTTGAGCTTCAAGCAGCTGTCTTTCATCCAGGCTGCCACGTTCTTCATTCCCTCCTGGAAGCAGCGTCTGGTGTCTTCGGGGTTCTTCGTGAGTGAGAGGATGAGCTGGGTGTCGTTGGCGTAGGATACACTGCTGAGCCCCTGCTGTCTCACGATGGCGGCGAGGGGGGCCATGTAAATGTTGAAGAGCATGGGGCTGAGCGATGATCCTTGGGGTACTCCGCAGTTGATGTTGGTGGGTTCTGAGAGGAAGGGAGGGGAGTCTGATCCTCTGGGTTCTGTCGGAGAGAAAGGAACGGATCCAGTCGAGGGCTGCTCCCTGTATCCCTGCGTCATGCAGTCTGGCTGCGAGAGTGTGGTGAGAGACGGTGTCGAAGGCTGCGGAGAGGTCTAGAAGGATGAGGGCCGCGGTGTGCCCCTGGTCGAGTAGGGTGGAGGGGGTGGGGGTGTCCGGCATCCGTTCGCTGAAATTGTCGTAGAGGGTCTTGATTTTCAGATGGAAGTATGAGCTGAGTTTGTCGCAGAGTTCCTGGGAAGGTGTGACGTCCGTGGCTTCGCTGGGGGGTTTAGTGAACTGCTGTATGACGGAGAACAGTTCCTTGGCGTTGGTCATGTTGGTCTGTACCTTGTCCCTTATGAAGGTCCGTTTGGTGTCTCTTATGCGCTGGTGGTATGCCTTTAGGGCGCTCCTGTGGTTGTTCCGTGCTTCCGTGGTTTTCTGGTTCCGCCAGGTTTTCTCTAGGCGTCTGCAGGTGCGTCTGGCTTCATGCAGTTCGGTGGTGAACCAGTGGGCCTTCAGAGGGCGTTGTTTGGCGGAGGGGTGCAAGCTTGTCGGCGCCCGGGAGATCCAGCAGTGGAGTTCTGTGGCTGCGGAGTTGGTATCGGTCGTGGCGCAGGGGGGGGTCTTGGAGGAGGGTGGTGATGAGGAGTTCCTCTGTGACCTTGCTCCAGCTCCTTTGTGGTGGTCGCGGGGCAGGCTTGGGTGCGGTGGTGGTGTTGAAAGTGAAGTGGACGCAGTGGTGGTCTGTCCAGCGGGGCTGGGTGCTGTGGCTGAAACGGATGTTTGTTCCTCCTGCGAAGATAGGGTCGAGGGTGTGTCCGGCTCTGTGTGTGGGCGTGTTGACCAGTTGCTTCAGTCCGAGGTTGGCGAGGTTATCGAGGAGCGTGATAGAGTCGGGGTCGTTGTGGTTGTCGAGTTGGAAGTTCAGGTCCCCGAGTAGAATGTAGTCCATGGAGGTGATTGCGTGGGGTGCGGCGAGCTCGGCGATGGTGGTTGCGGACTGGGTGCGAGGTCCCGGCGGTCTGTAAATGAGGGTGCCGCGTAGCGTGGTCCTGGGGTTGGTCTGGATCTGGAAGTGGAGGTGTTCTGCGTTTGAGTGGGGGTCACTCGTGCTGGAAGTGGAGAGTCGGAGGGGGGTCTTGTGTGCAATGGCGAGTCCTCCTCCTGGGCAGTGGGGGCGGTCCTTTCTCTGGATCTTGTAGCCGTCGGGGATGGCCGTGGCGATGTCGGGGCCGGAGGTGGCGTTGGTCCAGGTTTCCGTGAAGAATGCGACGTCGGGCGAGAGGGTGTCGATCAGGTCCCAGATCTCTACGGCGTGTCGGTGCAGGGAACGCACGTTGAGAAGGATGCATGTCAGGGTGTTAGTGGTAAGTGCGGCAGGCGGGCCTTTGGCGGTAGTGAGGGTATTGTCGGTGGTGAAAGATCTGCAGCAGGATCTGCACGAGAATTGTCCGTGGGTGGTGATCGGCGAGGATCTGACGCAGTCGGAGTGTCTTCCGGGATTGAGTGCGTGGAGGGTGGTAGAGTCGTAGCGGTGGGGCCTGGGGGAGCCAGGGTTCCTGGCGCAGGTCGCGGTCGGGTCCAGACGGGCTTGCCTTAGGCGCGCCAGCTGTGCGCCCGCTAAAGCGCAACTGCGCAGCGGCCGCCATTAAGTAGGGGAGGGGGGCGGGACTGGAGGAGGGGAGGCGGGAGCGGTGGCTGTGATGGGGGGTGGGGCCGCAGCGGCAGGAAAGACAGCGAGGAAGTACGGGGGAATCACCTGTAAAGGAAGGAAACTAACAACAAGACAATAGGAGGAACGATGATAAAAAAATAGGAGAATTACACCTGAAAAATGAAACAGACAACAATATAGCAGGGGGAACGATTAATGTGAGAAACCGGGAGAATTACAGTGAGACACCAGGCTGGAGCGTGATCGCCTCAGATCCTAGATCCATATCCCTTAACAAACCTCCTGTAGTACCCAGTCAGGCCCAAGAAAGTCCTGAGTCTGGGTAGTTGGAGCAACCCAGTCCATGATGGTCTGGATTTTGCTCTGCAATGGTTGAACCTGGCCTCCACCCACAAGGTGGCCCAGGTACACAACCTTACTCTGCCCTATCTGGATTTTGGTGGCCTTGATAGTGAGGCCTGCCGTTTGCAAGGCCTCCAGAACATTTCTTAGGTGGACCAGGTGATCCTCCCAGGTGGAACTAAAGACAGCAATATTATCAAGATAAGCTGCACTGTACTCTTCCAGGCCTGTGAGAACTTTATTCACCAACCTTTGAAATGTGGCAGGCGCATTTTTCAAGCCAAAGGGCATCACCACAAATTGATAGTGCCCACTAAGGGTTGAAAATGCTGTTTTGGGTTTGGCATCCTCAGCTAATCTGATTTGCCAATATCCAGCTGTGAGGTCAAATGTACTCAAGAACTTGGCTGAGGCCAAAGTATCAATGAGCTCATCTGCCCTAGGAATAGGATGAGCATCAGTTCTAGTGACTGCATTGAGCCCCCTGTAGTCTACACAAAACCTCATTTCTCTCTTACCACCCTGGGTATGAGGTTTGGGTATCAGGACTACTGGACTAGCCCAAGGGCTATCTGAGGGTTCAATGACTCCCAATTCCAGCATCTTTTGGACCTCAGTCCTGATGCAGTCCCTGACATGGTCAGGTTGCCTGTACATTTTATTTTTAACAGGCAGACTTTCACCTGTGTCCACTTCATGGGTACACCAGGTGGTCTGACTAGGAGTCAGGGAGAACATATGTCTGTACTGATTGAGGACCTTCCTGAAATCAGTCTGTTGCTGCTCAGTGAGGCTGCCTGCCAAGGCTACACCATCAACTGAGCCATCATCAGGGTTCTGTGAGAGGAGGTCAGGGAGTGGGTCACTCTCTTCCTCCTGTCTCTCATCAGTAGCCATGAGCAAGCCCATGTCTGCCCTGTCAACATATGGCTTGAGCCGGTTCACATGGAGCACCCTGTGGGGGCGTCTGGGAGTTCCAAGGTCCACCAGGTAGGTGACCTCTCCTTTCTGCTCAAGAATGGTATGGGGTCCACTCCACTTGTCCTGGAGAGCTGCTGGGGCCACAGGCTCCAACACCCATACCTTCTGTCCTGGCTGGTACACAGTCAGCACAGCCTTTGGTCATGCCAAGCTTTCTGTAATTCTTGGCTAGCCTCAAGGTTTTTACTTGCCTTCTTCATATACTCAGCCATCCTGGAGCGGAGACCAAGTACATAGTCCACTATGTCTTGTTTAGGTGGTTTGAGAGGTAACTCCCATCCCTCCTTCACTAAACATAAGGGACCCCTAACTGGATGTCCAAACAGAAGTTCAAAAGGGCTGTAGCCAACCCCCTTCTGAGGAACCTCTCTGTAGGCAAAGAGAAGGCAGGGCAACAGGACATCCCATTTTCGCCTAAGCTTTTCTGGGAGGCCCATGATCATGCCCTTCAGGGTTTTGTTGAATCTCTCAACTAACCCATTGCATTGTGGGTGATAGGGTGTGGTAAATTTGTCATTTACCCCACACTCCTTCCACATAGCAGTAATGTAACTAGACATGAAGTTTGCACCTCTGTCAGTTAAGACCTCCTTAGGGAAACCTACCACCTAAGGGGTATTGCTTCTGGGTACCTAGTGGCATGGTCCACCACCAGAATATATCTGTGCCCAGATGCAGTTGGAGGATCCATGGGACCAATTATGTCAATCCCAAACCTCTCAAAGGGAACCCCCACCACAGGTAGTGGTATCAGGAGGGCCTTTGTGGTACCACCTGCCTTACCACTGGCTTGACAGGTGGTACAGGAGCGACAAAACTCCTTTGTGTCCTCTGACATGTGAGGCCAGTGAAAGTGAGGGACAAGCCTGTCCCAAGTCTTACTTTGGCCTAGGTGTCCTGCTAAAGGGATATCATGTGCCAGTGTCAGTAGGAAGCCCCTAAACTTCAGAGGTATAACCAACCTCCTGGTAGCACCAGGCTTGGGGTCTCTACCCTCTTCATCCCAGTAGATCCTGTGGGACCCACTGGCACTCCCAGCAGCCTCAGCAGCAGCTTGCTGTCTGAGGGGTTCAAGAGAGGGGCAGCTGTGCTGCTCCGACTCAGTTCTGCCCTGGAAGGGCCCCCTGTCCCCAAGAACTCAACCTGATCAGGTTCACGTTCCTCTGAGACAGTTCTTTCACAGGGACTGGGGTCATCTCCCTCAGGAGACTGATCCTCACTCTGAGTCTGGGGGGAAGACACTGCCTTACCCCTACTGATCCTTCTCTTGGAAGGCACCTGGTCCATTTTTCCAGGATCCAGGGCCTGTTCAGTTGAAGACAGTTTGGCCTGTGACCTAGTCACAGCAAACACATCTGCAGAGATGCCCAACATTGCTGCATGTGTCCTGAGTTCCACTTCAGCCCAGGCTGAAGTTTCCAAATCATTGCCCAACAAGCATTCCACAGGGAGGTCTGAGCTAACCACAACCTTCTTAGGGCCAGTTACCCCTCCCCAGCTGAAATTAACAACTGCCAAGGAATGGTCTGTCCTGACATTGTTAGCATTGGTCACTTGGCTACATCTCACAGTATGATCTGGTCAGGGCCCACAAGATCTCTTGTCACCATTGTGACACTAGCTCCTGTGTCCCTATATGCCATGGCCTCCTTACCATTAATTAAAGGCTGTTGTCTGTATTTGTCCAGGTTACTGGGACTGACAAATAGGGAGGCAATATCCATGCCTCCATCACAGACCAAAACAGCCTGAGCTGGAGTTCTGACTAAGCCAGAACCCATCTCAGATCCCAGGGTTAACCCTACTATACCCTTGTTCCCTGTACCACCACTTGGAGCTGAACTAGGGGGAACAGTTGCCTTAGGGGCAGTGGTGGTGGTAGGCGGATCCTTGACCCTTGAACAATTGGCATCCCTTGTCCAATGGGTTTTCTCCTTACACAGGAAGCACCAAGGTTTCTTTTAGCCTTTTCCTTTGTTAGACTGTGACTCCCCCCCCAGATGCAGGTTTTTGGGGCCCTGATGAAGACTTCTGGTCTTTACCCTTTTCCCCACCCTTATCTGAAGGTTTAGCATCTTGCTTCTTCTGGTCACCACCTGTGGTCTGGGTTTTCTGCTTCACACTGGTTCTGGCCCACCTATCTGCCTTCTTTCCCAATTCTTGGGGAGAAGTCAGATCAGAGTCAACCAAGTACTGATGCAGCAACTGGTTTTGGCAATTATTAAGGATCTGCTCCCTCATAATCAAATTGTACAATCCCTTGAAATCATTCACTTTGCTGCCAAGTAACCAGCCTTCCAGAGCCTTAGTAGCACAATCTACAAAGTCTACTGAATCCTGAGTCTGTGTCTTCTGGGTGTCTCTGAACTTAATCCTGTACTGTTCAGTGGTTAAGCCAAACCCATCAATGAGAGCACTCTTCAGGACTGAATAGTTGTCAGCATCCTCTTCTCTAACAATGAGGAGCTTATCTCTACCTTTGTCAGCAAAGGAGAGCCACAAGATAGCTGCCCACTGCTCTTGAGGGACCTTCTGTACTTTACAGGCCCTCTCTAAAGCAGTTATCCATTTGTGGATGTCATCCCCACCATGGTTGGGAGGGACTATCTTGCTCAGGTCCCTATGGTCATAAGTATACGCCTTAATCCTAGGGACACTGTTGCTGCCACCATGGGACTCTAGTCCCAATTTCTTTCTAGCCTTCTGGAGTTCTAAGGATTCCTTATCAAGGGCCAATTGCTCTTGTCTGAGCCTAAGCTTGACTTTCTCAAGCTCTAGAAATTGGCACTGTCTTTCATAAGAGTTATCTTATGAGATATGGAAGTCCCTATAGAATGTCCTGACAGGTCAGATTCTGCAGAGGGAGATCTAGATCTCCTGGGTAAACTCTGCACTCTTCCTGGAGGAGTAAAGAGAAGGCCAGTGGGGCCTTCTCCACCCTCTTCCTGAAGATCTAGGTTGTCCAGGTTTGAATCATCTTGATCCTCCTGGCCAGGGTTTGAGTCTAGGTCATAAAAGGTGTCACCTCCTGACCTGTCTTCATTCCCTGCCCCACCCACTCTTCCTACCTCATCTGACCCTGGGGTCTTTCTAAGGTCATCTAAGAGTAACACCTCAATGAGACGTTGGGTGGTGGCATTTCTCCCTGTCTTCAGCTTCCTAGAAGCACACATGGCTTTCAGATCCTGAAATGTGAGACCATTGTACCTAGAAGGCAGAGAGCCACTGGCTTCTCCTTTAGAAGACTTACTAGTGTGGTGTGGTGTATGCACCTACCTAACCTAGTGGGACCTAAACTCTCTTAGGTTGGAGAAAGGGTTTGCTAGACCCTTAACCTACCCAACCCCAAGTTCAGTAGAACTTACTTATTCTAATCTTTAAGTATTATATGTGCCTGAATACTTTTGTGGTTTTCAGTTAATCAATACAAAGAGATTTATCTGGTAAAACAATGCAGGCTTGAATCCCAACCGCTGCACACCAATGTGAGAAGTTGGCCTGGTATATGCTGTCCACTAATTAAAGTGGGCACCTTGCACCAGTTCAAACGACCCTTATGATGTATGAGGTCAAAGATAACCTTTAGAAAGCTATCCTAGTGGTAGCTGTGGAGAGCAGCCTTCAGGCTGCTTGTTTTACCAGAATATCACCTCCTGCATTGACTAAATGAAAGGAGAACCACACAGTAGTTATATAAAAATATGTATTTATTAATATAACGCTCTCTACTATGCTCTACACGAGGATAGAACACAAAGCACACAATACAAGATCAATAGAACAGTTGTAAGTAGCAAAATACACAGTGGGCTCCAGGGGGAGACCAAACCATATACTAAAATAGTGGTATAACAGCCACGACTGAGATCAAGACAAGGTGTGGAGCACATAGAATCGCTGGGACCCCAAGGAAGCACCCAAGGTGAGTAGATAGGGACCCCACGGAGGACGGGTGCAGTGTGTGAACACGACCGCGGGCTCCGTACAATTCTATGGGGAAGTCGCGGTTACACTTTTAAAGTTTAAGGACCCTTCTGGGAGGACTTCGAGTGAACCCTTTGGAACTTAAGAGTTTGAGGAGCCACCCCACCCGTGGATACCGTAGTACCAGAGTTACCTATCCCAGAGGAGCCGGGTGCATAGGTCTGGAGTGGCGTCGGAAACTGCTGTCGTTCTCAATGGAGGGCTGTGAAGAAGTACTGCTGCCATGAAGGTGAAGAGGGTCCGGTGGAATCCAAGCCTGGATTTGGGAAGGAAGGAACCTGAAAGCAGAGGGGACAGAGTCTGGGTCACTTCAGAGTGACCAGGGGCTCGGTAGACGAATGCCCTCCGTTGTCGGTTGCTTCAGGTGCGAAGAAGGGATGCTTGACTCTGCAGCCACGATGACCAGGAGACGTCGAGGACGACCAGGGGGCGTCGAGGACGACTAGGGGCCGGAGGTGAGCTGTCCCACGAAGGATGTCGAGTGCTGAGGGGTCGGTGTCCGGCTGGAGCACCAACAAGCCTTGGCAAAAGCAACCCATGAAGAAAGGTCAAACAGATTACGGTGTGGACCAGCAAGGTCCAGGGGATTCACCAAGCAATGGGGAGTCAGGGCACGTCTGGAGCAACCAGGAAAGCCCAACAGAAATCAAGATGACCCTCAGAGAGACCCACAGGCCGAAGGACCAGGAGTCGCGAGGGGACCTCGGGCAAGATTGCAAAGTACCAGCACTCGGTGCGAGGAGGCCGGAGTTCTTTGGTGCAAATACTGCTCAGGGTCAGGAGTACACGGAGTCCAATGCACAGGCTCGGGAATCGCCAACGAGCATATGCAATTGCAAATGGACGCGGTGCACAGGGGTTCGGGTTATGCAGTCCCCACGAGGGATACTGGCCTCAAACTTGCTGAGAGGGCAGATCGACCTCAGGGACCCTCGAAAACCCACCTCCTGTGTTGCTGTTGCTGAAATCTTCGGAGTCCACAGGAGCTCAGGAGCAGCATACCGGTCAGTTGCGTTACGGTGCCTGCTAGGGCAGGGGAGTGACTCCTTCACTCCAAGGGAGATTCGTCAGTTGTCCTTAGTGCACCACAGGGACAAAGCTTTGGACGGAGAGGGAGACGAAGTCGGGCCCAGTCGAAGTCCAGCGAAGTCCAGAGTGTCCAGACGGTCGAAGGTCAGTGGTTTCTTCTTGTAGAATCTTGTCCACGTAAAATCTAAAGTCTTACAGCCAGGTAAGCCCTTATGTACCCACGGGAGAGGGTTGGACAGATTTGGGGGACCCTCCTAGGGGAGGGTCAGGACAGTGGGGTGGTTACACCCATGTCCTTTGTCCAGTTTCGCGCCAGATCAGGAGCCAATGGCTCCCAGAACTGGTTTGAGCTGGTCTATGCACAGGGACAACAAATGTGCCCCTGGTGCAGACTTTCAGGCACTCTCAGAGTGCACCCACCCCGCCCCAACACACTAAATCCTGTCTGGGAGGTGGTCACACCTCCCTGTGACAGGATGCCTATTGTGCTGCCTTCCTCTGCTCGAGTTTGGCTCAGCAGCAGGAGGGCAGAAATGTGTCTCTGGTCGGCAGCATCCATTTTGTGCTGACCGGGTCGAGAAGGCTGGCATCGGATAGACCAGTGACCCCACGAAGCTTGCTTCAGAAGGGTGGAATCATACCTCCCACACCGGTTACCGGTGTGGAGGTATGATTCCAAGGTGTTTGATACCAAACACAATATGTTTCTATGCAGCCGTTTTCGAGATAGCATTGACCGCAAGGTTATAATGCACCTCTACCTATATGTCCGGCTGAGTCACAGATAACCCGGGAGAATGGTCTCCGAAGGCTGCAGAGAGGCTCTGCTCATGCAGGGGCACCCTCTCACTAAAAACCCAGCACCCTGCTTCAGGATTGATAAGGCCTGCTATAGGGGTGACATAAGTTTTAAGTGTAGTGACCTATAGATATAGTGAACCTATATCTAAAGTAAGTGGTGCAAGCACCATCTTACACAGGCAGACCTGGAGTTCCATTTTGCATGGCCTCTCATGGGTGGCATGATACATGCTTCAGCCCATGGGAGGCCTCTGGGGTACCTATACCCTGGGTACCATATACTAGGGACTTATAAGGGTACCCCAGTATCCAATCTGGAGTGTACCAAAGTACATGTGTGACAATTTAGAGGAGAAAGCAGATAGACTGGGCTCCTGTTTAGCAGGATCCCAGTCAGACTAGTCAAAAACAGTGCAACATCAAGCAAAAAGTGGGGGTAACCATAAGAAGCATATCCTACTTTCCTACATTGTGGGTGTTGCGAAGTCATTAACCATCCACCGTCCTTTGTCCCTCCATGAATGGCTTCAGACGTAAATGCAGAAACCCCCCTCAATCTTGTCACCATCTTCAGGTTATTTCATCCCTTTTGTGACTTCCTTGTATCCGTATACCTTGCTTAATTTCCTTCTTTGCAAATTCTCCTCATCTGTGCAGATGGGTGGGTCGCATGTGAATCCAGAAAATTCTTCAAGCTGCAATACTACTCCTACAGTTTTGTTTTGCAGTGTGAATCTTTTCTTTATTCACATGATGTGCACTGATTTTGTAGCAGTATACCTTTTCTTTGAGAGGCTGGGATTACCAAAGTGTCTATTTGCAAGTAGGTGTTTTAAGACCCTTTGTCTCATTTGAGCCTCCTTACAGGTTTGAAAGTCCACACAGTAATGTTTTGTGAAGGTATGCATGGAAGACCACGTTGCTGCCATGCAAATGTCGTTTAAGGATGCGTCAGCCAGGAAGGCAAGTTTTGTTCCCTTCTTCCTTTTTGAGTGTGCCATTGTTTTTCTCCCAATGTCACGCCTGCTGTTTTGTGACATAACTAAATTGTCTGTACTATCCATAACTCAATAATTTCTTTGGTGATTGGGGAGTCTTTGTTTCCTTGTGAAAAGGAGATTACAAAAAAAAAACTGTTCCCCATTCCTGACTGATTTTGTCCCTTGTAAGCAATACATAATTGGCCTTTAAGATTCAGGTCTCTCTGCCTGCGCTTGGGGCTGCTGGAAGAATGCAGGTACTTATATGGCTCGGTTAACATGAAAATGTGATACCACTTTAGGGCAATACTTGGGTTTGTTCTCATCACTACTCTGTCCTTATGTATTTGCAGATGAGGTTCCTGTGTTTTAAGCTCTCCTTAAAGAAAGGATAGTAATCAGGAAGCCTGCCTTTTACGTTGTATATTTTAGTTCTGCATTATGCATGGGTTCAAAATGAGCTTTCATTAGTTGGGTCAGCACCAAGTGCAGACTCCACATAGGTGTTAGCATTGCCCTAGGGCACGGGTACTCATAGTACGGCCCACGGGCCGCCAGCGGCCCGGCAAGACTTCCTTGGCGGCCCGCGGACCTTGCAGACATCGATCGTACCTGTTTGCAGCGTGGACTCCGAGAGACTCTGCTTATGGGGGCCGGGCGATTCCAGGATAGTCAGAGTGGAGATGCAGGGGCGCTAAGAAAAGGCGAAATACAACAAAGCCTCATTAACATTTAAATGGTCTTTTAAAGACCTGTGAAGTACTCTGAGTGCGGCTGTGTGTGTGCCCGGGAAGCTGTCTCAGCCGGGCTGACACACACGAGGGGGGGGAGGCTGAAGCCCTTTGAGCCCAATGGGCGTTGCGCGCCTGGTGTCCAGTGCTACTTATCATTCGTTCACCAGACGGATGTGACTGAATCTGAACCAACCCACCCCCAGCCTTTTATTGTCACACCTGTCACACGACTCACACTTGCCACGCGTCTTTTCCAGGAGAAAAGAGCTGGCTTTTACATTACACAGGGAGAGGGGGGAGCTGTCTCTGGGCTGGTGACTGGGACGTGTAGACACAGTACGTGTGCACTGCCCGAGGCACAGAGACAGATAGAGACAGATATAGACAGATAGAGATAGAGACAGATAAAGACAGAGACAGACAGGGACAGACTGACAGATAGAGGCAGAGACAGATCGAGACAGAGACAGATAGAGACATATAGAGACAGAGCCAGATAGAGGCAGAGACAGATAGAGACAGGACCAGACAGAGCTAGATAGAGGCAGAGACAGGGACAGACTGACAGAGGCAGACAGCGATAGAGAGAGAGACAGAGGCAGGGACAGATAGAGGCAGAGACAGATAGAGGCAGAGACGGACAGAGAGAGACAGAGGCAGGGACAGATAGAGGCAGAGACAGATAGAAGCAGAGACGGACAGAGACAGACAGAGACAGGGACAGACAGAGACAGATAGAGGCAGGGACAGGGGCAGACAGATAGAGGCAGAGACAGACAGAGACGGAGAGGGAGACAGAGGGAGGGAGACAGAGACAGATAGAGGCAGAGACAAGGACAGGAACAGACAGATAGAGGCAGAGACAGACAGAGAGGCAGAGGGAGACGGAGGGAGGGGGAGGGAGACAGTGGGAGGGGAAGGGAGACAGTGGGAGGGTAAGAGGGAGAGGGAGGGAGACAGAGAGAGAGACAGACAGAGGGAGACAGAGGGAGACAGACAGAGGGAGACAGAGGGAGACAGAGAGGGAGACAGAGAGAGAGGGAGACCGAGAGAGAGGGAGACAGACAGAGACAGGGAGACAGACAGAGAGGGAGACGGAGACAGAGGGAGACAGACAGAGAGAGGGAGAGACAGAGGGAGACAGAGACAGAGGGAGGGAGACAGAGGGAGGGAGACAGAGGGCGACAGACAGAGGGAGACAGACAGAGGGAGGGAGACAGAGGGAGGGAGAGGGAGACAGAGGGAGACAGGGAGGGAGACAGAGGGCGACAGGGAGGGAGACAGAGGGCGACAGACAGGGAGACAGAGGGCGACAGACAGAGGGAGACAGAGGGCGACAGACAGAGGGAGACAGAGGGCGACAGACCGAGGGAGACAGAGGGCGACAGACAGAGGGCGACAGACAGAGGGAGACAGAGGGAGACAGACAGAGGGAGACAGAGGGGCGACAGAGGGAGGGGCGACAGAGGGAGGGAGACAGAGGGAGGGAGACAGGGAGGGAGACAGAGGGCGACAGAGGGAGGGAGACAGAGGGAGGAGACAGAGGGCGACAGAGGGAGGGAGACAGAGGGCGACAGAGGGAGGGAGACAGAGGGCGACAGAGGGAGGGAGACAGAGGGCGACAGGGAGGGAGACAGAGGGCGACAGACAGAGGGCGACAGACAGAGGGCGACAGAGGGAGACAGAGGGCGACAGACAGGGAGACAGAGGGAGACAGACAGGGAGACAGTGGGAGACAGACAGGGAGACAGAGGGAGGGAGACAGAGGGAGGGAGACAGAGGGAGACAGGGAGGGAGACAGGGAGGGAGACAGAGGGCGACAGGGAGGGAGACAGAGGGCAACAGGGAGGGTGACAGAGGGCGACAGGGAGGGTGACAGAGGGCGACAGGGAGGGAGACAGAGGGCGACAGACAGAGGGAGACAGAGGGCGACAGACAGAGGGCGACAGACAGAGTGAGACAGAGGGCGACAGGGAGGGAGACAGAGGGAGACAGAGGGAGGAGGGCGACAGACAGAGGGAGACAGAGGGAGACAGGGAGGGAGACAGAGGGAGGGAGAGGGAGGGAGACAGGGAGGGAGACAGAGGGAGGGAGGCAGAGGGAGGGAGGCGGAGGGAGGCAGAGGGAGAGAGAGAGGGAGGGAGACAGAGAGAGAGGGGGAGAGGGAGAGGGGGAGAGGGAGAGAGAGTTGGAGAGAGAGGGAGAGAGAGAGAGAGGGATGGAGACAGAGAGAGAGAGAGAGAGAGAGAGAGAGAGAGAGAGAGAAAGAGAGAAAGAGATAGTGTGTATGCCGGGTCTGGTGGCTCAGTGGACGAAGGCGTCCGCTGCAGGGACCTGTGTTCAACCTCATGGTCACAGTTTTTTTTTTGCTCTAGCCCCGCCCCCTCCCCCACTGACCCCGCCCCCACCGGTGCGGCCCTCGGCCACAAACCACACTGTAAATTTGGCCCCCGGGAGAAAGTTTATGAGTACCCATGCCCTAGGGTGTGCTATCCTCTACAACCTCTAGGAATTGTTTGATAACTAGGGTAATAAAGAAACGTCTCCCTATTTCTCCCCTTGTATATGCCACCATGAGTGAGGTGTAGTTTCTCCTCCGGTAGATGCGTCAGGTAACTGTCCACTGTAGTGTCCTGTGTCCATCCCTTACTGAGGCCTACCAAATCACACTGGTGTATGAAGTTGCTTCATTTTGAAGTGTAACACCTCCTTGGGGGTTGGCCTTCTGGCTTTTTTAAATATCATTGTATCACAAAAACAGTTTCCTTTGGAAAATATTTTATCCTGTATGCCCTATTTGTTTTGTATATTCCATTCAATCCCAGTCACTTACACACTATGCATACATTGGAAGTGAGACCATATATCCCCTACAGATAATCATGACAACTTAAATTGTAAAAAGGTACAAATCAATTTATTGATTTAAAAACTACTAGAGTACCCAATTTAAAAAACAGCTGGCATAATACATGGTATTATTGGTGTCCTACACTCGATTGTGAAAAACACTTTTGCAAATATTAATTACACATTAAAAAACAACAATCAATTTAAAAAAGAGAGTACATATCATAGACAAAAACACTGTGTCATTAACAAAGTACACATCCGTGATAGAACAATTTTACGGGCTGGTGCCTGGTACTTTTCTATTCGTTAAATACTCGTTGGCCACAGCCACTTCACGGATTGTGTTATTCTCAACAAGGCGTCGACGCGTTTCGATGGATTCTTATAACACCATCTTTTTCAAGACAAAGATCTGGACTCTCATAGAAATTAGATTAACACTTGATCAGTTAAAAACCTCTCGATAGCGATGGTTGCCGCTCCCCTTGCCCTAAGCATATACTTCAAGGTTTTTTTTGGGTCAATGCCTCCTGCTTCCTATCAAGATTGTAGTTCAATCAATCTTCATCTTATCTAAAGAAGCCAGGAAGATGTTTTCGTGCTACTTGATCTATCCCGTAGAGCGTTTAAAAATTTCTGGCCAGGTTTTGCGGTTATTTGCCAGATGAAGGGGGCAGTGATTTCCCCTTTCAATTTTGAGCAGGCGGGTGTCTTCGCACTACTAGAGCTGCCACCTGGGCGTGTAAAATTTCTAGCCCAATTACTGGCTCTGATAGGAGGAGAACGTGGTTGCCTTCTTAAAATTTGGTTTTAAATTTTAGAATCCACTGTTGCCTTCTTAAAATGTCAGAGCTCAAGTTCCCCTGTGATAATTAGGGTTTCAGTTGCTGCACGCTCCTGCGTAGTATCGTCTGTGGCTTTTCTTCGTCTATCGTCCGTGGCCCTTGCAAACAGGCCTAGGTGATCAAATCCAAAGTCCTCAGGATCCATGCTGCTAGCCTCAGGGTATATGGTTTTAGGCGGTATACCTGACCCTCTTGTATTGTCAGCAGTCTGCTATGCTGGCAGCTTGATGACCTTGTCTTTGGCCATATCCACTAGGTCTGAAAATCATGTTTGTATGGCCCATTGAGGTGTATTAGAATCAGTACCACGTGTTTATGCTTGCATTGCTGTATCACCAGCGGTATCAATGGAACTGGGAGAAAATGGTAGGCAAATATCCCTGACCCTTCTACCAATAGGGCATTCCCTATCGAACGGAGGTGTGGCTACCTGGAGGCGAAGCTTTGGAATTGTGCTTTCTTGGGTTGTAAATAAGTCTTTGTGTGGTGTGCCCCACTCTTGGAAGATATCTTCCATCAATTTTTGCTTTAGCTCCTACTCGTGTGAAGCATTTGCCTGTCTGTTTTTGTGTCTTGTCCTTCTGCTAAATGTATCGCTGTTAGCATTATCCTTCTTTGTACAGCCCACTTCCATAAGTCCTAGGCTAGTTTATACCGCATGTGAGATTTTGCCCACTTCCAATTTGTTGAGGTAGAACATGGTGGTCATGCTGCCTGTTCGGATCTGAACTGTCCTTCCCCCACAAGTGCCTGGAAGGCCTTAAGAGTGAAGAAGACAACCTCGAGTTCCAAAACATTTATGTGTTTTACTGCTTCTTCTAGTCTCAATAGGCCCCAGATGTTCCCCTTTCCTATGTGTGCTCCCCCCGTATGAAATGCGTCTTTTGTAATGGTTACTGAGGGAGTTGGTAGTTTGAATGGTGTGCCCACTGTAATGTTGTTTGCATTCCATCACTGTATTTCCTTGTGACAACATCTAGAACCTTCCAACTCCCGGGTGCCTGTGATTATTCCTGGAGTGGCCTCATGTGAAGACTCACATAGGATATTAAGGGTATGGAAGATGTCCTGTCCATAATTTTTCCCACCATCCTCACTGTCAGATGCTGACCCTTCTGGTAGATAGAAGCTTGCTCTGTTAGTGAATGGACTCTCTTTGTTAACTGGAAGGACTTGGCTTTTACCATATTTAGTGTTGTCCCTGTGAACATCATTCCCCTCTCTGGATTTAGGGATGATTTTATTAAGTTCAAGGAGCAGCCCGGCTTGTAAAGAGTCCTTATTAAAGTTTTTATGTTGGCCTGGGACAGATTGTAGTATCTCGCCTTTACCAGCCAAACATCTAAATTTGGGTAAACATATTCTCCTTCTCCGCAGATGCGCTGCCAGTTCTGCAAAACACTTTCTGAAAACCCTTGCAGCGGAACGTATCCCGAAAAATGGGACTTTGAACTGATAGTGTACCTTGTCCAAGACAAGGCTCATGAATTTCTTCAGTTCCGAGTTTATCAATATGTACAAGTAGTCGTCTTTGAGGTCTATTGTTGCCATGTAGTCTCCTTTTTGCAACAGTAGAATGACCTCCTGCAGTGCTGTAGTTTTTTATTTTTATGTCTTTATAATCCTTTTCAATGCCCTTAAGTCTAATATGCGCCTATGTGTCTTGTCTGGTTTTGGCAAGAGGAAGCTTGGTTCCTTTCCTTCAGTGGTAACTGTTTTGCCCTCTTAAGAGATTGTTCTCTTCTTGCCGTAGTTACAGCTTTTCTTCTTTGCTGCTTACTTTTGCACGTGGGCATATTATTGGTGGTCCGTTTAGCAGTTTTATGCAGTAACTATTTTGAATTAGGTTAATATCCATCTGTCGAAGGTGATATTCTTCCATTCCTGAATGAACTTTATGATCCTCTTTCCTACTGGAGTTTTGTGTAGGATAGGCTCTGCTGCGAAGTTGGTTGTTGGAGGGTCTCAACCCTCTCACAGCAATTCCTCTTCCTCTAGGTATCCCTCGAAAGTTGTGGTGTGAAGGTAGTCTACACCGCCACTGTGGTGGTGTACCGGATGGGCCACTCGGGAAAGTGAAGGAAACACAATGTTGAAGATTGCAACCCTCCCCTTGTGGATTTTGCCTCCTGAGCCATTCATCCATGAAAAGGTCCTTAGTATTGCTAAGCCTCCATTGCCTTGGCCGTCTCATTGTCCCTTTTCCTGTTCTGTAGCACTTCATTAACCGTGTTGCTGAAAAGACTGACCCTAGGAAAGGGCATGTTGATTACTAAGGCCTGTGCCTCATGCTTAAACCCTGACACCCTTAGCCAAGCGTGTCTCCTCATTATTGGGGCTGCACACAGTTGCCTGCTGGCGGGGTCTGCAACATAGAGTCCTGACTTGAGGCACTCTACAGATCCTGAGCCATCTCCCTAGAGACCTGAATGGAGTCCCAAAGGCAGCCCTGATGCTCAGCCCATTGGGATATGAGGTGCCATTGCAGGGCTCAGATGTGCCACCTGGTGTTGTGGATGAACATGATGCACAAGGCCAAGAGACCAAAAAGCCTCAGATACATCATCACAGAGATTCATACTGGTCCCAAAACATTGAGATCATACTCTGAATGTCCTGCATTCGCTGCAGTGGAGTAAAGGCATGGAACCCCATTAAGTCCAGAATTACCCCAATGAATGGAGTTCACTGCGTGGGGCTCAGGTGGGACTTCAGTTTGTTGATTGTGAAACTCAACAATGTCAAGAGTTCGGCTGCCATCTGGAGGTGACCCACGACTTACTGTTGCAGGCTCAGCTTTAGCAGCCATTCATCAAGGTGCCAGAATATGTGTACTCCAACCTCCAAAGATGAGCCAGTACCACTGCCATCACTTTCATGAGCACTTGAGGTGTTGAGGTAAAGCCCAAAGGGAGCAAGGTTATTTGAAAGTGTTCCTAGTCCACCTCGAAAAGCAGGTAACGCCTGTGGCACTGCAAGACAAGTATATGGAAATACTCAAGTCCAGAGACACCATACATCCTCCTGCATCTAGGGTGGATAGAATCTGAGACAGTTTAAGCATCTTAAATTTGTCCCTCAGCAGAAAAGAATTCAAAGGCCAACATTCCTATTTGGGACAAGGAATTAGCACAAACAGAATCCCTCACCTTTCTACGAGTCTGGTAGATAATAGATGGCACCCTTGGACAATAGAATATTTACTTTCTATATCAGGATTGTCAAGTGCTCCTCAAAAATTAGTTCTGTCATGGATGGAAGATGGATCAGGGAGGAAGTTAAGGGTGGGACATAGCCCCTCTGAATCCCCTGTGAGATCCATTTGTCTGTATAACAGATATACAGCTGGGAAGGAAATGTTGGATTCTGCCCTTCCCCCAGCCTTATATGGGCTGCTGAAGAGTAAAGAGGCTTAGTAGTCCCTGAAGCAGGGGAGGAGCAATTGGAAGACTGCTGCCCTACGAGGTGTTTCACAAGTGCCATGCCTGCTGTCTGAAAAGGATTGGACCGTCTGTTGTCCCACTGGCAGGAAAAGTTAATGTTGTCTATTGGCTAGCCCTGTGGAATAGTCCTCTGGATCTTCTGAATTTATGGGAAAATTGCCTTGCTGGAGTCAATAACCACAAACAGTGTGCAGTGGCTTGATTGTCTTTACATTTGTCTACTGTCAAGTCTGCTTTCCTCCCCAAATAGTCTGGACCCATCAAAGGGTATATCCAGAAAGCATGCTTGTCAACCTCATCCATGCATGATTCGAAACCATACTGGCACCAGTTGCTCTGCCAACACAATGAGTCGTATTTCAGGCCTGCACAGATTACATACTGCGCTGCATCCTGCCCATCATTTTTCACCTGAGCCACAGAAGCTCTGAGGTCGTACAGGACCACCGGCAAAATCTTTATGGCCACACCCCCATGGAGCATGTATGCACCTGCCCAATATACAAACAGCATTTATGAACCTAAGGGCCAAGCTCGCTGAAGAAAACATTTTACCAAATGACCCAATCTTTTGGATTCCCTATTTGGATGATTGTTCGGGAAAGTATTAGGATTGTGCTTGCTAGTGGAATCCTGCACAATAAGGCTCCCAGGTGTTGGTTTCTTGGTTAGAAAGTCCGTATGACCAGGCACAGGTCTATGTTGCAAACTACTGTCCAGCTGACGGACGGGCAAGAACCAGGCTTGGACCATGTAGCCAGCAAAGCGTCAGAGCAGGCATCATTAAACGGTGATAAGGGCTCAGATGACGTTGACCCTGGTTGGAGAATGTCAGACCACTGGGTTTTGTTTTAATTGAGAACTACAGATTTAGCACCTCAGCTGATTTCTAGACCAGCACTGCAAATGAGACACATTCCTCCGTAGGTGGCGAGTCAAGTTCTGTTATATGGTAGGATGTCTAGCCCATTGGCATTTTGTAAGTCCAAGTATAGTGCATCATAATCTAGTGAGATAGGAGGTAAACAACCGTCACCCCGCATCCATAACCCCGCATGCTGTTACAACGCGGTCGTAACAACGACTTGCATACCATTACCCCGCAAGTCGTTACAACGACTTGCGGAGGGGGGAGAAGGTGTTGGATTTAAAATCCAACACCTTCCCTACAGTCCGCACAGATTGGAGTTGGAATAGTACATTTTACTATTCCAACATCCAGCGCCCCCCCTCCGCAAGTCATTGTTACGACTTGCTGGGTAATGGTATGCGTTGTTACAACGCGGTTGTTGTAACGACCGCGTTGTAACAACATGCGGGGTAATGGTATGCGGGAAAAAGAGGCATATTCGAGATAGGAGTATCACATTCCTTTTCTCTTCATATCAGTGTCCAGTATAGGGTCAGAATCAGAGCCAAAAAAAAGTAAAGTCTGTGTTGGTAGTTGCATTGCGGTAGAAGTGTCAGGTGCACTTTTATAATCTTGAGGTGCGACATTGGTCAAGTTAGGGCCAATGTCGGTTCGGTGGTCGGACATGGGCGTTGACAGTGGGCTTTCCATCTGCGCTGGTGGAGGCTGTATCAGCATTGGTTCGTGGGAACTGGCGTGGATTTTGGAGCCAATTTGGGAGACTACAGCAAAGTCGGTACGGGGCCCTGCAATTTGGCAGCAAAATACAGGGAATTCATGATTTCTGTGTACCGGGAGAACATGTGACTCTATTGTTATGGTTATGTTTTAGTGTATTGACATGTAGCAATCAGAATGAAATGAATTCTATTTTTAAAAAACTAAGGCATGATGCATTACTAAACAAAGAAAATGAGATACCATCAATGGAACTCAAAGCTAAATGACTGACATAATTACATCACATTCCGTTGCATCCAACGTTCTATTAGCAAAAGGTTTTTGTATCAAAGAGCAAAACGATTTCTTAACTAAACCTACAAATCAAGAACCACCCAAGAAGGGTAGTATCATAAATTACTTTCACTTTGTAAAGTTGAGATGGTTCAATATGTGCCTGGTCGCCCGGGAGCATGTGGTCAGAAAACTGCAATATAGCGCAATATGTCCCATTATACACCATAATAGGAAAGAAGCCTGTTCCCCAAAAGGGATCATCAGCCGTTTCAACTGGCTGAGTGATAATAAATGTACAATTGATGTAATGAAAATAAGTTAACTCATTCTCCCCGGGCAATTTTCAACTTTTGCTAGAACAGAATACAAGACACATAGGGCCTTATTTACAAGCCCCTTGCGCCACCCGTACGTCACTTTTCCCATGTTAAAAATGACGCAAAAGTGGCGCAAGCGGCTTGTAAATATGCCCCATAACTTGTAGGAAGCTGACTATTTATATAGTGGCCCAAAATGAGGTACACCGTGTGAAGTGTCCAGGCAAACCCCAATTGGTTTACAGAGATACAAATTATATCCTAAATGCTCTCTTTTGTGGTAGTGGGGGGCGAGCAGTTAGGTGTATCAGAGGGTAGTGCTAAGCATTTGTTGACACACACAGAGGCAATAAATGAGACACACACTCCAAAATAAATCAGAGGCCAATTTAGAAAAATAAGTCATTTTTATAGAAATTTTGATAAGAACTTCAATAGCAAAGAAGTACTTTTTAAAATATTGAATTTTGCAGGTAAGTAAGCAACTACTTAAATGCGCCTCTATGCACAATGCTTTCCTATGGGAGAAAAGGCATAGATAGCAAACAGGTATTTATGGTCGGCTTCTGGGGGCCAAGGTCCAAAGTACTACCAGAGGTTTCTCGTTACCTGTCCTGCGGCATCCGGGTGCAGAGGTGCTGGTTGCGTTGGTATCTGTGCACGCTACGCCAGTAAAGAGAAAGGGGCTACCTAGAAACAGGCTGCAGAGGGGGACTTGGGGACAAGTCTGGGAACTCCCAACGGGGGCTCGGGTCACAAGGGTCCAGGGGACAAGGGAGCACAGCCAGTTTGTCGGTACCCGGGCTGGGGGGCTCGGTGCAGAGCAAAGAGGTCGGATGGGCTCTGTGTGTCCTGGAGCCTTGTGGTCGTCAGTCTTGCCGGTTGAGGGTGCAAAATCAGGCTGCTAGGCCACTCTTGAAGGGGATCTCTACGCTGCTGATGTCCCTCGATGGCTGCTCGGTCTCGTTGGAGTCCGGATTGGACTCTCATGGTCTTGGCTTGCTGCAAGGGGTCCGGTACCCCGGGTATTGGTCCTGTGCAGCTCCGGTTGGCCCTGCGGTCCTCTCACTTGGTGGGGGGGGGGGAAGGATGGGAACAGATCTGACCTTCAGGAGCACAGGTTCCTGTTCCTGGGAGGCTGTGGCGTCGGGCTGGCCAGTGAGCTGCAACTCAGTGAACCAGACATTGCTTGTTGGTGCCTGCGGACTGCAGGGGAGTAGCTCCTCTATTCCAAGGGAGATTGCTTGGCAATTTGCAAAAGCTGGCAGTCTCCTGGGGTTCTTGAAAGCTTATCAGCTGCAGGAAGAGCCACTGGCCGCCACTGGCCACGACTGTCAAGACTTGGTGCAGGCAGGGTTTGGTACCAAAAGTCCACAGCAGTCTCCAGTTCCACAGCTCTCGGTGTCCTCTTCTTCCTGATCCGTCAAATCCGAGTTCCTGGTGTCCGGGAGCCACCTAAATACTCAATTTAGGATTATTACAGGGAGTGACAGTTAGTAGACAATGGACTACTAACCTTTAGGGTGTCTACACCCTCTAAATGACCACTTCCTGTGGAAAGTGGGCATAATCCTGAAAGCATAATTCCGCCAAAACTAAGATGGTGGATTTCTAAAAGTCATGTCTACTTAAGATAGCCCTCCTTAGGGGTGCTACTAGCCTGAGAGGGGAGCCCACCTCCTGACTAGCTAATTTTCCCACCTGTCACGGTGCCAATAGGGCCCGGGGTGGCAATTTCCCTGTCTGGGAAAGCCTTGGGTCTCATGTCAAAAGGCAGAACAGACCTTTGAAGCCCCCTGCCTTGATATGCTCATTACTTATCCATCTTCCTTGGAGGAAGAGACATCTCCACCCGGAGCAGGCTTTGTTTCTGCCCTCAGAGAGCGCGGACTCTCACCTGCAGGGGGTCAAAAACCTGTCTGTGGTGGCCGGCTGGTCTGCACCAGTCATCCAGTACACAGGTAGTCGGAAGGTTTTCAGGGGGAACCTCCAATGTGCCCTCTGGGTGCATGTACTAATACATCCACCACTGGAATCAGTGTTGGCTTATTAACATGAGATGTTTGATACCAAACATCTCTAGTTTCAGTGAAGCCATCATGTAGCTGGGGAACCCTCAAGATGGCTTCCCTGCCCACTTGCAATATCTAAGAGTCAACTTAGACATCACAGGGGCATATCTGCTCATTCCGATATGTCCACACATGTAGTATAGTGCATTCTGCCTTAGGGCTGTAAGACCTGCTGTAGGGGTGGCTTACCTACACTGTATGCAGTGTCCACAGACATGGCACACAGGAGGTGTGCCATGTCGTGTCTTCACTTTTCTCAGCACCATGGCACACAGCCTGCAATGGCAGTTGGCATGTTGGTGAGGAGGGTTCCCTTAGGGTGGCACAATACATGTTGCAGCCCTTAGGGACCCTCTTTAGCTTCCTTACCCTAGGTACCAGGGGTACCATTTACAAGGGGTGCTAAAGCTATTGCCAACTGGGGGAAAAATTGTACAGTTTTAGGGAAAGAGACCTGGAGTTCGGGACCTGGTTAGCAGAAACGCAGAGCACTTCTGTCAAAATTGCATCAGATACCAGGCAAAAAGTGGGGGTAACCATGTCAAAAAGGGGCACTTTCCTACTCAATCCCCTCCCCCCCCAAAATGAAAGAGAATGAAATTAACCTTTCCCAACAGTGTCTTCATCGTCTAAGTGAAAATACCTGGAAAGGCCATCTGTATTGGCATGGTCAGTCCCAGGTCTGTACTCCACTGTAAAGTCCATATTCTGTAGCAAGATAGACCACCTCAATAGTTTGGTGTTTTCACCTTTCATCTGCATTAGCCATTTGAGAGGCCTGTGGTCAGTTTGGACAAGTAAATGAGTACCAAACCGGTATGGTCTCAGCTTCTTCAGGGACCAAACCACAGCAAAGGCTTCCCTCTCAATGGCACTCCAACACTGCCCTCTGGGGAGTAACCTCCTGCTAATGAAAGCAACAGGCTGGTCATGGCCATCATCATTGGTCTGGGAAAGGACCGCTCCAATCCCATGTTCAGAGGCATCAGTCTGCACTATAAACTGCTTTGAATAATGTGGAGCTTTAAGAATGGGTGCAGAGAACATTGCTTCTTTCAGGTTGTCAAAAGCCTTTTGACAGCTCACTGTCCAGTTTACTTTCTTCGGCATCTTCTTGGAGGTAAGTTCTGTGAGGGTTGCCACAATTGCACCATACCCCTTCACAAACCTCCTGTAGTACCCAGTCAAGTCAAGGAATGCCCTGACTTTGGTCTGGGTTGTTCGAGACCTACACGTGTCCTGGAGGGCCCTGGATGCCACAGGTTTCAAAACCCATACCTTCTGCCCTGGTTGGCACTCTACCAGTGCAGCCTTTTGGTCAAACCAATCCTTCTGGAGCTCTTGGCTGGCCTCAAGGGTTTTGGATGCTTTACCCATGTACAATGCCATTCCAGAACATATGCCTAGTACATAGACCACAATGTTTTGTTTAGGCTTTTGGAGAGGTCTCGCCCAGCCTTCCTTAACTAGAGACAGTGGTCCCCTTACAGGGTGCCCAAACAGAAGTTCAAAGGGACTGAACCCTACTCTCTTCTGAGGTACTTCTCTGTAAGCAATAAGCATGCGTGTCAAAAGGACATCCCATCTCCTTCTGAGTTTTTCAGGGAGTCCTATGATCATACCCTTCATGGTTTTGTAGAATCTCTTAACAAAACCATTGGTTTGTGGATGATATGGGGTAGTGAACTTGTAAGTCACATCACATTCATTCAACATTGCCTTTAGGTAACCAGACATCAGGCTGCTACCTCTGTCTGACACCACCTCCTTAGGGAAACCCACTCTTTTAAAAATACTTAAGAGGGCTTTGGCCACTGCAGGAGCAGTGACAGTCCTATAGCTTCGGGGTACCTGGTGGTATGATCCACTACCACCAGTATAAATCTGTTCCCGGATACTGTTGGAGGGTCCAGGGGGCCAACGTCAACCCCTACCCTTTCAAAGGGAACCCCAACAACTGGAAGTGGAATTAAGGGGGCCTTTGGGTGGTTACCTGCTTTGCCACTGGCTTGCAGGTAACACAGGAATTGCAGAACTCCTTCACTTTCTAGGAAATGTTTGGCCAGTAGAAGTGGCTGACTAGCCTACTCTAAGTCATGCTTTGACCAAGATGCCCAGCTAGGGGGATGTTATGGGCCAATGAGAGTAACAACTCTCTGTACGGCTGAAGCACTACCACTCTCCTAGTGGCACCGAGTTTGGGGTCTCTGGTCTCAGTGTACAGGAGTCCCTCCTCCCAATAGGTCCTATGGGAGCCACTGACATCTCCCTTTTCCTGTGCAGCAGCTTGCTGTCACAGGCTTTCAAGAGTAGGACAGATCCTCTGCCCATGGCACAGCCCTTCCCTAGAGGGTCTCCCTGGGCCTAGGAGCTATGCCATGTAAGGCCCAAGTTCCTGGGGCTCAGTTCCCTCTGGGGCTGACAGGTCTTTTCCCTGGGGGGAGGAGACCTGAGCTTGTGGCTGTTCAGAAGTTGACTCCCCAGACTTCATACCTTTTTTTCTGGGAGGGTTGGGTCACTCTTTCAGTCTCCAACTCCTCTTTTTCATCCTGGGCTTTGCTCGGTGCTCTGGTTTTTACGCACACCCATTCAGGGATTCCCAGCATGGCTGCATGGAATCTTAGCTCTGAGGACTCCAGATCATTCCCTAGCAGACATTCAACAGGAATTGCAGAGGACACGACCACCTTCTTCTGGCCAGTAACAGCTCTCCACTCCAAGGAAATCATAGCCATGGAATGAACCTTGGTCCCATTACCAGCATTGGTGACTGGAGAAGTTTGTTCAGTCAGGTACTGTTTTGGAGATACCAGTTTTTCAGTCACCATGTTGACACGTGCACCTGCATCTCTCAGTGCTTCCACTCGAATCCCATTAATATGAGGCTGTTGTATTTCGCGAGGTTACTGGGCCAGACAGCCAGAGCAGCTACATCCACCCAACCCTCTGAAACTAAAGTGGCCTCAGTGTGCTCTCTGACAGGGTCAGGGCACACCAAGGATCCCATCTGGAGCCTTACCACTGTAGGAGTACCTGCAGGTGTACTAGGGGGACTCTTCTTGGGACAGAGAGGGTCTACAGATCGGTGCCCATTGGCTTTGAAATTAAAGCACCAAGACTTCTTGGGATACCAGTTCTTACCCTGGTACCCTCCCTTGTTCTGTGTATTGTCTCGGGCCCACCCTCCTGAACAGGTTTTTGTGGGCCTTTAGAAGGCGCTTTGTCTTTAGACTGGTCACCATCTTTCCCTGGAGGTATTTGGAGGTGGCGCTTAGCAACCCCTTTTTTCTGGTCACACGCACCATGAGTTATCTTGGTTAACCTAGTCTTGACCCAGTGGTCAGTCTTCTTTCCCAATTCTAGGGGAGATGCTGGACCTAGGTCTACCAAGTACTGATGCAACTTTTCAGAAGCACAGTTACTTAACAGATGCTCTTTCATAATAATATTATAAAGCTCATCATAGTCTTGCATCAAAATCTACCCAGGTCTGACTCGAGGTTCTACAAGTTTCCCTGAACCTGATCCTGTACTCCTCAGTGAGGAGTCCAACGCCCTCAATCAAGATGTCTTTCATGAGGTCATAGGACTCAGCATGTGCCTCATTCAGTGTCAGGAGTCTATCCCTACACTTTTCCATAAACCGCTCCCAGAGTAGAGAGCCCCAATAGGTCTGGCTGAGTTTCTTCATTTTACAAGCCCTCTCAAAGGCTGTAAACCATTTGGTGATATCATCACCTTCAACATATTTAGGGGCAATCCCTTTGGGGGTTTTAGGGTTAAAAAGCATCATCTTTCTCTCTATTTATAATTCTGCTACCACCAGAGATGGGTCCTAGGCCCATCTCGGCTCTCTCTTTTTCTATGGCTAAGACTTTGGATTTTAAAGCTAGCCTTCTAGCTAGCTTCTGAAGTTCAGGATCCTCATCCTTGACTTCAGCTGCAGTAGTACTTCCAGTAAAGGTGCTGACAGTTGGGTTGGGGGGTCCAAGGACTCATCATCACTGGCACCTGCACCCTCTGGAATTTCGTTCCATTGCCATGGCTCTATCATGCTTAGCAAGTAGGGTCTAGAGATGTGGCTTAGCAGGCATAGTCCCCATGGCAAGGTTCCATGCTGTGCAGAGGCCCTTAAGTTGGGTTAACGTAAGTTTCTTGTCGGGACCCAGGTTGAGCACCTAGGTACCACCCTCTGTCTCAGACTTGGTATTTAGATCATTTGGGACCTTTTTATAAAGTTAGAAAAAATCTAGCAACTATACTTTTGGAAGGCATAACTGTGTAGGATAGTTTTAAAATTGAATACAAATGGACCGGGGACTTACCAAGGCACTAACAGTTCAAGTGTAAAAAAAAAAAATTGGGGAAAACAAAATTCAAAAAATAAAAAAACCGACACAAATTCAAAAATTAATTTGAACTAATGGCATTTGTGGATTTAATTTGCGGAGTCACTCGTTGACCAAGTGGTATCAGCAAATGCAAAGTCTTGTATCCCACCACTGAACCACTAATGTAGGACGCTGGCTCTTTATATGGTGGACCAAAATGAGGTACACAGTGTAAAAAGTCCAGGCAAACCCCAATTGGTTTACAGAGGCACAAATGATATCCCAAATGCTCTTTTTTGTGGTAGTGTGGGTGAGCAGTTAGGCGTATCAGAGGGTAGTGCTAAGCATTTGTTGACACACACAGAGGCAATAAATGAGAGACACACTCTAGAATAAATACGAGACCAATTTCGAAAAATAAGTTGTATTTTTATATAAATTTTGATACCAAGAACTTCAATAGCAAGTAAATACTTTTTAAAATATTGAATTTTGCAGTTAAGTAATTACTTAAACGCACAATACTTTCCTATGGGAGAAAAGGTATAGATAGCATACAGGTATTTACGGTCAGCTTCTGGGGGTCTTCTTCGGTTCTTAGGGTCATAGGAGGCCACAGTCCAAAGTACTACCAGCAGTTTCTCGCTACCTGCCCTGGGTGCATAGGAGCCCGTCACGTTGGTAGCTCTGCGCGCTATGCCAGTAAAGAGAAGGACAGCCACCTAAAAACAGGCTGCAGAGGGGGACTTGGGGACAAGTTTGGGAGCTCCCAACAGGTGACTCGGGTCACAAAGGTCCAGGGGACAAGGGAGCACAGTCTGTTCATTGGTACCCAGGCTGGGGGGCTTGGGTGCAGAGCAAAGAGTTCGGCTGGGCTCTGTGCATCCTGGAGCCTTGCGGTCGCGGTCTCGCTGGTTGAGGGTGCGAAATCAGTACAGCTGTGTCACTTTCAAAATGGGTCTCTGCGGTGCTGACAGCCCTCGGCGGCTTCTCAGTTTTGCAGGAGTCTGGATTGGACTCTCAGTCTTGGCTTGCTGCAAGGGGTCCATTACCCCAGGTATTGGTCCTGTGCAGATCCGGTTGGTCCTGGGGTCCTCACTTGGTGGGGGGACAGATCTGACCTTCAGGAGCACCAATTCCTCTTCCTGGCGGGCTGCGGCATCGGGCTGGTCGGTAAGCTGCAACTCGGTGAACCGGACTTTGCTTGTCGGTGCCTGCGGACTGCAGGGGAGTAGCTCCTTTACTCCAAGGGAGACTGTTTGGGAATTTGGAAATGCTGGCAGTCTCCCAAGGTTCTTGGAAGCTGATCAGCTGCAGGATGAGTCGCTGGTCATGACTGTCAAGACTTGGTGCGGGCAGGCAGGCTTCGGCGCCAAAAGTCCACAGCAGTCTTCAGTTCTCGCTCTTTCTTGCGGCTTTGGTGTCCTCTTCTCGATCCCTCGAATCGGAGTTCCTGGTGTCAGGGGTGCCACCTAAGAACTCAATTTAGAGGCATTACAGGGAGTGACAGGTAGTAGTCAATGGGCTACTTACCTTTAGGGTATCTACACCGTCTATATGACCACTTCCAGGCTCTGTTTCTGCCCTCAGAGAGCGCAGGCTCTCACCTGCAGGGGGTCTGAAACATGTCTCTGGTGGGAGGCTGGTCTGCACCAGTCAGCCAGTACACAGGTAGTCGGTAGGTTTTCAGGGGGCATTCACAGGTAGTCAGTAGGTTTTCAGGGGGCACCTCTAAAGTGCCCTCAGGGTGTATGTATTAATAAATCCACCACTGGAAACAGTGTAGGCTTATTAATCCGAGATGTTTGATACAAAACATCTCTAGTTTCAGTGAAGCCATCATGTAGCTGGGGAACACATATACAGAAGTGTCCAGCACATATACTCAAGAAGGCTTCCCTGTCCACTTGTAATATCTAAGAATAGACTTTGATTTCACAGGGACATAACTGCTAATGCAGATATCTCTACACATGTGCACCCTGTCTTAGGGCTGTAAAGCCTGCTGTAGGGGTGGTTTACCTATACTGCTGCAGTGCCTGCAAGCATGACACACATGTTGTGTCTTCACTTTTCTCTGCACCATGGCACGCAGCCTACAACAGCAGTTGGCATGTTGGTGCTGAGGGGTACCTTAGGGTGGCAGAATACATGCTGCAGCCCTTAGGGACACTCTTTAGCCTCGTTGCCCTAGGTACCAGGGGCACCATTTACTAGGGACTTACAAGGGGTGCTAAAGGTATTGCCATTCAGGGGAACAATTGTACAGTTTTAGGGAAAGAGATCTGGCACTGGGGACCTGGTTAGCAGGAACCCAGAGCACTTCTGTTAAAATTACATCAGATACCAGGCAAAAGAGGGGGTGGCCATATCAGAAAGGAGCACTATCCTACATAACTTTATTAATAATATTTACATTTTCCCATTTACATTACTACTACATTCTGAAAAAGCATTGACAGTAAAGGCTGTAGGTAAACTACAGAAATAAAACTTTAAACCAAAAAAGGTCAAATATACTCTGTTTTACTGTAAAGTCGTCATTTGCACTAGTTTGCACACATGTAACAAAATAAACACATTGTGTCCCCTTCAAGGCTGTGCTCTCAGATTCTTAAATTCCTTCAGAGGTTACCAGCTCTTAAAGATACAGTAGACACACAGTGAAGAGCTGGAAATCCAATGTATCAGTTTAAATATAACAATGTAAAAAAAAAGACACTTTAAAGTGACACTATGTCCAATCCAGGTAAGTCCGGTTTGCTATCAGGGGACAGTAAAGGGGACTAACTGGGGTGGGCAATATTCTCTCTAAATTATTCCCATCAGTGTTTAACAGTAGTGATAGCCATGGATAATGAAAATTATGCAATTTGTGATTCGAGTTTGTGCTTACTCTACCATTTTTCCAGGGTAATAATGTCCATGGAAACTAAATGAAAGCCTCTCCTCATGTTTTAGATGCTAATGCTAACTTTCCATAAAAAATCCTAAAGAAGCAAGCTTGTAAATTAGAAACAAGCTCGCAAATTACAAGCAAGCTCACAAATTAGCTTGATAGGTATTTAGAACAAAGCATTATGCAAGTCTCTCGAAGCATTAATGGTAATGTGAATTAGAACCACTCCCAAAATGGTTATCAGGGCCTTCATCAGTGCACACTCTTTTGGCCCCTGAATCAATAAGGGAAACGACTGTTATGGGCAAGAGCTGGTAGGTGTGTCTGCCTCTGCCCAAGGAGCGGACTCTGTCACAAGAAATGGAATAAGTCTAGTAGTCACTCCAAGAATAAAGTCTGTACTGGAAATCAAGACTATGAAAGCACTGCTTGAGGTCACCAGTTACCAGCACTGCACAGACCTACCTACCAGGCTTCTAGGATGGACAGCAAACGCCAGTTCACACAAATCAAGTTTACATCACGACAGTGTGGGGAGGAGAATCAATTATGGTTCCTGTGTCAACTGACAAAATTCCTGGATGGAAACAGCTACAGGAAGAGATATGAACATATGTTATACATTTATATTTAAAGACAACAAACTCAGTTTCCATAGCATAGGCCAACTCATGGAGAGCATTACCAAACCCCTTCAACATTGAAACCATCAAAAAAAGCCTTCAGCTGCCATTGGATGAGAATAGGCCCTGAAAAACAAACATACATGTGGTTTTTCCATAATTGCCACGCAGCTGGCAGATTCTGTGAATCACACCACATGCATCTTAGTGCTGTGTACTCGAACCACCACATGCTGTTATGCCAGTACTCTAGCGGCATCCCGAGGTGGTCATCAGCATTTATTCAGCTCTTCTTGTTCGATGAGAACTAGTTCCTTGGCATTGATGCCTTATACGCAACCATATCTTCACTTCTCAAAGAGCATCCACTCAGCTGATACTCTCAACAATAGGTCCACATCTAATGGGCCAAGTTTCATCTTCTTTACAAGTCCCAACAGCGTCATAGGAAGATAAGCTCACTAATAACACATCACCAGTCATCAGGCCATCTTTGTGAATCGAACATCTTTCACATCAGGAAGATGGAAATCCAGGAATGGTTTTGATGACACTAATTAAACACCAAGAGCACCCTTTCGCCTGCAACTGATAAAACAAATTCAATCCTCCACACGGCGTTCAGAATTCCCAATACCAGGTAGTCTATCTACCAACAGCAGATAAAGCTGGAGAGATCTGCAAGTGAAGTCCGTAAAAAGAATCACAACTGCCATTTTGTAATGCAACAAAGAAAGAAGAAACAAAACACCATAAATACTGAATCCATATCTCAGTCTTAAATATTAGTCTGCCGGTTCTTCTTGGTGCTGGGGGCCCCTTGTGAAGTTCCTTGGGGCAGTAAGTGACTGTAGGCAACCCTGTTTCAGAGACTAGTTAAATTCCAGCAGGGATTTCAGAGGTGACTGTGTCTAATGGTTGCCAGTGACAGTTCATTAATGCATCGTATAGCTCCTCACTCTGCTCCATAAACTGCTTGTTGGCCTCATTCACATCTAGTGGTGGATTTGGATCTACAATTAAAAAAAATAAGCCATGAAAAGTTGTGAATATGAGTTGCGTAGCATGCACAATGTTAGCCAGGCTTAATTGCATTTCTATAAAGAAAAACAATATGTAGACATATTGACTGGCTAAAAAACAAAATCACTTGCTAGCTAGAGCGATCACATCAGGTCACTTCTTTAGGTGAAGGAAAATTGAAAAACAATGTTTCATTAAGCCTTCTATGTAGATGTTTTCTAGACAGTAAACAGCAGTATGCAACCCTGCACTCAGGCTCGAGTCTGTGTTACAACTAGGGCGGATGGCATGGCGGACACATTTGTTTTTCCCCCTCAGAAAATTTTCTAGAATCTTTTGAGAATGAGTCTAATGAAGCCCTTAAAGCAGTCATCATTTTCACCAAGAACAATGAGAGCAGAACGTTTCTGTATCACAAGCTATCTATGTCAAGACCAACTATCATGTCACTTACCTGTAGAGATGGGCAGATTGCAATAATATAATTTTTAACCCCTCCCTCTGCTTTTCTTGAATTTTGTGAGGCTCAAAGTTGGCTTAATTCTTTCCTTTTTTGAGGACGCCCTTGGGTTTCAGTGCACTATATAAATTACTTTACATTTTATGTGTTTCATGCTGAACATACATTAGGAAAAACAATCCTGTCTATCCCAGGGGTATGCTTCTACCTCCTCAGACACCCAATGCACTAACTCATGCACAAGAAGAAGGTGTTGCGTTCAAGTTGAAAGTAAGAAGTGAAAAAGGCTCTGATAAAGAATGGATGGGTTAGGCCTAATCCACTGCCTCCAATGGCATTAAGGGTTAGGGTATGAATCCTGAATGTGTGAGACCACTAGTTATTATTTCTATTGTTATGCATGACCTTCATTGGAAGCCTCAATATTTTACCCCAGATTCTAAATCTGGTAATTCACTGCTATGACGAAGCCACAGTTGATAACAAAAGTTGTTAACTATTGGTGCTATGGCTTAAAGGACTTCCAGGCCAGGCTGACCGAGCTCTCTCAGTGCTGGTCAGCGGAGTGCTCTTTGTCTGCTTTGACTGAAAGCAGAAAGCACAGATGCAGGAGAGGGCGGTGGATGGAGGTTGGTTAGGGATTGCAGGTAAGAAATATGTTACTTACCCTGCAAGTGCCTTTTTGTCATGTGGAGTGCCGTAGATTCACATCCGCTGCATACTCCTGCAATCTAGTGTAGGGCTCGGATATTTGCAACTTGTATCTTTCAGAGGAAGTCTTTTGAGTCACGAGGTATAGTGACTACCCTCCTTAGTTGGTAATGCACATGGGCACTCGCTCCATTTTTAGATTGTTTTCCGCACAGCGGGTGAGAGTAAAGATGGGGAGATAGAAAGGAAATCGCTGTGACCATGCAAGAAGTTATATGCACAGAGTATAGGTGAAAGAATGTACATCTGCAACAACCAAGGTTGGGGGGGGGGGAGGCGGCGCATGTGAATCTACAGCACTACAAGCTACAAACAGATACTTACATGGTAAGTTACATATTTCATTCGTAGCTTGTGTGGCTATAGATACACATGCTCTGCACAGATTGTAAAGCAGTACTCCCCTAAGCGATATTTAGATAGTGGATGTTGCAGAAGACTAAAACAGAGTTCTTAGAACAGCCTGGCCAACTCTTGCTTGTTGACTTGCTTAGACTTCCATACAATAGCGCTTGGTAAACGTGTGTGGAGTGGACCACGTAGTTGCCTTACAAATGTCAACTATAGGGATATTTCAAAGGAAAAGTCACAGCGGTTCCTTCTTAGGTTGAGCCTGGGCAGCACATGCGCTGCTCTGCGAGCCATGCTGTATTGGAGTATGTACTTGAAGCCCCTCCCACTATCCGCCCTTATTTGTCATTGGCTTGTGTCATTGTCATTCGTAAATGCTGGCTTCTCATTCCTTAATAGGCTTGTTAGTCCCTCCTTAGTACTGCCTTGTCTTCATTTGTATCCTCCCATGAGGACTGGACCTATTAGTGTGTCCTAATCCGGGAGCTTTTATTAGCAGTTCCGAGAACTATTTACTTCATTAAGGGACACAGCACGTACGGGATGCCAGCTTTGGTAATGGCGGCTGCTCCTAACCTACTTTGCATTTAAAAAAAAAAGTTTTAAGTATGCTCCGTTCCTGCTGCACGGATGCAGAAGTCTGATTGGACGCTTCCTCCTTTGTTCCCTCTCCAAAGCAGACCCCTCCCACCTCTCACATGCCCGCACGCCTTTATTTCTTTAATAGCTGTCCTGGGTGCTTCAGTTCGCTCCTCTCCCAGGCTGACTCATCCTCCTCCTCCCCCTACTTCTTATTTGAAGGACCACGCCTTTTAACACTCATGCTCGCTCGTCTTCTTGGCTGCTTCCTCCTTCCTCCTGCTTATTATTGCAGGGAATGTGCCTTTTAACAACGTCCGAGAAGGGCTTGCACACAGCTGCCACTCGCTCATCTCCTTGGGTGCCTCCTCCTAGTATGTCCAGCATAAAGAACAACCTATCCTGCTGGCATGTGACTTGCAGCCAATTGGGGAAAGTCTCTTCTTTAATGTGCACCCATCACGCATGGCGGCTGACTAATATGAACAAGTATGCACCCATGGAGATGAGCGGGTGGGCCCCGCGGCAGGACACCTCTCTGACATAATGCCTAGTTACAGATCTAGACTTGTCAGTTTATCGTATATTTTTAATGCGTTTATTTTTTATTATACTGTTTTAAGGCGTTGAAACGAGCTACCCCCCACCCCTTGATTGCCCCATTTTCTAACAGGCTCACTTAAAAATACATTCATATTGATGCAGTGCGCTTTCAGAGTGCAAGTCGGTTCTATAGATTTGTTTCAATTTAAACCCAGGTAGTTCAGAAAAGTTGTTATGGTATAAAAGTTTCTCTTTGCCATCGTATGTAGATCTAAAGAATGTGCACTGAAAACCCCTCTTCGTGATCACCGTTGGCCGAGTAGAATGTAATAACTGCATTAGGTGTATTCCTCTCTTCAATTATTATTTTTTTTTAAATTATCCACTTCCTAACCCACCCTGTTAGTGCGTTTGTTTTGGCAATGAATCAGTGAAATACGTGTTCAATAAAGTTCAGGGAACTACTCATGGTGACATCTGTCGATGAAATCCCCAGTTTTTGCGTTCTATCAAAGAAAATTCCATTGTAGTCTGCGGTGAGATAATGCCTGTTTTCACGGCCATGGGGGTCTTATCAGTGACACGGACCCCCACATCTTTCCCGACCCTGGCCCCACCCCCTTACTTATCTCAAGCCGATGCACCCTCCATGTTTACTCACAAGTTGCCGCTTTGTCTGGTGTGCCTGCCCTGTTCACTCGCACCCTATCCGATTAATGCAGCTCGGGGGATTAAGGCTCGGACAAACAGCAGTCTGTGTGCACCACTCAACGAGTCAGTGTGCGCAGCCCATGCAACACAAGGAAGAGTATCTATAAATGTTTTGTGTGCAGTTTTAATGTATACTCGCGCCATTCCACTTTTTAGGTTTAAATCTTTTTATTAATATTTATCAACAAACAAATCATCTCGCTTTGAAGTAAATGCCAGATCATGGGCTACACAGAGCCCTGGTGAGTCAAACAAGAAACAGGAAAGAACAAGAAAAAATAAACTGTCAACCCCCCCTCCCCCACCCCCACCCCTGTTCACTGTGATTCGGTAGTCGTATTTAGGCCCATGGTGTTTCACTGCTGATTCGTGTCTTGGTTAGCAATGGTGATGGTTTCAGGAAGGCGCAGGAGACGCAGGTACCTAGGGCACGTAAGTTCTCGGAACTCTGGTGTGAGTGGGGCCAGAAACGGTTGCCAGAGATCTCCAAATGTCGAGCCCTTCCCTGCCAGTGTAAGGGTTGTCTTCTCCATCCCGAGTACATGCCATAAGCGTTGGAGCCAGCCCGTGGGTGTGGGAATTCGGGAGGTTTTCCAGTGGATCAAGATGTTTTGGGCAGCTGTTCCCAAGGCTATCGCTATCTGGCGACCTCTTCTGGACTTAAGGGGGTATGTTAAGGGATTTGGTACCCCTAGAAGAGTATAGACTGGAAATCTCGGTAGTTGGGTATCGAGGTATTTGTCAACTTCATCTAATATCTGAGACCAGTATTGTTGTATGTGTTCACATTCCCACAGGAGGTGGACCAGCGTCCCTGTTTTCCCACATCCTCGCCAGCAATCTGGGCTTTGTTTGGGGTCTGCCCTGTGAATGCGCTCTGAAGTGTAGTACCAGTAGGTGACTATTTTTGTTAGCGTTTCAGTCAGTCCCATATTGCTTGCCGTGTCCTGTAGTACACACCCTCCCATTCTTTACTGCTAAGTTCTCGTCCCAGGTCTCTCTCCCAGCGCATGCGGCTTGCGTTGTATGCGTGTGTATGTCGAGTGAGTAACATCCTGTATAGATCCGAAATTTATTTCTTATCCGATGTCCTTGTTATAAGCCATCTTTCATAAGAGGTGAGGTGCCTCTGTGCATGTGGCCTATTGTCTGGCTGTAATGCCCAGTGTCTAAGTTGCAGGTAGTGCAGCCTTTCTGACTCAGGGATTCCATAATCAGATCTGACTTGGGGGAAGGAGAGCACTCCCTCTTCGTCGAAGAGGTGCCCCAAGGCGCGGCATTCTGTAGCACGCCAATGTGTGAAGGCAGTCTCACCCATCCCTGGGCTAAATTCTGGGTTGTCGAAGAGTGGGGTGAGGGGAGAGGGAAAAGTGGTTAGCTTATGTTTCGTGTTAGTCTGATCCCACGCTATTAGTATCGTTCGTGTGATATAGGAGGCGTATAAGTTGAGGGGGTCTATACAGTTTCCTCAGGAAGGGAATCTTCCGGAGTGACGTGTCTGCCACAGCTCGGTCATGGAACAACCAATGTTTCTCCGACTCAGTGGGATTCCATTCGACCAGATGTCGTAGTTGCGCAGCATAATAATAGAGTTGGAGGTCGGGGATCCCCAGCCCACCCTCACTAGGTGGAAGAGCCCTAATGGTTTTCTTCATTCGTGGTTTGCGGCCCTGCCATATAAAGTGGTAGATCTCCGTCTGTACCCGGTGTAGCCACCCTGGGGGAGGTCCCAGAGGGAGTGTTTGAAATAAATATAAGATCTTTGGTAAGATGGTCATTTTGATTGCGGCTATCCTCCCTAGCCATGAAATAGGGTAGTGCTTCCACCGCCGCAGGTCTGTGCGAATCTGGGTGTGTAGCCTTGTATATTTGACTGACGCTGTTGTTTGCAGAGTGGGTGCTAATTGAATTCCCAGGTATGGGACCGTGCCCTCTGTCCACTGTATGGGATGCTGATTCTGAAGGCATGCCTGTGCTTGCGGTGACAATGAGAGATTAAGTGCGACTGATTTCTCGATATTAACCTTGAACCCCGAGGCCTTCGCAAAGGAGTCTAGCTCCGACAGAAAGGCTCCCAAGGCCACAGCTGGGTCTGATAATGTCACCGGTACATCGTCCGCGTACAGGCTGATGGTGTGTACATCTCCCCCAAACCGGATCCCGGTGATATGTGGGTGCTCTCTGACTCTTTGGGCCATGGGCTCCATATACAGTACAAAGAGCAGGGGTGATAGGGGGCACCCATGTCTTGTGCCTCGGCCTATGGGGAAGGGGGTTGACGTGTGTCCGTTGACCCTGACTGACGCTGTGGGGAAGTGATAGCAGTTTAAAATTTGCGTCCTCATTTTCTCGCCCAGTCCGATGCGAGACAGCACCTGCTTTAGGTAAGGGCAGTGGACCCTATCGAAGGCCTTTTCCGCATCGATGGTGAGGAGCATATAGTCTCCCTGAATCAGTGAGGCCTTCTCTATAATGTGTAAAACACTCTGTTGTCGCTGGTCTGTCGTTGGGGTATAAATCCCGCCTGATCAGGATCGATCAAGCCTGGCATGTATATAGCCAACCTGTGTGCTAGAATCCCTGTATATAGTTTCAAATCGATGTTCAGGAGAGATATAGGGTGGTATGCACCGCAGCTGGCCTTATCTTTCCCTGGTTTAGGGATAACCACTATAGCAGCCTCCAACATGGACCTTGGGATCGCCCCTGGGGTCGCGAAGGTGTTGAAGAGCCTAGTTAATAGCGGAGCTAATACGGAACAGAACTGTTTATAAAAGGCCGCTGTGTAACCATCCGGCCCAGGAGATTTGGCTAATTTAAGTCGTGATATGGCTGCTATGACTTCTTCCACTAGTATGTCTCCCTCCAGGTGATCCGCCTGGTCCGGGGCTAACGCAGGGAGATGTGCCTCCGCTAGGTAGGCGTCCCCATCTGCGCCCTCCAGCCTCTGTCCCGAGTAGAGCTGGGTATAAAAATCACGGAAGGTCTCAGCTATTGCTGCGTCATCCGTTACTAGTCTCCCTGTTGGGTCCCGTATCTCCTGTACCCCTTGCAATTGTCTAGCCTCGCGCAATTTGTGTGCTAGCAGACGCCCACATCTGTCCCCGCCAACGTAAAACGAGTGGCGTAATCGCAGCGCTGCGTACTCTTCTCTGATCGATGGCTGCTAATTGTGTTCAAACTGCAGTCAATTGGCGCCAGATTCTGGGTGCCCCCGTCCTCTGGTGCATTTGCTCTAGTTCCCTTATTCTCTGTGTAAGGTCGTCCCTTTTCTTTCTACGCTCGGCGTTATCTGCCGACATTGCAATTAACTCGCCTCTAATCACCGCCTTAAGGGCCTCCCATCGGGTCGACGTGGGTGTGTCGGGGTTATCACTGCGCAATAGATAGTCTTCAATAGAGCGCTGTATTTGTGCAACTACGTCCGGGCGCTGTAGAAGGGTGTCTCGGAGACGCCACTGCCATGTGGGCCGTTGAGTAGGGGGGAAGGACTAGCGTGGCCACGACTGGAGCGTGGTCCGATAGTGATGCCACTAAGATTTCGACATCTGAAGTAAGGTCGCGGAGCGCCTCGGAACCCATCAGATAATCGAGCCTGGCGTAGGTTTTGTGAGCGTTCGAGAAGAAGGAATATTCTCTGAGGTGGGGATGGTGACATCTCCATAGATCCACCAAGCCCAGATCCCTCAGTCTGTCTAGTCCCTCTGTGGAAAGCACGCCTGTCTGACCGAAGCACTGTGCTGACCTGTCGAGGGAGTTATTGAGCACCAAGTTGAGATCACCTCCCAGGAGTAGCTTACGCTCGACCGTTGCAGTGGCCTCTGTTAGCACCTCATGAAGGAATCTCTCTTGGCCCTCATTTGGTGCGTACGGGGACCCAATGACTAACATGTGTCCCTCAATCACAAACTGGTAGGTCAGCAGTCTCCCCTTGATTTCAGCCACCTTCTGCACCACCCTTCCCTGAAAGGTCCGGGAAACCAAGATTGCCAGCCCTGCTGCTTTGGAAGGGCCGGACGAAAAAAATTGCGTGGGGAACATACGGGACTTGAGTCGGTGACAGTCGCGCGAAAGCAGATGCGTCTCCTGTAAGAGGCAAATGTCAGCCTTGGTGCTTTCCAGGTATGATAAATCGCCCTGCGCTTGATCGGGTTGTTGAGACCTCTCACTTTCAACGTGAGAATCTTGAGTTTAGTGAGGGGCATCTAAAGGTCTTAAAACAGGGAGTATAGCTAGGCACCCAAGGCTGAGCCAGTGTGTGCGAACAAGGTCGTGGTCTCCAGGGAGCACCTGCATCTTATTACAAGGCCCTTTTATGTCGAGAAGCAGTGAACGAGGGACCCCAAAAAACAAAATACCCCCGTGAACTAACATAACATGCATATGGCTAAGCGGTGAGAGTTCGCGAAACAGTCCGTCATCCAAGGACGACCGGTAAGAAGTCTTTACGGGGTCCATAGTGTGGCCAAGGTCTGCTCCCCCACCCCGCCCACCCCGATGCAATGAGAAAAAGAGAAAGAGACATCCCATATCGTGCTCACGAAGTTTGCGTCTTCGCCAGGGCCCCTGGTAAGGACTCCAGCACCGCTTGTTGTCCCTTTGTGATCTCTGCCGGGTCAGGTCTTTTCAGGTGTCTTCTGCGGCCCTGATGATGCCATCACAGGGGTGAGTCTCCGGTGCCGGGGTAGGGCTGCGCCTCCCTTAATCCTCTTCAGGGAGGGCAACACCCAGCAGACGACTTGCTTCCGAGAGTGATCTCAGCTGGTGGAGCTTGCCATCCAGACGGAAGATGAGCCAGAATGGGTGGCCCCAGGAGGATGAGATATCGCGCTGGCATAGGTGTGTAGTGATCGGCCTGAAGTCTTTACGTTTCTGGAGAGTGAGCATGGCGAGGTCCTGGTATAGCGTTGGGGTCTGATCTCTGAAGGTGACCGGGTGCATAGATCTGGCCTTGCGGAGGATTTCCTCTATTGTCTGAAAGTCTTGTACACAGACCAATATGTCCGCTGGCAGGGCTTTTTCCGGACGGGGTGGACCCACCCTATGTGCTCTGTCTAGCTTAAGATCCGTGTTGGGCGGGTTGCCGAGAATGTGGTTGAATAGGTCTCTCGTGTAGGCGAAGATGTCACCTGCCTCCTCATTGGTTCTCACCCCTCTGATCCTAATGTTATGTCTGCGGGAGCGATTTTCAAGATCTTCGAGGTGTGCCTGGAGATCTATATGTTGATCATGGAGGCGGATTACTTTCTGTTGCAAGGCCGCCATTTCAGTTTCTCTGCTGTCGCCTTTATCTTCCAGTGCGGCCACGCGCTCCCCAATTTCGTCCACATCTCTTCTAACGTCTTTGATTTCCGATGTTAAGTCGCGCTTGACTGTTTGCAAATCTTCGCAGAGTCATGAAGAGCGACTCAAGGAAGGCACGTGTCACTAGTTCCTCCTTGGTGTTTTCCACCTGCGTTTGGGTTGGGTCTCCATTGTTTTGGTGCTCCATCATATTTCCTCCCTGGGGGCGTGCAAAGAGGTCTTTTCATGTTTTATCTTTCTTTCCTCGGGTGGATGTCATAGTCCCGTTCCCCGTTGGGCTGCTATGTCCCCTAAACTGGCAGGTTCGGTGCAGTCCCCAGGAGCCGAGTGCCTCAGCTGGGTCAAGGGCCTAGGGAGTCTCGCAGTGTGTCTCCCGGGTGGGTCCGGTGTGCATCTATCGCCTCTCACTCCTCTGGGGGCCGGGATTCTCAGTGCCCTGCTTCCAGGGGGAACTTATGCTCCCCACACGCTCTGTGCCAGTCGCGGCCCTTGTCAAGCAGTGCCTGGGTGCGAACTGTCTCTGCTTGTCCCTGGTGTGTTCACCGGGGTGGTCCTCTCTCTGGGCCTGCCGGGGTGAAGGTCATGGAGCACTCCTCCTCTGCCACGGCTTCTTTTACTATAGATCCTCGTTTCATGCACCTTGAGGCCCTGCTAAGTTAGGTACAGTTGGGTCGGGCTTGCCTTGTGCAGTCCGACCTGCTCTCTGGGCCCCCCCTCTCTGCTCTATGGCACCAGTGTGTGCCCGAAGCCCCCACTCTCTAGCAGCGTGGCGTGAGTCGTGGCCCCAATGCCTCGCCACCTGAGTAATGCCAAGTCCAGTCTCCAATCGGGCCCCCGGCTTCCTCCTCAGTGGGGCCTGGCCAGGAGATGCCACCGAGTTGGGCGCAAATTTACTGCTGCCATCACTGGCCGCCGAGGTCAGATCTCCGAGACCCGCACCCATGCTCACCTCGACCGGGCTCCCACTGGTCTCCTCCGTGTCGCACTGTCGTTCTTGCCGTCTACCCTGAGCCTGTGTCCTCCGTGCTTGTGCGCCTTCTTGGGTAGGGTCAGGGTCCGGCCTTGAGTGTCATGAATGGACGGGCCGATGGAGCGGTTGGCGTGGTGATCTCAGCAGGGCTCCTGCTTGAGTGTTGAGCAGGATCAAGGAGACGAGCGGGGGACCTCACAGCGCGCCCGCAGGCCGCAACCAGGCCTAGCAAGGCCGCCTCCGCAGGCCGCCGGGTCCCACTCTTAGCGACCACCCGCTAATGGCGGCCGCGCTCGAGCTCTCCTTTGGCCCTCTTTTCCGCTGCTCAGTTCCGCATCTCTCACTTCTTTGGGGTTGAGCAACCGATGGACGAGGGGGCTGTGCTCTTACCCGCATACCAGTGACTCCAGACCGGGCGAGGCTCGGCAGGCCCGCCCACTCACTTTCGCCAGCTCGTCCGGCAAGTTGACGGAGACACCGGGCCCCGGCTTCACTACTCCACCAGGCCCGGTGCCGGCCCACCTACGTGCATGCGGGCCGCTGTGCGCAGGCTGAGAGCAGGCCCCCTCCGGTCCACAACCCCGGGCTCTCCGAGTGTGGCAGCTGCGTCCGTCCACGGCTTCTCCGTGTTCGCCTCAACTGGGCCCGCCAGCGTTGGGTGTGCAGGCCAGCCGTCCGCCCCTGGGATCCCACAGCGTCTGCGGAGCCCGCGGCCGCTCTCGTCACCGCCTGGATCGCAGGCCGCTCCCCATTTCAGCCGGCGCTCCGTCCACGCGGTGCCACTGTCTCAGGAGCTCCCAGTTTGGTCCCGGAGCCCCCAGGGACAGAACTCGACCGGATTCCGCCCTTTGTGCCCGGTCTATGCACAGGGAGTCGCAGTTCTGGGCTGACGGTGGGCGGGAGCAGAGAAACAGCGTCCTAGCCTGCCGCCATCTTGGCCACGCCCCCCGCCATTCCACTTTTGATGTGAAGTTATCTACATTTATAAGATCTATTTCATTTTTTCATTGCCAAGGGGCGCTTGAGGGTCTCACATTTGTTTGCAGAACAATTGCACTCGGATGAGTGATCCTCCTGACTGGTGGATGTGTCACGCTTGTCACACCAGTCGATCTGATGTTTGAGCAAGCCACTTGTTTGAATTAAATTGTTGTAAAGGGGTTTTGTCTCATGACTCTCCCCTGCCAAGAAACCACATTCTTGGGGCACCACCATAGCAATAGAAAATAGACATCCAGTCGTGATAGAGAAGACAAGAGGAGGAGGTTAGGGTGTCCCCTCTCACACTCTATCATCCTTTGAAGCCTCCGAAAACGTATACAGAGACCGCTATGTCCTGTCTACTGAATGAAAGTTTTCGACTAGAAAACACCCAACGCAACAGTCCAAACTCGCTATCACCCACAACATAATTTCAAAGTTTCTATCATTCCCAGACGCTCCTAATCTGACATTTCATTTTATCATATCCTAAACTTTGTCCTAGCTTTGTTAGTTGCTGCTGTTTAAGGGACAGTGCATGCAAGATTGCCATACTTCACTCTCTATTTTGCCACCTAAAATAAAGGAAGCCTTTGCTATGTTCAGAGACTAAGTAGGTCAGCACACTTTCTTTCAGTGTTTATTCCCATGTGCCCAATCTTCAAATTACAATTATCCCAACTAGCTTACTTTTTATGTTTGGCCTGGAGATCACTTTAGCTGTTCGTTAGCCTTGTAATAAGAAATCACAAACAATACATACATGAATATACACGCATAGTGGCTTTGGGCCAGCCTTCTTCATCTATTGCTTTGTTCAAATTGTCATCTACATTTTGCTTCCACCCAGGGGCGTAACGTGGTCAGTAAGAATTTGGGGGGGGGGGGGGGGTAGGGGGTTGCAAGCTTCAGATTTCCCAACAATCACGCTGGCATATCTTTTTCAAGATCTGTGCAGTGCTCTAAGGAGAGAGGAGCTTAGCAGTTCCCACACCCAGCTGTTCCCACCCCAGAACAAACTGATTATTTGTGCCCACTACCCTGTGGAGTGATTAGGCCACATGCTGCCCCTACTATTTTCACTTTATTATGTTTCTCTGGCACTTCGTCGGGAAATTGTGGGACCGCAAGAGAAAGGTACACATGGGGATGTGCACACTACTGAACTGGAATTGGAAAGAGAAGAAGGATTTTGAATTACTGCTGCACATTATCTATGTGTAGGATTAACTATGTACTGCTGCTGCTTTGTTGGTATTGCTCTTTTTCTAACTGAGGCTTGCACTGCTGCAAAACATTCTGTACTGTGTGTGTGTCTGTATTGCAGCTACATGTTTTTACTTGTTTCAGAGTGGAATGAAGCCTTGGCAGGGCAGGCAAATTCCTTTTAGCCTTAACGTGGCAGTTGTGGATACATCTGACAATCCATCTGGCTATTCCTAGTTAAGATAGAGTGCGCCATTTGTGAAGTTTGGCAAAAGCAACAAAAATTTGCAGAGTTTCGAGAAAGGGCTTGGTCCTATTGATGTAATCCCTCTGGGCACGCTTGATAATAAAGGTGTGAAGGGCCCTCTGTTGCTGAGTCTGGCTTAGGTAAAAAGACTGGTAGCTCAAAGGTTTCGTTGAGATGGAAGGGAGGTACCACCTTGGGAAGGAATTTAGGATTGGTTCTGAGGGCAATTCTGTTGTTATGAACTTGAAAGAAAGACTCTTCCAGGGTGAGGGCCTGCAATTCGCTAACACCCCTTATGGATGTGATTGTGACAAGGAAAGCAACCTTCTAGGAAAGGAATTGTAAAGAGCACAAATGTAGGAGTTCAAAAGGAGGGCCCATGAGTCTGGTAAGAACAATGCTAAAGTTCCACATATGTGTGGGGGGAAGGGATGCATCAGTGGAATAACCTGTTTGAGTGCTTTTGTTAAAGCTTTGATGACAGCATTTTTGAATAAAGAAGAGTGTCCCTGTTCTGCATGTAGGCTGCAATAGCGGTTAAGTTAAGGAAGTGTAAGCTAGACCTGATTTCTGTAAATGAAGAAAGTAACAGACAATATCCTGAACATCAGGATGAAGCGGGCATATGTGCTTAGGAATGCAGTAATGGACTAATATTTTCCACTTGGCAGCATAGAAGGCCAGCGTAGTTGGTCTGCCTTCTTCTTTAAGGATAGACATGCACTCTTGAGGGAGGTTGAGATAGCCGAGCTCTCGTACTATAGCAGCCAGATCGCTAGATTGAATTGCCTGGGGTTGTAGTGCCTGATTGTGTCTTGGTTCTGTGTGAGAAGGTCTGGCCTGTTGGGGAGCTTCTTGTGGGGAACCACTGATATCTTTCTCTAGAAGGGTAGAGAACCATGGTTGTCTGGCCCACATGGGAGCTACCAGGAAGGAGGGAGAGAGGAGGAAAACCATAGGTACAGATCCCTGACCAGTTCATCCACAGAGCATTGCCCATGGAAAGTGGGTGTGGAAACCTGGAAGCAAAGTTCTGGCATTTTGTGTTTTTGAGCAGTGGCGAAGAGGTCAACCTTGTGAACCCCGCAACAGCAGAAGTACAGGAGTAAAAGTTGTGGGTGGAGTTCCCACTTATGGAGTTGTTGCTGCATCTGGCTGACCAGGTTTGCAAAATCGTAGTCCACTCCCAGAAGCTTCTGCCAGAAAGTGTATCTGGTGGTGAAGTGCCCGATGCCAAGTGCTTTGGGCTAATGCTGACAGCTGCGGTGGGTGTGTGCTGCCTTGCTTTTGGAGATAGTACTTGGTGATCATGTTGTCTGTTTTTGTCAAGACTACTTTGTGCTGAATCTCGGGAAAGAATGCCCTGAGAGCTCGCTGGATGGCCAGGAGCTGAAGGTAATTGTTGTGGAGGCCCCTTTGTGTGGCGACCACATGCCCTCAACAGTCAGTTTCTGAAGATGAGGGCCCCACCCGAGGTCCAGGTGTCTGTGGTGATGGTCTCCTGTGGAACCCGGTCTATAAATGGCAAGTTCTGCAGTAGATTGTTGCTGTTCCCGCACACAGAGAGTGATGGATGCTGGCCTGTATCAACACTAGATCCTCTCATTGACCCTCCGTATGCGACCACTGAGCTGATAGGCACTGTTGGCGCGGACCCATGTGAAGTCTGGCATGGGGAACTATGGCAATTCATGAGGTCATCATTCCGAGCAGGTATAAAAATGTTCTGACTGTCAATTGATGATTTGGCTGAAAAAAAGGCAGTGTCTGCTTGAATGCTTGCACCTGTGCTTGACGGGGGTAAGCCTTGCAGGTGACAGTATTGAGTACAGCTCCTAGAAAAGGTTGGATCTGAAGGGGTTGAAGGTGGGTCTTGACGATATTAATAGTGAAGCCCAGAATGTGGAGGAGGGACACAGTAGTCTGTGTGAGCGAGACATGCTGTTTGCTCGCACTCTTCATCGCCTAAGTAGGGGAACACGTGAATGCCGCTCCTTCTGAGATGGGTGACTACCACAGTGTGGCATTTTGTGACTACTTTGGGGGATGTGTTGACCCTGGATGGCAGCACTTTGAATTGATAAAGCTGACCACTTACCACGAAACGTAGGTTGCGGAGATGAGCGGTATGGATGAGTATGTGGAAGGAGGCATCCTTCAGATTCTGCCCTTGCAGTCACGAAGTTGCCTTGCTGAGGTAGAGGCATGACATCCCTCAGAGTGACCATGTGGAAATGTTCTGACAGGACGTACTTGCTGTGGGGACTGAGGTCGAGTACTGATCTTAAAGACCCATCCTTTTTGGGGATTCCATGACCATTGCCAACTAAGAGAAGAGTCACTATACGTCGTACCTTGAAAAACGTCTTAGAAGAAAAACAAATTGCAAACGAACGAGCCCAACACCAGATGGCAGAGTTTGTGGATCTACAGCCACACATACTACGCACAGCATTTTTTTCACATTTGGGACAGAGAGGAGAGACCCGTCCGTGCCTGGCCCGTGCCTAGGGCCAGTGATGCTGCCGGTTTACGGTCCCATTCTGCAGCAATCACCTACACCGGGGAACAATTACGAGCCCTCCACAAAAATGGTAGGTGCGATTTAAACACCTGCACTAGCACCGATTCCTTTGCGACTCGTTTTAAATGCAATGCCTGTGGTTTCTCTTACCATTCCTCTAATTTACCCCAGTTATCACTTAGTCGGAAGAATTTACTGGTTGAAAAAAACGAAAGAAAGTCATTGTTAGGCTCCCTTATCAATGCACGCTCTCTTTGCAAACATGCATCTGAGTTTGCTTTGTTCGTGGAAACACACGGTGTAGATGTAGCCTTCATTACAGAAACCTGGGGAGAGGCCTCATCAGCCCCTGATCTGGCTATGGCGGTTCCCTCAGGATACACTTTATTTAGGCAAGAACGAGTGGGTAAAAGAGGGGGTGGGTTGGCCGTCCTGTTTCGAAGCATGTGGAAAGGGGTTTTCACCTCTCAAAATAATGGACCCACCCTAGAATCCCTACTTTTCAAATTGATGATAGGTAACCATCATACCTTTAATGGTTTGCTATGCTACCGACCCCCAGGCCCTCGGGCTGATTTCTTGAAGGACATAGGAAATTCCCTGGATGTTATATCCCAGTCACCGGATTTTACGCTCTTGGGTGATTTAAATTTTCACCTGGAGGATCCATTAGATAGCGATGCTGCACACTTTATTGATATTGCTAACAGCATGGGCCTCACTCAGCAGGTGACCGGTAGCACGCATTCCGGGGGTCATCTACTGGATGGAGTATTTACCAGTAATGGCCATTTACAATACCTTTCATCACTGCCACTTGCCTGGTCGGACCATAAGGCTATGTTCTCGTTTCTGGTACACAACCCTCAGACAAAGAAACTGACAAACAGGCAGCGGAAAATGGTCTGGCCTTGGAATAATTTGGCATTGGACGCTTTTGAAAAAGCATTAGTTCAAACCCCTCCACAATTCTTAGAAGACTCAAATGAGGCTGTTGCTGCTTTCGAGAACTGGCTGAGGAAATCAATAGATCAAGTACTACCAGCTAAATGCATTTCCAGCCATAGGCCCAGACCCACCGAACCCTGTATTCAGAACAGCTTAGGCTACAAAAACAAAAATGCCGTCGTATGGAAAGAAAGTGGAGATCCTCATATGAATTGAAGGAAAAAGCCAACTATAAATCAGCCTTGCTTGAGTATAAAAAACTTTTTTTTAAGGAGAAAACTAGCTATTTCACCACATCTATACTATCAGCAAAAAACTCCTCAAAGGAACTTTTCTCGACAGTAAAACGATTAGCCAACTGCTCGGAGGCGGCAGATTCACCTAAAAACCAGGCATTTTGTAGCAATGTGGCTACGTTTTTCCAAAAGAAAGTTAAGGCGGTCTATAATGGATTTGCTAGGCCTATGGATCAAGGAATGGTTCCCTCATTAGAGGCTTCAGCCAGGTCTGGGACTGCTGGTATCACCCCCGGAGCCCCCGCTGAATCTAGGGACCTCCCTGAATTATCTGCTTTCCCAATACTGACAACGGAAGCAATAATAAACCTGCTGCGATCCACTAAATCAGGCTCCCCAATGGACCTATGCCCCCCAAAAATCTTCCATCTTCTACCAGAGATTTTCGCGTCCCATCTTACTCCTATTTTTAATCAAATGTTTTTGTCAGGTATATTCCCCACTAGCTGGAAGCTGGCATCTGTGCTCCCCCTTCCGAAGAAGCCAAATTTAGATGAGACAGACCCTAACAATTACCGCCTAATCTCTAGACTGCCGTTGCCGGCGAAGTTGGTGGAGAAAGCCATGAATGACACTCTATCTGAATATATTGAAAGACATGGTTTCCTTGATGATCCCCAGTTCGGATTTCGAAAACACCATAGCACCGAACTGGCTTTGATCACATCATCTGAATTGATTAGGCAGACAGTTGACGTGGGGGGGCAATGCAGCACTTGTGCTGCTTGACCTCTCCGCCGCATTTGACACAGTGAACCATCAGAATCTTTTGGAAGTTCTGAGGAGGATCGGTGTTAAAGGGAAGGCACTCATTTTACTTGAATCTTTCCTGTCGGGCAGGGAACAATTTGTGGCCCTAGATGATTATAAATCACCCAATTTTACATTACCATGCGGGGTGCCACAGGGATCATCTTTGAGCCCGACCCTTTTTAATATTTATGTTGCACCACTGGCGAGGTTGATCAGGTCCCTGAGTTTCTCGGCTATATCTTATGCCGATGACACGCAGATCATTGTCTCAGTGTCAGGTTCACCCACTGACACTATGGCACAGTTTCATACCTGCCTTCGTCAGGTTGGGGACTGGATGGCCGCTAATTGTTTAAAACTTAACTCTAATAAGACGGAGGTCTTACTTTTCGGTGCCCACACAAATTTTTGGTCCCCTGACCTTTGGCCCCAGGAGCTTGGTCCTTTACCAACACCAGTGACCAAGGTAAAGAACTTGGGAGTTATCTTCGACTCTAAACTCTCATTTGAATGTCATGTCAATCAGGTCACCTCCCTCTCCTTCCACACGTTAAAGCTTCTGAGAAAGATCCTCCCATTCATTCCTGCCGTGCTACGCAAATTAGTGGTCTCAGCTCTTGTTCTGTCAAGAGCTGATTATTGTAATGGTCTCTTTAGCAATCTCCGGAAAAAATGCCTGTCTAAACTACAGGTAGTGCAGAACGCGGCGGCTCGGCTCTTGTTGAACATCCCAAGACACAAATCTGTTTCAAGGATGCTTAAAGATCTTCATTGGCTGCCAGTAAAGAGACCAATTGAGTTTAAGGCTCTATGCATTGTCTTTAAGGCCATACAGGACACAGGACCCGGCTTTCTAAAACGGAATCTGATACCATATGTTCCAGTCCGTCGTCTCCGTTCATCCTTCGCCCATGATCTGATTGTCCCCAGGGTCAAGAAATGCTCCTGGGGGGGAAGAAGTTTCCTGGTTGGCGCGACCAAGTTATGGAATTCTCTTCCAAGAAGGCTGAAACAAGAAACGCATCTGTTGGCTTTTAGGAAAGAACTGAAGACATGGCTGTTCAGTCTTTAAGGCGCTTTCGAACCACCTAGCTTAAACCCTGTTTTTTGATGAGCAAGCGCCTTGACACCCTCGGGTTAATGTTTCGCGCTCTACAAATCTCCGTTTCATTTCATTTCATTACTCCTTTGCCTCAGCCCAGAAGTAAAAAAAAAAAAGGGGCAGATGGTTTTTGGGTCAATACCCAATATTAAATTATAGATGGGTAAGCGTGAGTTACTGGGCTGTTTTTCACCTCGGGGTTCTAGTGACATAGGCAACTCAATCTATGCTTTTGTTATCTACTTGATGTCACTCAAAACTCTTTAGTGAAAAACATCCTCGTAACTCACAGTTACCCATATATAACTCTATGCTGATTTCAGGGTGAGTGTGTATTTCAGGGAGACAATGGGATGATATCCACCTTCCCTGAAGAATACTAACTTAGCAATAATTCAGAATTACAGGAAGCTTTAGTGACAAAGCTTAATTGACAGACTAATGTGTAAAATGTAGGCAAGACTTTTAGGAACGATCCAGATCTAGGTCTATGACTTCAAAAGCTATGACAAGAAGTGCTATCTTAAAGTAATTTTGGAAACCTGACACTTGGCTACAAGAACCATCTCTTTTTAACGCTGGGAGCCTTCTTGCAGTTAGAGTTACACAATGACAAATTTGTTTGCCATCTCGAAGTCTTGATGAGCTAACTGGTCAAACAGACCTTTGCTTTAAGTAGACCAGCCTCTTCATTGCCTTTGCAGGTAACACCCGAGGAAATGTTCAAAAGTGGTCATGACGGCAGCTGACACAATCCTCTCTGGTTTTGATTCACTCCCCTTAATGAACAAGTTACTTACCTTCGGTAACGATATATCTGTAAGAAACATAGGTTAGTTATAGATTCCTTACCTTAGAATTACCCCCAGGCATCAGACTGGATCTGGAAAGTTTTTCGTCAGCAGTACCCCTGCGCGTCGGAAGGTGGCGTCGGTCGACTCCGCGTTCGTTGTCGGCGTCGTGGTCGCCGGGATGACGTTGCGGTAGCTACATAGACGCCGCCCTCGCGCGCTGACGTCAGTTCGGTACACGACTTTCCACGCCAAAAGCGCAGAGCCATGCAAGACATTGACCACTGGTGCACAAAACTAGGGCCCTGAAAGGAAGACCTTAACCCTATAAGTCAGTTTGCAGTACAGGGAGGATGAGTGCGGCAGTAAGGAATCTATAACTAACCTATGTTTCTTACAGATATATCGTTACCGAAGGTCAGTAACTTGTTCATCTGAAAGAAACAGTTAGTTATAGATTCCTTACCTTAGAATAGATACCCCAGCAATACCAACCCCGGAGGTGGGTCTGCGAACCAAGTTCACACCAGAAAGTCCTGGAGAACAGAACGGCCAAAGAAGCTGTCTCTCCGGACTTGGCTGTCTAGGCAGTAGTGTTTGGTGAAAGTGTGCAGCGATGCCCAAGTAGCTGCCTGACAGATGTCATTTAGGGGGACTCCTCGTCCCAAAGCAGTAGTAGCTGCCGTCGCCCTGGTGGAATGGGCGCGCAGCCCCACTGGAGGCTCCTTCTTTGCCAAAGAGTAGCAGGCTTTGATGCACAGAACGACCCACCTGGAGATGGTTTGTTTGTGCACAGCCCGACCTTTCTTAACGCCCACGTAACCAACAAAGAGCTGGTCGTCCACCCGGAATGGTTTGGTGCGGTCCAAGTAGAAGGAAATCCCACGTTTTGGATCTAGACGGTGGAGCCTCTCTTCCTCTTTTGAAGGATGCGGAGTCGGAAAGAAGGTGGGCAAAGTGATGGTTTGGCCAATGTGGAAAGAAGTAACCACCTTGGGAAGAAAGGAAGGTCTAGTTCTCAGGACGACCTTGTCCGGATGGACAGCCAGAAAGGGAGGCTTGGAAGAAAGAGCTTGCAGCTCACTCACCCTGCGTGCAGAGGTGATGGCCACCAGAAAGGCAGTTTTCAAAGTGAGAAGTCTGAGAGGACAGTTATGTAGCGGCTCAAAGGGAGCGCACATGAGGTAGGTAAGAACCAAGTTCATGTCCCACTGAGGCATTACGAAGGGAACAGGAGGAAAAAGAGGAGTAATGCCTTTAAGGAATCTATTTACAACAGGGGACTTGAAAAGAGAAGGCTGATCAGGAAGCCTAAGGAAGGCTGAAATGGCCGAGAGGTAGCCCTTTAGAGTGCCCAGAGCAGAGCCCTGCTGGGCCAAAGAAAGGAGGAACAAGAGAACCTCAGAAAGAGGGGCGGAAAAGGGATCCACAGCCTTTGCGGCACACCATGCCACAAATTTGTTCCATCTGCAGGCGTATACCGTCTTAGTGGAGGGACGCCTGGCTGCCAAGATAACATCGCAGACTTCGGGAAGCAGGTCAAACGACGTCAACTGCCGCCACTCAATCTCCACGCAAGAAGGTGGAGGCTGGACAGGTTCGGATGGAGGACCGTCCCCTGCTGTTGCGACAGAAGATCCTCCCGAAGAGGCAGTCGGATCGGAGGATCGATGGCCATGTTGAGCAGCTCGGGATACCAGACTCTTCATGCCCAATCCGGAGCCACAAGAATGACTTGGGCCCAGTCACGCTTGATCTTCTTCAGCACTCTGGGCAAAAGTGGTATAGGCGGAAAGGTGTATAGAAGACCGCAACTCCACTCGCGACAAAAAGCGTCTCCTAGCGAGTGCCGCCTCGGAAATTCCAACGCGCAGAACTGCTGACATTGCGCGTTCTCTTCGGTGGCGAATAGATCTAACGAAGGCTCTCCCCACTGCTGAAAGAGACCTTGCACCACCTCCGAGTGAAGACGCCATTCGCTGATCCATCATGCACCTGCGGCTGAGTTCGTCCGCCCTGGCGTTCAGAGAACCTGCCAGGTGTTGAACCACCAGGGATATGCCCTGATGTTCCAGCCATGTCCAGAGGGCCTCCTGACATAGGGTCCAAGACCCCACCCCGCCTTGTTTATTGCAGTACCACATGGCGGTGGTGATGTCCGTGAACACCTGCACTACTCTTCCCCAGACAGAGGGAAGGAATGCTTTGAGTGCAAGACGGATCGCCCGAAGCTCCAGAAGGTTGATGTGGAGCCCGGACTCTGCCGGAGACCAGAGGCCTCTGATCTCCGCCTCTCCCATGTGGCCGCCCCATCCCAGAAGGGATGAGTCTGTCACCACTGTGTGTTTTGGTTGGGGAAGGGAGAGGGATCCACCGTTGACCCAATCCTGGTTCGTTAGCCACCACTGCAATTGTCGTGCAGTGCCCTCCGAGATCTGGACGCAATCGGACAGATTCCCCTGATGCTGCGCCCACTGGAACTTCAGGTCCCACTGCAGAGCCCGCATGTGCCACCTGGCATGATCTACCAGCAGGATGCAGGAGGCCATCAGACCCAGCAGCCTGAGGGTCATCCAGACCGAAACCCGGGATAGAGGCTGAAAGATCGGAATCATAGCCCGAATATCCCGGACTCGCTGTTCGGGAGGATAAACCCGAAACTGCGTCGTGTCCAGAACCGCTCCGATGAAGAGGAGCTTCTGAGAGGGAGTCAGGTGTGACTTTGGCACGTTGATGGAGAACCCCAGCGAATGCAGGAGGTCGGCCGTAGTCTGGAGGTGGGACACGACTGCCTGGGGCGAGCCCGCCTTCAACAGCCAGATCGTCGAGATAGGGGAAGACTGGAACCCCTGATCTGCGCAGATGAGCTGCGACCACCGCCATCACTTTCGTGAACACCCGAGGGGCGCTTGTAAGGCCAAAGGGGAGCACAGTAAACTGAAAGTGCTCGTGGCCTACCGTGAACCGCAGGTAACGCCTGTGGGCTGGCAGGACGGGGATGTGAAAATAAGCGTCCTGCAAGTCCAACGCTACCATCCAGTCTCAAGGGTCGAGGGCAGACAAGACCCGAGCGAGCGTCAACATTTTGAACTTCTCCTTTCGGAGGAAGCGGTTGACTTTCCTGAGATCCAAGATATGACGCAGGCCTTTGTCCTTCTTGGGCACCAGAAAGTAGTGGGAATAGCAACCACGACCTACTTCTGGGACAGGAACGCGTTCGATGGCTCCCTTGGCCAAGAGTGCCGAAACTTCCTGTTGGAGAAGCGCCAGGTGATCCTCCGACATGCGATGGCACTGAGGTGGCATGGATGGAGGGGTAGTCTCGAAGGGGAGGGAGTAGCTCCTTCGGACTATTTGCAAAACCCACTTGTCCGACGTGATGGTGCTCCAGTGGGGGAGGTAATGGCGGATCCTGCCGCCCACTGGCGTTTGGTGGCCCTGAAAGGTCGGACTAGGAGGGTTTGGAGGCTGCTGCAGAGGGGGCTGTGGTGGACTGGCCCGCCCGCTGGCCCCCAGAACCACGGCAGTGGTTCCCACGTCCCCGGCCGCGCTGGGGCTGAACAGCTTGCGCTGGCCTGTGGCTCTGGGCGGGAAGTAGCGGGGCACCCCTTCCGTAGCCACGAAAGGGGCGAAAAGCAGACTGCGCAGGGCGGGTGGTGGAGAGGCCCAAGGACCTGGCCGTAGCCCGAGAGTCCTTAAAGCACTCTAGAGCGTTTGTCTGCCTTGTCGCCAAAAAGGCGACGGCCATCAAAGGGCATGTCCAGAACGGTGGTTTGGACATCCCCGGAAAAACCAGTCGAACGCAACCAGACGTATGGTCGAAGTGCTACTGACGTAGAAATCGTCCTGCCAAGTGCGTCAGCGGTATCCAACCCACAGCGGATGGTAAACTTCGCTGCGTCTCTCCCCTCGGCAACTGCACGGGAGAGCACGGCCCGGGCCTCCTCCGGGCACTGGGGCAGCACCTGCGCCACCGTATCCCACACAGAGTGGGTGTAACGGCCCAACAGACATGCGGTGTTTACCAACCGCAGTCCCAAGCTGGCGTAAGAAAACATGTTCTTCCCAAGGTGGTCCAGCTTTTTGGATTCCCTATCCGGTGGTGCGGTAGGGAAGGCGCCTTTGGAAGTGGAGGCTTGGACCACCAAGCTCTCAGGGGTGGGGTGTTGGGAGAGGAAAGTGGGGTCGCCCGGGGCCGGGCGGTGGCATCAGGCAATCATCCTGTCCACAGGAGCCCCTGTGTTGGGCCTGGACCACGTGCCCAAAGATTGTCCTTGAGGGCTTCATTAAATGGCAGCAGGGGCTCCGAAGAGCTCGCTGCCGGTTGAAGGACCTCTGTCAGGAGGTTAGTCCTGACTGCCACCGTAGGTAGCTCGAGGTGGAGAGCCTCGGCCGCCCTACGCAACACCACTGCGTATGACGCTCCCACCTCCGTAGCCACGGTAGGAGGAGACAACATGCCAAGGTCTGGGGAGGTATCCAGACCACTGGCTTCCTCCAGTTCCTCTCTCCAGTCCTGTTCATACACCAACTGGTCGGTTAAAGGGTCCCCAGATCCCTCCCAGTCCTACTCACCCTCCTCTGGCTGCCAAACTGGTCTCAAAGAGCCAGGGTGGAACAGGGGCACAAAAGTACCCGACGGTGTCGGATCCGGCGTTGGTCGACGCCGGTCCGACTCCGTGTCTACCTCGAGGTGGAGGCCGGGGTCGACGTCGGCTGGGGATACAGCCGACGCCGGTGGCGGACATGGTGCCGGTGGAATCGGTGCCGGGGGAGGCGTAACAAGGTCGACTGGCGCAGATCCGGATCCAGGGGGACCCTGCGGCGCCGAGGCCGAAGCCGCCGAAGGCCCCCAGCCGAGTCCGCGGGGCCCGAAGGCGCGCCGGCGGAGTCGGGCTGCCCAAAGATGGCATGCATCGCTTCGTAGAACTGAAAGCTGGGCAGGGGTCGCTCCCGGTCCTGAGAAGGTGGGGAAACCCGGAGCCGACCCTACGGGCTCCGCACGCGGAGCCGCGGGAGGGGCACCACCCGCATCCCTCATTGTGTCGGCCGGGGAGAAGTCGAAGAGCGACGATGCTTCTTCGACTTCTTTTTGTGCTTCGACTTACCTGGCCCCAAGTGCGAAGACTTAGAGGAAGAATGGTGTCGGCTCCGCGACCGGTCCCTCGACCTCCTACGCGACCGGGACCTCGAGCGACGTGGAGTCAACTGCTGGGCCTCGAGTAGCTTTCGGGACCGCTCCCGCAAAGACTTCGGGGCCATGGTGCGGCAGTCGGAGCACGACTTGGGGTCGTGGTCGCGCTCCAGGCAGTAGAGGCACACACGGTGCGGATCCGTCACCGACATCAGTCGGTTACAGGAACCGCAAGCCTTAAAGCCGGGCATCCCTCGTGCACCAGGAATCGATGGACTCAAAAAACAACGAAGTCAACATAAGTCGAGAAAAAGCTCAGTCAAAAAATTACTGGGGGTACCGCTCTCTCCGGATCTGCGCTTGCTGGCGCGGAAAAAGAAAGAACGGACGTCAGCGCACGAGGGCGGCGTCTATGTAGCTACTGTGACGTCATCCCGGCGACCACGACGCTGACGACGAACATGGAGGCGACCGACGCCACCTTCCGACGAGCAGGGGTACTGCTGACGAAAAACTTTTCGGATCCAGTCTGACGCCTGGGGGTAATTCTAAGGTAAGGAATCTATAACTAACTGTTTCTTTCAGATGAACCTCTCACCGAAAATCCACATCCTTCAACACAATTATTGCTGGATAATCGAGGAGAAAAGATTGGACTTTACTTGCCATGGTGCCCATGGGAACGAGGACAAAAGACAAATATTTTGGGGTTTTTGGCAGGGACTGCCACAGTGGTCAAGGAGTATGCAACACAGGGCAGATTCTAGTGTATTTGTGAGCTTTAGAATTATTTTCCACATATTCCTGCACTAAAAGACCTTGGCAAAGCTGACATTTTTCTCAACTAATGGTAAGTTTGTTAAGAAAGCAAACTGCATTAAGAGTTATCACAAACTTTGATACTGAACCTAGAATACGGGAGTGGCAAACTTTCACTTTGAAAAACTGAACGTTCAAATCACACCTTATCCTCTCACAAAATCAAAAATGGTGGACTCCTCTCTTTGATGAGGCAAAACAGATACATGTAGCACAACAGCCACACCATTCAAGATAGGGCCAATCCAGATAGAGTGTTGTGCATGCACAGCCCCCATGCAGCTTCATATTCTTTCTATTCCGATTTCTAAATTTAACAAGGGAGCATTTGTAAATATGTTTATGGATTTTGAGAATAACATTTGATACTCCAAGCACTGCTAAATGTTATGTCCATTAGAAGTACACGCATTCATTTAATAGAGCAAATGCATATTCTCACCTTCTAATGCATCATCAGCAACTTCCTCTGGTACCTGGGGAGAGAGAGAAAAATTTCCCTTTTCATCTACGATAAATAAAATACATCAAATAATCTTGTGCAGTGTATTTCGTACAAATGTAGTTTACAGCTGTTACCAACCATGGTGGCAGATGATGAAAACAACTACCTATATAACTTCCGGTACAGTATAAACTAAAACAGGTTAGTAACTGATGAGATGCACACAGAAAGCAAAAAAACATCACGTCAGAGGGACCACAGTACAGGAAATCACTCCGCAAGTGCAGTTAAGAACCAGGATCCTATGGAGCCCCACTTAAATACAGGCCATGACCATCTCCATTACCTATACAGTACAAAGGGCATGTAGCTGCTGTACCACCCCCTGAGGTGTAAGGTGCTCTAGGCAAATGCCATGCAGTGAGACTCTGTTCCTTCTCAGGTGTATCCAATGTTTGTCCACAAGGGCTAGATCCATTTGATATTTTTAGGATATCGGCGTGATATAAAATTACAAACAATGAATAAGCATAGCAATCATAAGTGGTTATCTTGAAAATCTGGCGTGGTGCCAGCCTTATGGGACAATGTATGATGCCGCTGCTCTACATGATCATTTTGATAATTTAAGCAAGGACCTGTCTCCTACTCTTCTGGCACTTGAAGAATACCGAACGTGAGAGATGTTACCTTGCATTTATGAAGCTCAAGTTGTATTGTAAATTATGCTACCCTAACTCATCATGTATGTCCAGCATAGAAGACTGTAGGAACACACCATACTGTGATGCTTTGCCTCCCATCTGCATGGACATGCCCTACTGTGATGCATATATTTAACTAAACAATAGTCAGTGTATATTCCAGCTTGTCATGTCATGCTCTCTCGCAGTATACCAGATACTTGAGCCTAATTTCTTATCGTAGGGCAGAAACGGTTACTTACTTGCAAGGGGAGAGGATGTAGCCTTACGGCTAGAGCGGTCATCCTCAAAGCTGGGGAATGGGGTTCGAGTCTCGGCAACGACGCTCAATGTCCTGTGATTCTGGGCAAATCACTTAATCTCACTGTGCCTAACAAAAAATGAATATGTCCGTCTGTAACGAAACTGGTGCTCATGTAAAACGCTCTGATACCTTCGAGTCTAGTTCGCGCTATATAAAAATCTTTAAAAAAACAAACACATTATTAGCGTCTAATCCCGGATTCCACCAGACTCCTGAGATCTCTGGAGCCACTATTTGCCAAGCACAAAATAGGCTGAACTTGGAAGCCAAGGTGGACATGCAGAGTGCAAAGTCCGGTATTCACCACGATTTTCTCCAATGGCTGAACTGGTGGGGGAGGGTCGTCATTTTTACCCAGCAGGCACATGAATTTGTCTAGTCTATTTTTGCCCTGCCCCTTGGTACCCTGGAGTTCAATCAAATGTTTTTTTGGACCTGGGCTCCTTCCTAGCCGATTTGCCGTTTTCCCTACTATCTTCACTTGCACTGGCTCTTTACAGTGCCCACGTACTGACAGTGGTGCTCTTGACTAGAACTTCAGATTCATGCTTGAACATACTACGCTTCTAAAAGGCAAATTGCTCTCGCCTTCTTTTCTAACCTGTTCCTGCCCTCAGCCTTTCCACAGATTGGTTTTAGGTGTACTCAGCAGCTTTGCACACTGTGATCTTGTCCTGAAGGGGCCTTGCCAGTTTTGCTTTGGTCTTTCAATGTGGTGTCCTTAGTGATTTTACAGTACACCCCGGTCATATGATGGCATGCGATAGGACCGTAGACATTCTCAGCAATAGCTATTTATTTTTAGTGTTTTATAATTCAAAGAGGGCACTGTTCATATTGGAAGACTTTCCTGCGATTAGTATTACTCATCTCAGATGTACTTGTACATTTTTGTTTAAACCAAGCATGTTCTGTGGTTTCATTGCCTTGCTCATCTGGATACTGTGTGACACTCAAATCTCTTCCTAGGAACCCAGGGATGTTTAGCATTGTATTGCTCTAGCAGTAGGAGCTTCACATCTTTGTGGTTTCTGAGTTTGGCCCCGGAGGAATGAGGACAGTCAGAGGTCTGCTTCCCTTGGATGGGGTTTGTTCTGACAACAAATTCTCTCACTAATTAAGCGAGGCATCACAAGCGTTAGCCGTTCTTGGTAGAATCTTTCCAGGTTCCATAATCTGGTTGGACTCTCCATCATGATACCTTTCTTTTGCCACCCTCTAAGATTAGGATGGCTTTAAACCATTATATATGTTTAAAACAAAGAGGTCGGGGGCGTGGCCAAGATGGCGGCGAGATAGGACGCGTTGTTCCTTCTCTCCCGTCAGCGACCCGGCAAAGCATAGCTTTTCGCCTTCTAAAGCAACTGGACCCGTCGCAAGCGGTGCCCCAGAGCTCAGAGGGGTGCGGAGACCTGTTGTGCGGCTGGCGGTCGGCGAGGCAGCAGGCGACACCTTCCGCGCGGCGGAGACGCCGCGCCCTGGATTGTTGGGGCCGTGGCCTCGCGGCGCGGCAGCGGAGGCCGGGAGAGCGGGGCCCAGGTGCGGCCCGATCCGTCTGAGAGCGACAGCGGCGGCAGACGTGAGCCGAGTCGCGGCCCTGGTAGCAGACCCCGACCAGAGATCGGGACGGGGCGCGCCCTGGGCCGGGGTTAGCGCCTGTGGGCCCCCGCGGAGACAGCACTGGTGGCGACACGCCCGTCGATCTGAGGTGCGGCCTTGCGGCAGTACGGCGCCCCGGAGACCGATCGGCCCTCGGAGCACGCCCGGAAATCTCCGCGCATCGCCGCGGGCCAGACAGGTGAGCGAGTCCCGGGGAGCCTCGCAGTGTGCGATCGGCACTGGGTGAGGAGAGGAGAGGAGAGACCGCGCTGACACAGAGAGACGGCCCGGGGGGCCTGGGGTGCTGCTGCGGCCTACCCCGGCGGACTTGTCCCTCCAGCATAGGGATCCGCTGCTGGGGCCGCTCGTGCTTCCACACGCAGCTGTCCCCCCTGGAGGGCCTCGGGGAACTACATCCGCCATCATAGAGAGCGGGCCACCGGTGGACTGCCATTGAGGGTCTGCCTGGGGTCGACGAACTGCGGCCTTCCCACGCTGTCCAGAAGGGTGGGGTCCAGAGCGGCGGCGTACGGTGCACGATCGGCATCGGATGGATGTGCCTGGAGGTGAGCTCCGACCTTCCCCGGGGAGCTGAGAGAGTAGGCGCCACACGTGGGACTCAGGCCGCGAGGCGCGCATTGACTCACGGACAGTGAGGTGGCTGCGGCGGACCGGCGCCCGGCGCCACCGGACTCTGCGTGGTTCTCCGTCCGCCCTCTGGCAGAGGGCCCTCAGTGCTGGACTGCGCCTTGTGGTCGCCTGGTGCCCTACATTGGAATTCCTGGGCCCCCTCGGGAGTGGACCGGGCGCACCCCGTGATTAGCAGAGACACGAAGATCCGCTGCGCCCTTAGCGGGCAGCCACGTGGAGACGCGTCGGGCTCCCTCAACGACCTGGGACAAGTTCCGCTTACCCGGCCTGACTGCGACGAGGCCGTCGGCACGGAGAGGCAGCATACCCCCCACTCGTGGTGGGGGAAAAAAAGATAAAACATTGACGGATCTCTTCGCACAAGCCCAGAGCGGGAACCTGGCGGGGGCCGTGCCGCCGGGCGACGATCCCCCCTCAAGGATGGGTGGCAACGGAGAGGAGCCGGTAACTAGGGCCTTCCTGGAATCCCTGGTCATGACACTACGGGACGATCTACAGACACTTAAACGCGCCCTTACCGCAGAAATTAAAGATGTTCGCAGAGATGTGGACAGCATTGGCGAGAGGGTCGCCGCGCTGGAAGGTAAAAGAGAGGAGAGGGATACAGAGATGACAGGCCTCCAACAAGAGATTATCCGAATCCACGAGCAGCAGGTGGACTTGCAATCACACTTGAGGACCTGGAGAACCGCTCCCGCCGCCACAACGTGCGCATTCGCGGGGTGAGGGCCAACGAAGAAGCTGGCGACATCTTTAAATATGTCAGAGAACTTTTCAATCATATCCTGGGCAACCCCCCTGACGCAGAACTCAAGTTGGATAGAGCACACAGAGTGGGCCCCCCCGCTCTGATAAAGGCCCGCCGGCAGACATATTGGTCTGTGTCCTAGACTTTCGCACCAAGGAGGACATCCTCCGAAAGGCCAGATCGATGCACCCCATCACGTTTCGAGACCAACAACCTGTCCTGTATCAAGACCTCGCCGCTCTCACCCTGCAAAAGCGAAGGACCTTCCGACCCATCACTGCGCACCTACGCCAACGCAACATTTCCTACAGCTGGGGACACCCATTTCGGCTCATCTTTCGCTTGGAAGGCAAACTTTATCAACTTCGCTCACTTTCGGAGGCCAGTCGCCTGTTAGGAGTCGCTATTCCAGATGAAGAGGATGACGAGGACAGCCCCACTCCCGGGCCGATGGACACACGCACACGATGGAGACAGCAGGGGCGACGACGGCGACCGGACCCAGCGGTGATCGCGCAGGAACAGAGGGCAACGCTGGAGGCCCTGCCCGACGCTCTGGCGAAAACACAGCCTGCATGACGGACGCATAGTCCATTGACTAGTTATCTGTGCTAACCTTGCCGTTGGGTGGCTGGCGGGGAGGAAGTCCTTGGCCACGACACGACCTCCATGAAGACTTCTGACCGATCATCTATGGATGGACTGAACTTCCACTTTAAAACTTTCTTCTTCTTGAATCCGCCCTATGTGGATACTTCTTCTTTAGATATTTGTTTGGGGTTATTTTTTTGGGTTTTGGGATCCCTCGTCCACCCCTTCTTTGGAACACAGACGGGCACATATTGGGGGCGCCCATACGCTGTCGATGCACCTTCCCTGCGACCTCGGGGGCAGTGCCTGTCCCTTGTTATTGCTCCCCACCGACTTACGCCCAGGTAGATGCCCCCTACTATTCTTACAATCCTCACCTTGAATGTGCGGGGACTGAATAACCCCGTTAAGCGCCAAGCTGTCCTGTCCTGCCTAGAGAATACCAAAGCTGACATATGCCTCTTACAGGAGACGCATCTCTTATCAAAAGACTGCCACCGCCTAAAATCACATATGTTCCCCACCCAGATGTTCTCCTCCGGCCCTACCAAATCTGCTGGCATAGCCATCTTGGTTTCCCGTTCGTTTCGGGGGAAGATCCTTCAGAAGGAGGCGGAAATTAAGGGACGACTACTCACTTACCGCTTTTCCCTGTGTGGCTTGACTTTTATCATTGGGTCGGTGTATGCTCCTAATGAGGGACAAGAGAAGTTTTTACATGAAGCACTCACGGAGGCCACGGCAACGACGGAGCGCAGGATTTTGCTGGGGGGCGACTTGAACTTGGTCTTTGATAATGTCATGGACAGATCTTGTCAGCGCACTAGTCAGACGGGCGCAATTTCTGCGACAGGCCTAGCGCGGCTGCGGGATTTAGGCTTCAAAGATCTCTGGTGCTGCTTCCACCCCCAGAATCGCGAGTACTCCTATTACTCTAGTGCACACAAAACATATGCTAGGCTAGATTACCTTCTCGGTTCATCGACTCTGCACACGCTCGCAACTGGCGTAGAAATAGGGGTTGCCTCGCTATCTGATCATGCCCCAGTAATTGCTACCCTTACGCTCCCTCCCCTGCAGCGACCCTCCCGCCAGTGGCGCCTCCGAGACACCCTCTTACACCATACATCGGTTGTCGAACAGATCCAATGCACCATCAAGGATTACCTCTCACACAACGCTAACCACAACACCTCCCTCTCCACGCAATGGGCAGTGCTCAAAGCGGTCGTCCGTGGGGAATTTGTGGCCATTTCCACAGCGGAAAATGCAGAGCGTAGACGTAAGAGGGACGATCTCACTCAGAGAATGAGGGAATTGGAACAGATGCATCGGCGGACAGGGGCCCCTAGGGTGTGGCGCCAGCTAAAGGCTATGCGACAGCAACTTGCGGCACTAGACCAGGATAGAGCCGAATACGCAGCTCTCCGGTTGCGACACTCTTACTACACTGGAGGGGATAGGTGCGGTTGCCTCCTTGCCCATAAACTTCGGGAGACCAGACAAAGACAGGGGGTGCAGGAGATTCACAGACGGGATGGTAGGCGAGTATCGAAGGACTCCGAGATCGCCGAGGCCTTCAGGGATTTTTATGCACATCTATATACAGGCCTTACACTGAACAACGCTGACAGCGCAGACTACCTCGAAGAGGTCGCTTTACCTACCCTGACCAAGGCTCAGGCAGACCACTTGGAGAGAGAAATACGAATAGAAGAGGTTATCGCGGCTATTTCGCGCCTTAAACCGGCTAAGGCCCCGGGTCCGGATGGCTACTCCGCGGCTTTTTATAAAACGTTCTGCGCACTGTTGGCTCCTATTCTGACCAGTCTTTTTAACTCCTTCGGCGCTCCTGGGGCGATCCCAGAAGAAATGCTCGAAGCCTCCATAGTGGTCATCCCAAAGTCGGGGCGCGATAGAACCACCTGCGGCGCGTACCGTCCCATATCTCTCCTTAACATTGATATTAAACTATATACTGGAATCTTAGCAACTCGCCTTGCCCCCCACATGCCGGGGCTCATTGACCCAGACCAGGCTGGTTTTATCCCTCAGCGTCAAACGAGCGACAACACTAAGCGGGCCCTATACCTCATTGAGAAGGCCTCCCGGACTCAGGGGGAATATATGCTGCTCACAATTGACCCAGAGAAGGCCTTCGATAGAGTCCATTGGCCATATTTAGAACAGGTGCTCGCACACGTGGGGATGGGAGATAAACTCAGAACGCACATATTAAACTGCTACTGCTTTCCCATGGCTACAGTCCGGGTGAACGGTCACACGTCCTCTCGCTTCCCTATAGGTAGGGGTACCAGACAGGGGTGCCCCCTTTCGCCCCTCCTTTTCGCGCTCTATATGGAGCCTCTGGCCCACAGATTTCGGCACAACCCGGCGATAACGGGGATCAAATTCGGGGGAGATGTCCATAAAATTAGTCTCTATGCAGATGACGTCCTGATTTCACTATCAAACCCAGTCCCCGCGCTGCGAGCCTGCTTTCTGGAACTAGAAACTTTTGCGCTGGCCTCAGGGTTCAAGGTTAATATGGATAAATCCACAGCGCTCGATCTTTCTCTGTCGCTTCCCACCCGGGCCTGTCTGCAAGAGCAACACTCTATCCAATGGGCATCGGACACCGTTCCCTATCTATGGATCCACTTAGCTCCCTCTATCCCGGCCACCGCCACCGCTAATTACAGTCAGCTGCGCTCAAAAATTCGCAAAGAGCTGGGACAATAGAAACACTACCCGCTTTCCTGGCTCGGCAGGGTGGCGGCCACCAAAATGACTGTACTGCCTCAGATCTTATATCTGTTCCAGAACTTGCCTCTCCGCCCTCCCCCGGGTTGTATCCAACAAACCCAATCCGACCTAGGCAATTCATTTGGAATGGCCGCAAACCTCGGAAGAAGCACGCCCTAGCGGTGTTACCGCCGGAGGAAGGTAGCCTTGGTGTCCCCGACCTCCAACTCTATTTCCAAGCGACTCAGCTACGCCACTTGGTTGAGTGGAACCGGCTGGAATCGGGAAAGCACTGGTTGTTTCAAGACCAAGCAGTTGCAGGTACACCCCTCCAGAAGGTTCCCTTCCTTCGGAGAGCACACAGACCGCCCAATCTTTACCCGTCTTACATTACGCGAGTTACCCTAGAGGCCTGGGATCGCACTAACCTTAAACATAACCTGACCACCTTCCCCTCCCCACTCACCCCGCTATTTGATAACCCTGATTTTCAGCCGGGCATGGGGGGACGCTGCCTTTGTGAGATGGAGATCCTCGGAGTGTCGGTCAATAGGCCATCTCTTTGATGTTGATGGGATCATATCGTTCCAGCAGGCCAAATCGGAATATGGGATCCCCGAAACCGAACGACTACGATACCTCCAGATCCGGCACTGGGCACTCCACCCTCAGGTTAGGCAGCATGCGCACAGACACCTCTCCACCTATGAGAAATGGCTCCTCTCACGCACATCAGATAAAAAACTAATCTGTGATCTGTATAAAATGCTACTCGCCTGAAACACACATATGTACAGCGTCAGTCGCGCACGCTGGGAGCGGGACTTGGGAAGGTCACTTAGCAACAAGGAATGGGAGGGGGTGTATTACAGGGCACGCCACTCTGCCTATCACACAGGACTGACCTAAACACTGACCAAGTTAGCTACATATTGGTACTACACCCCTGAACGCCTCCACCGCGTGGACCCTAGACATAGCGCTGACTGCTGGCGGGGTTGTGGAAGTGTGGGCTCCCTGGTACACATCCTTTGGGACTGCAAACACATACAAGCGTACTGGACTCAGGTTCTTGACGAGGTGGACAAACATCTTGATACGCAACTCCCACGGTTTCCCGCATACATCCTGCTAGGCCTCCCGAACCCCTTGAAGTACCCTCTTAAGTCCCGCAGAGGCCGCTTTATTGCAATTGCCTTAGGCTCAGCGGTTCAAAACATACTAACGCATTGGCGCACCTCTCAGATCCCTACATTTACGGCTTGGTTATACCGACTATGGCACATTCTAGGGATGGAGAAACTGACCCTCACGCTAGCTGGGAAAGGCTCTACATTTGGGAAGCTTTGGCAGCCATTCCTGTCTCTTCTGGCCTCCGAATTCCGAGAAGTTACCTGCCCCAGATACCTGCGTCTCCTACGACTCCCCGATCAGCAGCCGACAGTGACCTAGGGACCCTACTCATTTACTGAGCTCCGGACAGCTCTCCTATTTTGCTCTAACCCGGTGGACGAGGGAAGGGGTGGGGGTTTAGAATAAGTTTCCTTTCATGTTCAGGTATCTTACTTATATGTTTCGTCTCCTTGGCTTTAGTATTTTGACCACTTGGAGTCTGTATTGCCCTTGTTAAGCCACATATTTTGAGATGCCAGACATGTCGTTTGTTGATAAATCTCAATAAAAAGATTTAAACCATAAAACAATGAGGTCAGGATGCACCAGTAAGTGAAGTTACTCACCTAGTGCAGGGCATCACAGAGGATGTCACCAAATGGTAAGCATTATTCTTCCCCCTTTCATTCACACGTCCTATCTATTCCACCTCTGACGAGTAGACATTTGTTGGACAAAATATACTGGGGAGAAAATGCTAGTGTCTTGACAGGGGGAAGCCTGGGCTTGGTGGAGCCAAAAGTGAGCTTCTAAGTTGTTTTAAGCATGCAAAAACTTTATTCAAAGATCTTCACTCTGCTGTGGATTTCCCACAAGTCTAGATGAAGTGTCCTCTGCTCAAACTACCGGTACACCAGTCACTATCATGTGTAACTTTTATTTCGTCTTGCATTTGTATCCTTTATAGCAGTGTTGCTATTTCACAATCCATTGTTGGAGAATCGATGAATACTACTTTGAACACTAGGACATGAAGGAGCTCAGCCAAATGACCTATACAAATGTAGACGTCTCGCCCGCACAACCATCTTACTATTAGTAGGAAGAGTCATTGCCACAGAGTAGTATCTACAAGAACATCCTCTTTCAAGACTACCAGTCCAAGCTGAAAACCTAAAGCAGCAGTACACAAAGAAGACAGCACACTCCAAGCCAGGGACGCAATAAAAGCAACAGCCATTGCCACCTCACTCTACTGGATCTCTGCACTCTTTAAATTTATATTCAAACCATACTCAATATCTTCCCAAGAAAGGTTTTAATGACATCATCCTTCATTGGTTTGCATCCTACCAGAACAGATCAAAGCGTGTCCATATGGGGATATCCAGATCTGACCCCATCGCTGTGCCCTGCACAGTCCCCAAAGGTTCTATCCCACCTCCAGTAACCTTTCAACCTCTACATGCATCCCCTGAGACCATTAAGGTAATCGAGCACAAGGGCGTCACCCAAATCAATCTAAAAATCACATCAGGAAATGACATCACCAGCCCAAAATATTGCCTTGCCTTCAATTAAAGCCTGGCTATCTAAGTTCTACATGAAGCTCAGCCCTCTGAATACAGTGTTTGTGCTTATACAAAGTGACAATCAGAAAGAACATGTACAGAAATGTTTTTCAGCTATAAACCATGATGCCTACAACTGCTCAACTGGTCTAAATCCCTATAATCCTGAGACTATCCTAGCTTTAAAAGCTCTCAAGAAACTGCCTGCTACAATTCCTCTTGCTTAGCAAAGTGGAAGTTTTTCTCCTTGAAACAGATTTCAGAACATCACCACGAAATGAAATGAACACATTGTTGCCGGCGTCCCATCTGAGCCTCCTGAAGTTCATCCCTCATGCCACTGCCTAACTAATCAAGGGAATCTGGAACACTGACAGAATCTCACTTTCCCTCAAGGAGCTCCTTGGGAGGATATCAAGGCAATCGGTGGGACTACTTGTCCCAGTTTACCTTGGGGGCCCAGGAGGCGACACCTTCAACTGCCAGCACCTGTGCTCACTGCTTCGCGTTTATATCACTTCCACGGGTCCCGAAGCACAGGATGCATCTGGGCAAAGCCCGGACCAAGAGCAGGGCGTTCCTGCCCCCGTCAGCGACCGGAAGAGGCTGGGCCACCACTCTCATCTCTTCCTTAATCATCAACTATGGCTAAGTGAAAGTCAACATTGATACTAACTCGGATCCTTGCAAACGTGCCTCCAATATGTCATATCTTACATCAGCGGTGGGGGCGTTAACCGAAGACATTCAAAGCGCAGTAGAAAAACTGGGGCTTGGGGCAGATAAAAGTTTAATTGATTCTGGACACAAGGGGAAGAATTGGCATCCAGGGTTCAAGGAGGGGGCACTGCTATACCCCCCCGAGCCTGGAGCAGAGGGACTCGCTGGGTGGCGGAACCCTGCTAGAAAGACCCACCAAAGCTGAAGCCAATCCCAGTTCTCATACGTCTGAAAAGTCCCCGTTTGGGCACAAAAGGAAAAAGAAGGGACTGAAGACTAGAAACATCTTCAGTATGATGCCCGTGGACCTGCACAAGGATGACGATTTAATTAATGACTTGATGGCACTCCCTCCTGACACCAATCTTATAGGTGTTAATCTATCCAATATGCAGTTAAAATTGTTTTGGATCCTTTGTTTAAAGCCTTGCATAATAATGTTGAAAATACATTTTCTAGTTTACTGGAGGGTTTACAAGTAAAGTTGGGTGCAACAGAATCCTCAGTGGTTGAGTTGAAATCAATGATAGCCGGAAATGGTTGCAGGCAGATGCCCCCTGATGCTTAGAGTGCTCATGGAGTATATAAAGCCCGCCCTAGTTTAATACCACATCCCTCATGTCCCAGGCCTACTGGCCCATTGCCCACAGATGCTGAGGAAGATTACAAAAGGCCTAGGATTGCCTCTATGCAACATGCTAGCATAGCGACACAAATCTTAAGGGGGTCTGGGGCACAGGGGCCCTCCCCTCAAGTCTCATGGCACCCTAAAGTTGCCACCCGGCAGGCTCACAGGGAACATCAGGAGGTCTGGAGAAGTTCCTCTGAGAAAAAGAAGGAGTCCTATGGGAGCACCATTAGATTGCAGCTCCCACCAGAATCCACCCTGCTAGTAGCCATTTTGGCGGGTGTCCCTCCCTTGAAAGATGGCGTAGCAGAACCAACATCTGAGTTAATGCATAAAGACAAATACTGGTGTGATAACTTCTTGATGGATGGGCATCAGGTTTCTTCTCACTTAATAATGGCAAGAAGAGTGGGTGGCTGGGAAAAGGAGATAAAGAAGATGAGGAGGATTGTATAGTTTTAAATTTTAGACACCCAGAATGCGCCAGAGAGTATTACAACATAAGGCGTATGGTAGCAAGTGCACCATGGGTATTAGAGCACATCCATTGGGTTTTTTCTATCCCCTAGAAGTTTTCGTCACCTAAAGAGCATAGGTATGCAGCTTCGGGTGGGACAAGAGGGAGTAAGAGGGGAAAAAGATGATGCCTACCTGCTTGACCAATAGGTTTCAGCCCCCGCGTGGCCTGGATAGCAATGATTGACTGAATATTGCACCTACAATGCTAACCCAGGCAGGGGAAAGCAGAGTGTGTGATAGGGCTTGTCCCTCACTGAGCATCACCACATAGGTCTGGCCTTGCCCTTAAAGTAGCTAGCTGGAATATAGCAGGCATAAATAATAAAAGAGAAGACTAGAGGTGGCTTAATACATTAACAGACCATCACATTGTAGGCCTACAGGAGACTTGGGATAGTGACAATTTGTTTTATATGGACTGGTTTCAGACTTACTTTGAGCCTGCCATACCCTCAAATTCTAGAAGAGCCAAAGGGGCCTTACTTACTCTAGTTTCAGTGGAGATATCATGCACCCCCCCAAAAAACAGAAAAAGATGATGGACAGAATGTTGAACATTGTTAAACATTCACCCCAGTCACAGATCTGGGTTTAATCCATCGTTATTTTGCTCGCCATGCCATTCCAGTTTGGACCCATCCATATGCAAATTAGCCTTGACCTTGCTCCCATGGGAACAGTCTAGCCCGAACTGCCAGGCCCTCCCTGGACCGGAAAACATGCATTCTAGGACCGGTTTCGGGGTATCACCCCTCATCAGCCAGGCTAGCTTGAAACCGGTGGCGTAGCGAGCAAGGGATCCAAGTCTGGGCATACCCTTCCCACTTAGGGCAAAAATGCAACACAAAAAGATGATGGACAGAATAATGGACATTGTCAAACATTCACCCCAGTCACAGATCTAGGTTTATTAAGAAGAACCCAACGGCAGACCTTCCAATCTGCACCTCATGCTAGTTTCGTTTTATCAAGTGTCCTGCGCAAGCTCACTCCAGCACCTGCAGTTGTGTGGTGCCCCTGTGTTCCAGATCTTTAATCCATAAAGCAAAAGGAGGTGCGTCAGGTGATGAAGTCAAATCAGTTTCATTATTTCAAAAACCTTTAATCATATTCTTTCTTCCATTGAATACAATTCCTCATAAAAACAAACAGCACAGCCAACGCGTTTCGTTCCAAACCGTGGGAACTTCTCCGGGCTAGAAAAATAATATAGCTAAGCTCAATCTTCAGAGACAAATTAATAATCTCATTCCAGCTCCATGTGTCGGAAAGGGTTTTAGTTCCTCAGGGCTTCATCATGCCCATTGTTGAATACCCTGATAAGTATTACGGTCACGTACTACGGTTACGGGTTCAAAATACTAGCAAAAAAGCTGGTATTTTGAAACAGATCTAGGTTTAATCTATCGTTATTTTGCTCACCACGCCATTCCAGTTTGGACTCAGCCATATGCAAATCAGCCTTGACCCTGCTCCCATGGGAACAGTCCAGCCCAAACTGCCAGGCCAGGTCCTTCCTGGACTGGAAAACAAGAATCCTAGGACCGGTTTCAGGGTATCACTCTCATCAGCCAGGCTAGCTTGAAACCAGTGGCGTAGCGAGCAAGAGACCCACGTGTGGGCATACCCTTCCCACTTAGGGTGAAAATGCAACACAAAAAGATGATGGACGGAATGCTGAACATTGTCAAACATTCACCCCCAGTCACAGATCAGGGTTTAATACATCGTTATTTTGCGCGCCACGCCATTCCAGTTTGGACCCTGCCATATGCAAAACAGCCTTGACCCTGCTCGCTCCATGGGAACAGTCCAGACCGAACTGCCAGGCCAGGTCCTCCCTGGATCGGAAAACAAGCATCCCCGAGCGATCGCCAGTGGTTAGACAAATTGCAAGCATTCCTCCCATCACCTTTTGTGTGTTTCAAGTACCGGCCTAAGTGGCATGGGTATGCCCAGACATGGGTACCATGCTGACTGTTTCACTAGATTCATGCTAGCCTGGCTGATGAGAGGTGAAACCCTGAAACCGGTCCCAGGGTGCTTTTTCCGGTTCAGGGAGGATCTGGCCTGCCAGTTCAGGCTGGACTGTTCCCATGAGGAGCAGGGTCAAGACTGATTTGCATATGGATAGGTCCAAACTGAGGTGACATGGTGAGCAAAAGAACGATGGGTTGGGATGCTACCTCGAGCGATGGCCAGTGGTTAGACAAACTGCAAGCATTACTCCCATCACCTTTTGTGTGTTTCTGATATCATGCATCCCCCTTTTAATTGAGACAGGTTCTGGTAACCTGTTGGAGGTTCAGTTTGATTTTAAGAAAGTCCCGAGCCTACTGGTTGTACATTTTTATAATTCTTTCGTGTGGGCCGATACCACAGAGCACTTGCTAAGCCTAAAATCGTTTCTTGACCTATATGCTGAAAAACAGAAATCAGTTTATTCAGTTATCATTTTAGGCTATTTTGACATTCAATTATGTTGAATGGGTTGTTTTACATACGATGATTTGTCTTGAAAGTTGAGATACTGTACATTTTGAGCACACTCTGCAGAAGGACTTGCTTGGGAGCATTATTGCTGTTAGTAACTTGCAGCGCTTTAATGATGAGACAGAGGGTGGAGATATTTCAACATTCAGTGGGAGAGGCTGTAACTCAATAATCATCATGTTTTAATATTGGTTGCCCTGGTCCCACATGTAACACACTTTGAGACTAAATGGAGCTAGTTCAGCTATCATAACCCTTTATTCATGGAGTTGGAATGGGATATAGGGGATCACTGATAGTTTGATAGCAGGGCCGAGGAACTCCGACGTTACCCCTAGGGACCAGGCTTGAAGATTAAAATGGAACAAGGTTGTACCTGATTCCTTTGTCAGTAATCTCTATATTGAATGTGAACATGACATTAGTGCCTGTGTAAATGTGGGCACTAATGATGAGGATGTTTTGACTGCCTTTAATAGGATATGCGGGCAGGTCGCAAACCATGTACAGAGACCCCGGGGAGGAACAAATTAGATGGGGAAAGATGGTTTGGTCACAGTTGCTCAAAGGCTCACCAGAGTTTGCTGAAGGGACTAAAGCAAAATCCCAGAGATAGGCATGAGATAACTCTAAGAAGAAAAACATATAAACAAGCCCTGGTAGCTCTTAAGAGAGAAATTAAAGATAGGGCATGGGAGGAACTCCTTCGGATTAATGTTTTGAATAACAGTGCTAAATTCTGGGAGACAATTAACCAGACCTTTTTCTCGGGGTCTAGCAACAGTATGATAGATTGCACCATTGCCCCAGACACCAGGGGCTCGCACTTTCAAAGCATCTATGGCAATGTGTTAGAAGAGCCTCAGAACCCAGATCTAGTTTCCCCTAGGGGTGAATATGCCCTGACTTTTTCCGAATGGGAGGTGTTGGAGGCCAATGCAAAGATAAAGGGACGGGGTCCCTGCGGGCTTATATAAAAAAAAAAATGGACCCGCCAACATTTTAGCTTGTGTGTTCACTGCGGCGTCCAGAAAGGTCTCCCATTCTCTTGATCTAGGTCCATAATTATCTCAGACTTTAAGAAGGGCTCAAGAGCAGACCCAAGATGTTACTGTCCAATCTCCCTAATAGACGCGGCAGTAAAGTTCATGGGGAAAGTGATCCTCTCTAGATTAACGGAATGGCTGGATCATAACAACGTTATTTCCAACTTACAATATGGGTTCAAGTGGGGAAAGGCACGTTAGATCGATGCATAAATCTGCAACTGATTCTTGGAAAATATACCATGGCGGAGAGAGGCACATTACACTTAGCATTGATGGACTTAACATCAGCGTTTGACCAAGTTAACAGATCCAAACTCTCGTGTTTGTTGCTTAATATGGGGATGAATAATAACTTAGTACATTTTTTGCATGATCTTCACTCGAACCTGGCAGCGGTAGTGAGATACAACCAGGATGGGAGCCTGTCCGCTCCCTTAAACATGGATGGGGGTAAGACAAGGCTGCATTTTGGCACCACTCTTATTCACTCTATATATTAATAATTTGTGCCCCACTCTATGTGCAGCTTGCAAGGATATCCTCCGAGCTGGAACTCGGTTGCTACCCATGCTGTTACATGCAGATTACGCAGTTCTGACTGCCAGAACTGCTGTGGATTTGCAGCAGCTGCTCAACTCTTTAGTAGCCTTCATGGGCTCGCTAGATTTAAGTAACCACATCGCTAAATCCCACACCATGGATGTTGGCCCCAGAGCAAATGTCTGAAAAAATGTTTTGAAGGAGGCACTGTAATATCTAGGGTGTCCACTTCTCCTTATTTATGAGTCCTTTTCGATGAGCGGGGCTCATGGGTCCCCCAAAGGAAGGCTAAAAGGAATTTATTGTCAAAAGCTGTAGCTGTGATCTCTGACTTTGCAAAAAGATTGGGAGTGAAGCCTGTTCAAGCTCTCATTAAGGTTTACCAAGCAAAGGGTATATCTATTGCCAGCTACAGGAGTGATATCTGGGGCTATAAGGATCCTATGGATCTGCAAATTGTGGAAAATAAATTCTTAAGACAGTTGATAGCGGTCCCACAGTCCGTATTTTCATATATAGCACAGTTGTGGTGGCTCTTATTCTTTCCTGCCTAGACTATTGTAACGCCCTGTACCTAGGCGTTGACAAACACCAGCTGTCTGAACTTCAATCCCTACAGAATGCGGCTGCGCATACCCTGCAAAACATTCCAAAATATAGTCATATTTCTGGTGCCATTAGAAATCTACATTGGCTTCCAGTTAAGCAGCGAACTGAGTTTAAGGCGCTGTGCATGGTTCATAAAGCCCTATATGGGTGGGGGGGGGGGGGGGGCTAACGACTACCACAAATTATTCCAATGACATGCCCCCCGCCGGATGTTAAGATCTGCTAATAAAGCTCTGGTCCACGTCCCTAGAGTTAAGAAGACCAGATGGGAAGGCAGATGTCTCTCTTTTATTGCATCTAAGTTCTGGAATGAACTTCCACTCAATATTAGGCTTTCATCATCCAGGTCCCAGTTCAGGAGCCTGGTTAAAACCTGGCTTTTCCCTCCCCAATAGCGACCAAGCGCCTCCTGACTTCTGCACCTTCTTGCTTCCTCCAACGCCAAGACGCCTCAGCATTCGCGCGCTTTATAAGCCCTTTACTTACTTACTATGAAGAATTGGATATGGAGTATATCTCTGACCAATTAGCCCTCACTCCTTTGTTGAGATGGGTGAGGATTTGGATTAGCCTGGATTTAGATCTGAATCGGTAGTAAAAAGTGACTGTATGATTTTGGATAGGGCGATTCATATCCCGTGGCTCAAGTACATCACGGAAGTAACGGTTAAGCGGGGACGCCCAGAGTTATTTGAAAATCCGATGGACATCATAAAGATAAGCTTGATTTTTGTGAAATGAACTGTCTCTCAATTATGGATTCAGAAAGGAAGGCAAGAGAACTCAGTAAATCTTCTGTACGGGCCCATATATTATTAAAAACGTGCCCATCTCTAGAGCCCTACCTAGTCACGGTCACAATACCTCACCATCGTTTTTTATTGACAAGATTCAGATTAAATCTATTACATTGGATATGGGAGCACCGCAGGCTCGGCAAAAGGTGGAGGAGTTGGGCCCCTGTTCCTGTGAAAACCTTTCTTCACAAGGTACTATGCACTTTATTATATTTTGCGATCATTACTGTGTTTTTACGGCAATGATTTATAGTACATCTATTAAGTGGCAAACACTTTCAGCAAGCAAGACCTGCTTTAGTTTATTTACAAATGCTCTCAAGTCCCTTAGTATGTTTTTATGTTGCTAGTTTTTTAGTAGGTGATCTCAGAATTAATTAGAGGCAATTCAGTTAAATAGAACGCTGAGGCCAATATAACAGCGACGTGTAGCTGCATTAGAACGGACTTTTAGACACTTGTATTTGTAAAAGAAGCACTTGCTCCTCAAAAAATGCCTTTTTAAGACCGCTAGTATGTTCCTATGTTGTTAATTCTTGGCAGGAGTTTTTTTTAGAATCAATAAGAAGCATTTGGTTTTATATCATGTCGATGTTATTCGCCTTGTGATATGTAGCTGTATTGGAACATCATCTTTTTTCTGATGCTAGTATTTGTAAAATGCATTTTTTAGGAAAATGTTATTGTAAAATGAAAGTAAAAGTTACATACCTTCGGTAACGATGTATCTGTAAGAGACATAGGCTATTTATAGATTCCTTACCTTAGAATTACCCCCAGGTGTCAGACTGGATCCAGAGAAATTTTTCTTAGCAGTACCCCTGAGCGTCGGTAGATGGCGTCGGTCGACTCCGCATGTGTCGTCGCCGTCACCGGGATGACGTCGTGGTGCCAACTTAGCCGCTGCCCCTGCGCGCTGACGTCAGTTCTGACACAACTTTCCACGCCAGAAGCACAGAGCCATGAAAGACACTGACCACTGGTGCGCCACAACTAGGGCCCTGTAAGGGAGTCCCTATCCCTAGAAGTCAGTTTGCAGAGCAGGGAGGATGGGTGGGGCGGTAAGGAATCTATAACTAACCTATATCTGTTACAGATACATCGTTACCAAAGGTAAGTAACTTTTACATCTGTAAGAGAGTTAGTTATTGATTCCTTACCTCAGAGTAGATACCCCATCAATATCAACCCCGGAGGAGGGTCTGCGAACCAAGTTCACACCAGAAAGTCCTGGAAGACAGAACAGGCAAAATAGCCGTCCCTCCGGACTTGACTGTCCAGGCAGTAATGTCTGGTGAACGTGTGCATAGATGCCCAAGTTGCCGCCTGGCAGATGTCAATTAGTGGGACTCTGTGTGACAATGCAGTAGTTGCTGCCGTATCCCTAGTGGAATGAGAACGCAGCCCCACTGGAGGCTCCTTTTTCGCTAAAGCCTAACAAATGTTTATACAAAGGACAACCCATCGGGAGATGGTATGCTTTTGGACAGCCCGGCCTTTCTTGGCACCCACATAGTCAACGAAGAGTTGATCAGTCGCCCGGAAATCTTTAGTGCGGTCGAGATAGAAGGACAGCGCACGTTTTGGGTCCACTCGGTGGAGTCTCTCCTCCTTCTTGGAAGGGTGCGTAGGTGGGGAAAAAGGTGGGCAGAGTAATAGTTTGTTCTATGTGAAAAGGTGTAACTACTTTAGGAAGGAACGAGGGTCTCGTCCTAAGCACCACTTTGTCCGGATGCACAGAGAAGAAAGGGGGCTTAGAAGAAAGAGCATGAAGCTCACTCACTCTGCGAACAGAGGTAATGGCAACAAGAAAGGCAGTTTTCAGAGTGAGGAACCTGAGAGGACAGTTGTGAAGAGGCTCGAAAGGAGCGCACATAAGGTAAGTCAAGACAAGATTCAAGTCCCACCGGGGCATTATGAAAGGCGATGGAGGAAAAAGATGAATAATGCCCTTAAAGAATCTATTTACAACAGGGTACTTGAATAAAAAGGGCTGATCTGGTAGCCGAAGGAAAGCAGCAATGGCTGCTAGATAGCCTTTTAGAGTGCCCAGAGCAGAGCCCTGCTGGGCCAAAGAAAGAATGAACAAGAGAACCTCAGAAAGAGGGGCAGAGAGGGGATCCACAGCCTTTGCTGTGCACCATGCCACAAACTTGTTCCACTGACAGGCGTATACCGTCTCAGTAGAGGGACGCCTGGCTGCCAAGATGACGTTACAGACTTCGGGCGGAAGGTCAAAAGCTGTCAACTGTCGCTGCTCAATCTCCATGCAAGGAGGTGGAGGCTGGACAGGTTCGGGTGAAGAACTGTCCCCTGCTGCTGCAACAGAAGATCCTCTCGAAGGGGCAGTCTGATCGGAGGATCGATGGCCATGCTCAGGAGCTCGGAGTACTAGACTCTTCGTGCCCAGTCCGGAGCCACAAGAATGAATTGTCCCTGGTCGCGCTTGATCTTCTTCAGCACTCGGGGCAGAAGTGGTACAGGTGGAAAGGCGTACAGGAGGCCGCAGTTCCACTCGCGATGAAAAGCGTTGCAGAGCGAGTGCCGCCTTGGAAACTCCAATGCGTAGAACTGCTGACATTGCGCTTTCTCTTCAAACAGATATAACCAAGGCTCTCCCCACTGCTGAAAGAGACCTTGCACCAGCTCTGAGCGAAGACGCCATTAGTGATCCACCAGGCACCGACGGCTGAGCAAGTCTGCCCTGGCGTTCAGAGACCTGCCAGATGTTGAACCACCAGGGTCATGCCCTGATGTTCCAGCCATGTCCAAAGGCGAAGAGCCTCTTGACATAGGGTCCACAACCCCACCCCGCCCTGTTTGTTGCAGTACCACATGGCGGTGGTGTTGTCTGTGAACACCTGCACTACTTTCCCCTTGAGGGAGGGAAGGAATGCCTTCAGTGCCAGGCGGATCGCCCGAAGCTCCAACAGGTTGATATGGAGCCCGGACTCCGCCGGAGACCAGAGTCCTCTGATCTCTGCCTTTCCCAGATGGCCGCCTCATCCCAGAAGTGAAGTATTGGTCACCACTGTTAGTTCTGGTTGGGGAAGGGAGAGGGCTCTGCATCTGACCCAATCGGGGTCCATTAACCACCACTGGAGTTGTTGTGCAGTTCCCTCCGAGATCTGGACCTAGTCGGGAAGATTCCCCTGATGTTGCGCCCACTGGAACTTCAGGTCCCACTGCAGAACCCGCATATGCCACCTTACATGATCCACCAGCAGGATGCAGGAGGCCATGAGGCCCAGCAGCCTCAGGGTCATTCTCACCGAAATCCGGGATAGAGGCTGAAACATCGGTATCATAGCCCGAATATCCCGGACTCGCTGCTCGGGAGGATGGGCCCGAAACTGCACTGTGTCCAGAACAGCTTCGATGAAAGGGAGCGTCTGAGAGGGAGTTAGGTGTGACTTCGGCATGTTGATAGTGAACGCCAGTAAGTGCAGGAGGTCCGCCATAGTCTGGAGGTGAGAGATGACAGCCTGGGGCGAGCCCGCCTTCAACAGCCAGTCGTCGAGATAGGGGAAAACAGGAACCCCTGATCTGCGCAGATGATCTGCGACCACCGCCATCACCTTCGTTAACACCCGAGGGGCACTGGTAAGGCCAAAGGGGAGCACGGTGAACTGACAATGCTCGTGGCCTACCATGAACCGTAGGTAGCGTCTGTGGGCTGGCAGAACGGGGATATGGAAATAGACGTCCTGCAGATGCTGTTCAACATTCGTAAAAAGAGAAAGAGAGAAAAATGGTTTTGTCCGATGCTGGGCAATGTTTTATGGGTTGTTCCTATGAGCAGTGAAAGCTTTTGCTAAATGAACAAGTTACTTACCTTCGGTAATGCCTTATCTTGTGGAGACTCTATCAAGCTGCAGATTCCTTATCTTAGAATATTTCCCAGGCATCAGACTGGATCCAGAAATGTTTGAGCAATCCCTTTTTGTGCCGGTAGGTGACGCTGTTCAGCTTTGAGTGGCGTCGTTGGCATCATCCGCACCGGAAGTGACGTACACAGTGTCTATATAGCAGTCACCCCAGTGCGCTGACTAAATTTAGCTGTTTTTCCGCACCAGAAGCACGGAGCTAAGCTAAGGAGGATTGACTAGTGTGCCAAGTGAGTGCCTATATAGCGGCCACCCCAGCGTGCTGACTTCATTTAGCTGTTTTTCCACACCAGAAGCACGGAGACAAGCTAAGGAGGAATGACTAGTGTACCAAGTGAGGTCCTGAAGAATCTCGGTAATCGAGAATTACAAACAGTCCGCAGAACGGGGAGGATCGGTAAGGAATCTGGCTAGATAAGAGTCTCTACCAGATAAGGCGCTACCAAAGGTAAGTAACTTGTTCATCTGATAGAGACTTCTAGCTGCAGATTTCCTACCTTAGGATAGATACCAAAGCAGTGTCTTCTCAGAGGTGGGTCTGCTGACTATTCATATTAAAAAGTCCTGGAGGACCAAACGGGCAAAATGCCCATCTCTCCGGACCCGTATGTCTAGGCAGTAGTGTTTGTCAAACGTTTGCAGTGATACCCACTTGGCCGTCTGACAGATTTCCAGATCTGGGACTCTTCTAGCTAGCACAGAGGTTTCACCTTTAGCTCTTGTAGAATAAGCTCTCAAGCCCTCAAGGGGTTGTTTCTTGGCCATTGCGTAACATCTTAATACAGAGGATAAGCCAACAAGATGGTTCTTTTATGAACTGCCTTCCCCTTCTTCACACCTGTAAGTCAACAAAGAGTTGATCGTCCACCCGAAATTCTTTTGTTTGATCTATGTAGAACGACAAAGCTCTTTTTGAGTCCAGATGGGGGAGTTTCTCCTCTTTCCTGGTAAGATGAGGGACGAAGTGAAACGGTGTAACCATCTTTGGCAAAAAGGGTGCTCAGGCTCTAAGAACCAGCTTGTCTGGGAAGAAGGAAGTGTACGGGGGCTAACGGAAAGCGCCTGCAATTCGCTACCCCTCCTGGGAGAAGTGATCGCCACAAAGAAGACAATTTTGATGGTCAGCAGTCTTAGAGGGCAGTTGTGCTTAAGTTCAAATGGTGAGCACATGAGGAGGGACAGGACTAAATTCAGGTCCAATTGGGGCATGATGAAGGGCGTAGGAGACAAAATGTGTTGCAAACATTTAAAGAAAAGAGTCATAACAGGTGACTTGAACAGGGAAGGTTGGTCAGGAAACCGCAAGAAGGCGAAGATGGCAGAAACGGTACCCCTTAATCGTGCTCAAAGCAAAGCTTTGTCGGGCTAAGGACAAAACAAACAGCATAATTTAAGACAAGAGTGCAGGCAAAGGATAAACAGATTTGGTTAAACACCAAGCCACAAATGTGTCCCATCCGCAGGGGTAAATAATTTTCGTGGAAGGATACCTGGCTGCCAAGATAACATCACACACGTTGGGAGGGAGTTTGAACACCTTCAACTGTCGCTGCTCAATCTCCACACACGTAGGTGGAGAGTAGATAGGTTCTGGTGCAGAACCCTGCCCTGCTGCTGCGATGGGAGATCCTCCCAAAGCGGCAGCTGGTTGCGTACAGATGCTCTTCCTCAGAAGTTCTCTCCTTGGCCACTCTGAGGCCACTAAGTTAACATGGGCCCGGTTGTTCTTGATATTCTTGAGAACTCTGGAAAGGAGTGGTATCGCCGGAAAGGTGTACAGGAGTTGTGAGCTCCACCTGAACCAAAATGAGTCTCTGAGCGAGAGCTTGAACTCCAGCGTGCAGAAGCACCTATATTACATGTTCTCAGCAGTGCCAACTAGATCTAACCAAGGTTCTCCCCAACCTCTGATGAGACCTTGAACCACCTCCGGATGGAGATGCCATTTGTGATCCGTGAGGCATCGACGGCTGAGTTTGTCTGCTCTGACGTTCAGAGAAACTGACAGATGTTGAACCACCAGAAAACTGTCCTGATGTTCCAGCCAGGTCTAGAGACACTGGGCCTCTTGACAGAGGGTCCACTACACCACAACGCCCTGCTTGTTGCAATACCATGTCAGTGATGCGGTCTGAACACCTGAACTAGTCTTCCCTAGATTGAAAGAAGAAAGTATTTCAATGCCAGGCGAATCGCACCCAACTCCAGCAGATTGATGTGAAGCCGAGACTCTGCTACAGACCAGAGTCCAGTGATCTCCGCCTCGCCCAGTTAGCCGCCCCAACCCAGAAGTGAAGCATCTGTCACCACTGTGCGCTCATGGTGGGATAGGGGTCGGCCACTGACCCAATCACAGTCTGTGAGCCACCACTACAGTTCTTTTGCCATTCTCTCCGATATCTGGACCAGGTCTGACATTCTCCTGATGCTGTGCCCACTGGGTCTTTAAATCCAGGCATTTTGTATCAACAGGATGCAGAAAGAGAGGAGTCCCAGCAGCCTCAGAGTCAGTCTCACAGAAATCCAGGATAGAGGCTGAAACATCGGAATCACAGCCCGAATATCCTGGATCCGCTGTTTAGGGAGGAAAAGCCCAAAACTGCACTGTATCCAGAATAACTCTGATGAAAGGAAGCATCTGAGAGGGAGTCAGGTGTGACTTTGGCATGTTTATAGTGAACCCCAGTGAATGCAGGAGGTTCACCGTAGTCCGGAGGTGGAAGGCCATTGCCTGGGGTAATCCCACTTTCAACAGCTAGTTGTCAAGGTAGGGGAAGATTGGAATCCCTAAACTCCGCAGATGTGCTGCAACCACTGCCATTACCTTGGTGAACACCCAAAGGGCTCTGGTGAGGCAAAGGGGAGCACGGGGAATTATAAGTGCTTGTGGACCACAGTGAACCGCAGGTATCGCCTGTGGGCAGGCAGGACGGGGATATAGAAGTAAGAATCCTGCAAGTCCAACGCTACCATCCAGTCTCCAAGGTCGAGGGCAGATGAGACCTGAGCCAAGGTATGCATCTAAAATTCTTCCTTCTTCAAAAAGTAGTTGAGAGGGCATAGGCCTAATATGGGATGGAGGCCTCACTCATTTTTCAGCATCAGAAAGTAGCGGGAATAGCAACCACAACCTACTTCTGATGCCGGTACCCTCTTGATGGCTCCTTTGGCCAGAAGAGCCAGTACTTCCTGTGGCAAGAGCGAGAAGTGGTCCTCTGTCAGCCAATCAGAGGACGGTGGCAAGGGTGGCGTGGTCTGCTGGAATGGGAGTGCATAGCCCCGCTGGTCTGAAGTTATTTCCCGCCATTGGTGCAGGTGGTACCGAATCCTGCCACCAACTGGGTGCCCATGGTGGAAAGAGGGAAAACTAAAGAGGCTTCCGAGTTGCGGTTTACAGGGGAGTAGGGACAGATTGGATCCACCTCTGGCTCCCACAAGGTTTGTGGGAGCTGCATCCGTGGCCACGAAAGGTCTGCTATGCCTGCTGGCCTTGGTGGCTGGAGAAAAATGGACGCAACTGTTTGCCCTTGCTGTAGCCACAGAAGGCGGATTGCAGCTGTCGCAGGGCCATGGTGATCCCCAAAGACCTGGCAGTGGCTCTACGGTCTTTGAATCGTTCCAGAGCCGTATACAACTTATCGCCGAAAAAGGTGAGTCACATCGAAGGGCATGTCCAGAAGGGATGCCTGGACATCTCCTAAAAGCCAGTAGTGTTGAGCCAGGCGTGAAACCTTCCAAGCGATTTCTTAAAGACAGGATAGGGTGGCTCACAGGTTCAGAAACAGCAGAATGAAACCTAATGCAGACAAACTGAAAATCTGCTCTTAGGAGCATGGAACATGACTTTCAATACCTCAACTTGTCTGAGGCCTCTAATCCTGTTTGAACTCCCAAACTCAAGCAAATGGTGCTAGAATCCTAGACTTAATTTCAAATTTCGATGAACCTCACAGGTTGTAACAATGGTCAAAGTGCAGTTTTAAACTTCATCAGCTGTTTAAAGTTCTGCCTTCCTTCTAACGCCTCCACTTGCACAAGTTTGTTGAGACGCCTCTAGTGATCGTTAGGTTAAACTAGGTCAGTGTCGTTTACGGAGTACAACTAAGGGCAGAACTCTGCTCCATGGGCATAAATTGGTTTGATTGTGTACCTCCCACACCGAGTTCTGAAGTATAGCTTTTATTCGGCTTCCTTTAACTAAATTTAAAACTCTCTGGGATGGGAAATTTGCTGTAGTTGGTTTGAAAGCATGTACTTCCTCTGTAATTTGTTCACACTCACTGCACTCAGTCCCCTTTTTTCACAAAAGACATGCAGTAAAATTCTTCTTTTGTTCATTTTGTGATTTCTGGTTCTTATTCTGCTCTTATCCTGGAGCCTAACACAATTATAATATATAAATTGATAAAGAATTCTTTCAATCTGCAACAGAAGCACACACCTTGCCCCTAAACAACTTTCAATGTTCAATGAATTTCCTCTAAAATTAAAACGCTCATCCACACCTTGAACTTCTAATTGACATCCACTTGACTTCTGAATATTTTTGGTTGTCGAGGAGAAATAGTTGTTCCGCTCAAATGTATGGTTAAATAAGAAGGGTATTTAGTTTTCCACAGATGACAATGACCAACAGCACTGTCAATATAAAATGAAGGTTTTTTTTTTTTTAAGATTCAGCTCACTGTTTTTTTTTTAGAAAACATTTTATTGAATTTTGTGCATGGTACAATATTTATGACAGCAAGGCAACTGACTTGCAATGCACAATTTCACAAAAATCAGGCGTTAGGATTTTCATGTCACGTGCAGAAAAGTAGGCACATATTACTGCAGCAAAGAATGAGATAATGAGAACAAAACAAAACAACAACATTGCGCCTTGTCTCGTAGTGCAGATGTGAGCATAGTGTTGTGTGGGATGTACTGTGATGGGCCAGACAAGTATGCCACGTTCCATTTACAGGAGTTAGAATGAGTCCGACTCTTGATAATCCAGTGACCACGTGTGTAGCTATGGTGGATACGTATAGTCAACAGGATCACTTCGGAGAGAGTGTAGGAGGTTATCCCAGAATGTAGCTATAGGGAATCTCCATAGGCCATACAGTTCCTCTCTGTGGATTGCCACAGATTCCACTGCAGTCCAATGTAGAACTGCAGGGCCCCGGGGAGAGACAGCTTTTCATCTCATCGTGTGTCTGGCAGCAAAAGCCCCAAGTCGATAAATTGAGTTGTTGATTTCCCCCTTCAAACTCCAAACCCCCGCCCCAACCCTCACTTTCCAGCAGCCATGGAGTCCTGATGAAAGGTGACTCGCTGGAGGATTGTACAAACCACGTCCCAGAAGGTATGTGTAACAGGACAACTCAAAAAAAGTGCAGTATATCCGCTTGAGGTTGTCGACATCTAGGACATGAGGAGGATGCTGTGGGGTATATTTTATGCACTCTGCCCGGTGTCAAGAAGGCTCTATGTAGGATATTGTGTTGTATGTATTGGAAACGGGGATTGTGTGAGACGGTTGTATGACGTTACAACGCATTCCGTTGCAACGCATGCCTTTAGCACGCATGCGTTGCAATGCGAATGCCATTACCACACATACCTTTGCAACGATTTTCGTTGTAAAATCATGCATGTTAATGGCATTTTCATGGTAAAGGTTATCTCCGATCCCTGCCCCAATTCCTTTAACTGCTCCCCTGCGCCCTTCCCTGAACACTAAAAATCTTGCCCTGCCCGATTCCCCCACCCACAAACTCTTCTATCAAATACCCCTCCCCTGAACCCTAAAATGTTACCCCTGCGCGTCACCACCCCCTCATCCCTTAAATTATTTTTTATTTTTACTAAAATCCCCCTCTCCTCTCCACGACCTCTCCTCTCCAAGTTCTTCCGAGGTTCATTGTACGTCGTAAAGAGGAAGCAGAAGTGTCTTTCCGTTTCCTCTAACGACGCCGATTGCCTCCTCATCTTTCAACAACAGCATCTGTAAACGACGGAAACAGAAAACGACGAAAAGAGGTGCGTTTTTTTTGGGGGGGGAGACCCCCCCAGCCCCCTTTTTGAAACAGGTTTCGTTTTTTTGGGGGGGGGGAGACCCCCCCAAGCCCCCTTTTTTAATTGTACCTTTAACACACATGCCTTTACTACGTATCTCGTAGTAAAGGAATGCGTGGTAAAGGCTTTGCGTGGTAACCACGCATGCGTTGTAATGCATGCGTGGTTAAGGGTATGCAATGGAAACGGCCGCGTTGTAGTGGCTGTTTCCCGTGTGAGACCTTGCATGGATATTTAAGTATCCTCTTTCACTCCTTGGGAGTGCGATGACGCCACAGATCTTGTTCCCACCGTTATCGCAGGCCAGCGAGGGGGTCTACTGCCCTAACTCATTGCATTTAATATTGCACAGTTGATAGAAACATTAACTGTTCAATAAGACCCGGGAAAATAAATATACATCTCAAAGCTTAAAGATTGCAATCAAAAGTTCCAAATGTAAATTTAAATCAATGACAGTGTAACTGCTACAACTGCATTGCAGATATGGTTGGCACATAGAAGTTTAACTGATCTGAGGCCAGTGAAGCAGTATGAAAGGAAACTAAAGGTAGATTTTGCCATTAGCTCTGCTTGTGTATAATGGGTCTAACAACACAACACAGCTCAGCCATTAACCCTGATTGTGCTCCAACATGTAATCTGTTGTATAGCGCAGTGTGTGTCAATACTTGGCCTCTTGGCATAATGCATACATTTTGGCTAGCGATGTGATTCTTGCAGTAGGTTTCTCCTCTGTGGCATTCCTACCTAAGCCACATTTTGTGTAAGTGAATAATTTGCAAGGTGAATTTTCTCCTTAGTTAGGTGTTCCACAAGGGTCACAGGTTTTGAAATATTACAACCTAATATTGAGCGTGTAGTGGATTGTCTCAGTGTAGTTGCTTGTAGTGGGGTGTTGGGTACTTGTGGTTGTTTGCCTAATCAGCTGTTTGACAGATGCAAGTTCCATTCTGGCTGGCTTCTTGCAGGTGGACGGTGTTTTATTCTTCTAAAGAATATGTGTAGCCAGAGTAAGTGGCTGCAATCTGGTTGTTTTTTGGGCTGTTCTTGTCAGGGACTGTTACAGGCCCAGAGTGGAAGATGCAAGCCTTCTATGGATGGATCCTACCCAGAGTTCATGTTCCTGTGTTTTTCAGCCTCTGGTCTTTTGACACCTATAATGTCTCAAACGAGGACCTGAGATTAACCTATTTCCAGCTCCTGGTGTTTGTAATTTGGTGTCATATAGGTGTTCTGCATAAGAAGTTGTAGTGTGACTGCACCTTGGGAGACTATTTCACTTGACTGTGTTCCAGCGTGATCCTAGGATGATGGATTGATCATGTTTTGAACACAGATTATGGCTAGGGCTGGATTCCGGTCTACTTCTATGTTCAACAAGTCCTCTTTAATTGGTCATATCTAAACATAGATATTCTCAAGTCATCATTTGATTAATCTTTTAATAACTGTAAAGCTAATCTAGTTTTCCAAATGGCACAAAATCAATACAGTTATCTTAGGTATACAATGAGTGTGTACAAGGGTGTGCATAATGGCACTTGGAGCAATACAGTATTTGCGATGTACCATGAGTTCCTGTTGTACAGTGTCTAAGATGTAACAAAACCCAACAGAACCTACTCCTACAACAACCGATAGATAGAAAGAACCCCCCCACTCACACCTCTCAACCGATTCCCAACAGGCCAATTTTTTTTTGCAGAGCTTAAGTGGGGTTGAGGGAATGAGTTTTTGCGCAACAGATTTTAGCAGGGTTTGTACACCGAGAGAGTGTATGTGGTCTAGAACTTATGTGAGTCTGATGATCTGTTTTATGAACCCCATACACAGGAGCTGTGTGTTACTTTTCTGATGCTCTTGCAACAGCACCCTCATATGTGCTGGAACACTTGCATGTTTTTATTGTCCTCATATCTCCATGGCTTCTGCAAACTTTGGCCTTTTGATAATAGCTATCTGGCCCTCAGCTTGCTACATTTACACTTGCCCACGCCGCACCAGGCGAGCCATCTACCCCGTTACACAGGCGGCGCCTCTGTGTAATCATAGGGCCTCCCTTCTATCGATTCCGAAGCCAGCATACCACTCCACCTAAGAAAAATCGGACCATATCTTATTCGCATTCACCCCATCAGGTTTACACTCCATATCCATACGGCAATTCTAATGTACAGCTTTGAGCCAGTCTGTCGCGCTAGGAGAAGATGTATCAGTCCTACACTTATAGATCTCCCTCCTGGCTAGGAGCATACGATAGAACAGAAGGCTCCTCTGTACTCTACTCAGCAGACTACAAGAGGCCGTATCAACTCCCATTAGGACCATCACGAGACTTAACGTGATACTGACACCCAAGATATCCTTGACCACGTTCTCAACGCCTTGCCAAAAACCCTTCACTCCAGAACAGGTGAAAAAAACATGTTGGTCATTATTTCTTAAAAGACCACACCTCCTACATCTGGGGGTTGGCTCCTGTGCAAACTTTGAAATCTTTTGAGGGGTCCAGTATAATCTGTTGATGGTAAAAAAATGTTTTCGCTTAAGGTTAGCTGGTGTAACCACAGAATACAATAACTTCAGGGAGGTTTGCCACATAGGTTGAAGTTTGGTCTCCTGGATAGTTCCTTCTCATACAGAAAATATGGCACCTTCATTTTCCTATCCCCGTCTTCCAAACACTTCCAGTACCACATGGCAACCTTTAGGTCTCACATCCTGTAGTTCCGACTCAAATTCCCAGGCACCTCATGTCTCCTGAATAGCGCTCGCACACCAAGAAGACAGCTGCAGATATTTAAACCTTGATAGGGAGCCTCCAGTAGTGGCACTTAAAACGTTCCAGGGTAATACCCCCTGCACTGCTGACAATTCCCAAAAGGTAGTTGTCCCAGCCCTCCTTAGTGGAATACTCAGCCCATCCCTCAAACACTCTGGGGTACCCAGGGAGTCCTAAATTGGTCCAAAATCGGAATAGTTGCCAATATCCAAGATCCTCCTTACTCTGAGCCATAAACTCAATGCTGCCTTTAGGTGTACTTTTTTTTAAACGTTTGGGGCACTTGTATAGGAACCCAGTGGATCCCCCCTGACCATCTCTGCCAGTAACTCCCCCCCAAGTTGAGCTATCCAGCTTACACAGAAGCATCCTACAGCTTTTAAACTGAAAGCCATGCAATACAAATTCAAATCCGGCAAAGCTAGGCCACCCTTTTCGAGCCTACGCCTCACATTTTTACCACGCTAGCCTAGCCCCTCCTGAGGCCCATATAAAACGTATTTGCCCCTGGATCTTATCAATAGCAGGTTTTCAAATGTGAGAGGTATACAGTTAAAACGATACATCAATTTAAGGGAGAATCATCATCTTAATCAAGTTCACTTGCCCATAGATTGTCAGGGGCAAGTTCTTCCATCTGGCGAGTAAAGCCTTCACCTCCTTCGCCACTCTCACCAAATTATACTGCGTATCGCCTCCAGAGGATTAACAATAATGATGCCCAGATACTCAATATCCGCCCGAGATTCCCCCTTCCAATCTGCTACATTCCAACACATCACCTCCGACTTGGAATCATTAACTTGATATCCCGATAGGGCCCCAAATTCCTTTGCAAAGCTTTTCACCCTAGGGATAGTCTGAGAAAGATAAGATGTGTAGATTATCAAATCATCTGCATCTGGAGCGATCTTATTACTATAATGGGAGGAGCTGAAAGGAGTAACCTGCACATCCCATCAAAGTAGTTGGGCAAATGACTCAATATAAATATCAAACAATAGAGGGGGGGGGGACAAGGGGCAACCCTGCCGAGTTTCTCTAGAAATGCCCGGTCAATGACCCATTAAGCAAAATTCTGGCAGACGAATTTTCATATAACCTCTGTAGCGTTGAAATAAATCAGGAGATGAAGTTCAATACCGCCAATACCTCCCACAAGTAAGTTCAACAGACTTGGTCAAATGCCATGGCTGCATCTAATATGACTAAAGCCAATGGAATCGATCGAGCTGTGGCAAGATCTATAGATCCGATCAGCTGCTGAGTAAGCTCGTGAATATGCTGCTTTGGGACAAAGCCCTTTTGATCTCGGTGTATTAGCTTGGGGGCTAGCTCGGCCAGTCTCCCAGGAAGAATGCTCGTAAATACCGTATAATCCACATTCAGTAGGGATATTGTCCGATAAGAATTATTATTGCAGTTTATAGAGCGCACGGCTACCTCCAACGGAAGTGTCCCGGCGCTAGCGACAGATACATTGCGGGCTGGGCTTAGGGACTGGACAGGGTTTTAAGTTTGGCTGAAGAGCCAAGTTTTTAAGGCCTTCCTGAACAGGAGTTCTGACTTCGCCTTCCGAAGGTGCTCCGGCATGGAGTTCCACAGGGAGGCGGTTTTCACAGAGAAAGCACGACCCCAATCCTGGCTTTTTGAAGCGCGGAATCACCAGTAGGTCCTGGTGATTTGACCTCAGAGATCTAGTCTGGTGATATCTCCGGAGTCTGTGCTTCAAGTATTGGGGACCACAATCTCTGGTCGATCTGAAGGCCAATGTCAATGCCTTAAACTCGATCCGCCTCTTAACCGGCAGCCAGTGAAGGCTCCGCAGGTGGGGAGAGATGTGGTGGCGAAGTGGTACGTTTCTGATCAGCCTAGCTGCCGCGTTTTGTATAATCTGTAGTTTCCTGATCAGATAATCTGGGAGCCCCAAGTAGAGACTGTTCGCGTAGTCAAGCTGGGATGTGACTAAAGCATGGACCACATTTTTTCTGCAGTCCATTGGCAGAAAATGCAGAAATCTCCGCAAGCTTTTCAATTTCCAAAAACAAGCAGAAGAGACTTTACAAATCTGGGCACGACCTGATAGGCTGGAGTCAAACTTGAACCCCAGGTTCCTAGCTGAGCTCACCGGGAGCGGAGGGGGGTTGAGCTCAGCTGGCCACCAGAGTTCCGACTGTGGGGGAGAAAGTTGGTTGAAGAACAGGACCTCTGTTTTTTCAGTGTTCAACTTCATACAGCTGTCTGTCATCCAAGACGAAATTATTCGCAGACACTGCTTGAAGTTCGTGAACGCTGCCTCCGTGTGTTCTTTAAATGAGAACACCAGCTGAGTGTCGTCAGCATACGAGACAACCTTCACACCACATTGTTCAATCAGCGAAGCAAGGGGGCCAGGTATACATTAAAAAGAGTGGGGCTCAATGCCGAGCCCTGCGGGACTCCACAGTCAATGGGTCTAGTGGAGGAGATAAACGGGCGAAGGAACACGTTTTGAGACCGACCCTCAAGAAAGGAGCGGAACCAGTTTAGAATAGTTCCCTTCACACCCAGGAGCTCAAGTCTCTCTAAGAGGATCTGGTGTGACACAGTGTCAAAGGCTGCGGACAAGTCCAACAGCACTAACATTGCGCAGCTACCCTGATCTACCGTTTCCCGTATGGTTTCTGCCACTTCGAGAAGAGCTGTCTCCGTGCTGTATCCTGTCCTAAAGCCCGACTGGGAGTCTTACTAGGATGCTTTGCCGGTTTTAAAACCAATACTACTGTGGCTTCCTTCCATGAATCAGGAATCTGCACCTTACCCTGATATATTGAATCAAACAGTGTCACCTACACTGGTACAATCTCCTCTTTTAGGAGCTTATAAAGCTCTGAGGGCATGGCATCGGGGCACGCCGCTTTTCCATTTGTAATATGCGACAAGTGCCCCTGATATCCTCCTGGGTAATCTGTGCTTCCATACAATCCTTACCTTCCTCTGTGAGCCCAGGGAGATCAATGCCCCCCAACCACTATCTAAGCCTTTGCGGCTCCGGGAAGATCTCTTCTGTGTATAGTGTAGAAAATAAGGAGACCAGATGTCCCTGCATATTTTTCTTTTTCTTTTTACAGAGTTTTATAGCGCAAACTTGACCCCAGGGTATCGGGTATCAGAGCGCTTTACATGAGCACCAGTTGCGCTACATGAGTACACATTAATTTTTGTTAGGCATGGGGAGATTAAGTGATTTGCCCAGAATCACAGGATGTTCAGCGTCGTTGCCAAGACTCGAACCCGGTTCCCCAGCTTCGAGGTCGACCGCCCTAGCCGTTAGGCCAACTCCTCTCCCCATATCCTGAGACATCTCCCTGGGGATTAACAACCAGTTCCTTAATAGTATTCCTGGATCTTTCAACCCTCGTCTTCCATGCCAGTAATGCCCCAGCTCGCTCCCCATACTCGAATTAACTCATACATCCAGTATGCCACCACTCCCTGCCCTTCAGATCCAACTTGATTTTATAGTTTAGCTGCGCCTCCTCCAACTGTTTTAATGCCCCTTCCTTATGCATCCCCATACTCTGCTTCTGAAAGTTAGCTTCCAAAGCCCCCACTTCTTGCTCCAATCTGGGCAATTCCGCCCTTTCCACCTTATTCTTAAAATGCACATGACTTCGCAGGACCCCTCAGATAAAAGCTTTAAAAGCATCCCATATTACACCTAGTGAAGCCGTGCCTGCATTATCAAGAAAAAAATCAACACTAGCTCTTTTCAAAGTGGACACCACCCCAACATCAGATAGATAGCTCGTTTTAACGTCTACCCTAAATTTTGCCTATTCCCAGGGCATTGCAGTGACATATTGACAGCAGCAGAATGATCCGGAATATGACGCGGAAGATGATTAACCTCTTTTAAAGTGCCGCCAAGTCTCTATCAGCCAAGAAATAGTCCAGCCTAGAGTAATAGCCATATTTTTTGCTGTGGAATGTATAACCTCTTATCTGGCCCTTTAGAAGTTGCCATACATCCGCCAACCCTAAATCCTGGGCATATTCCTAAGAGTTTGTCTCGTCCGGGGTGCTTAAACACAGTCTCTCCGAGTTGATCTACCTAGAATGTGGTCTAATAGCGTATTAAAATCAGCCCGTGTACTCGACTAAATTCCATTTCAAATTCACAATATAATGGGGTTCATCCAAGTTTGGGCCATAAATTCCTACACACACAAACTCAAAACCAGCACATCTCATACCAGCCAGGGCCCACCTGCCAGAGCTATCAGTTTTTGAAAACGTAATTTCCACCCCGGCACCCTTCCTTACCAAAATCACCACCCCCTTACAACACTCTGCTTGGTCCGAAACCATGTAACTCTCCACCCATCTGCACCTGGAAAGGAGAGCTCTACTCTCACTTGCAATCAAATGAGTCTCCATCAAAATGATTATGTGAGTGAGACTAAATTCAACATACTGAATCACAGGTCTCTGCCTACCCAGGGTCCTAAGACCATTAACATTCCAAGTTAAAAAACATGTTTTTACTGCCTCCCATCATCTTCAACCAGGTTCTAGTCCCTCTTCAAATGGACTATCTGGGACTGGAACACTTACATGTTGTTTTGAGTGCACTTCATGGTTAATTGGTCAGTCTGTGAACTGCATGTTTATTTGGGTACAACTCATACAGTGAGCTCCATCAGTTATCTGAATGGTGCTCTCTGTAAACCTCAAGAGGCACATTGTCAGGCACCGTAAAGCAGTTACCAGTGTTTTGTGAGCCATGGTTGTCCCAAGGTCATCATGCCAGCAGTGCTCCCATTCATTTAACTGATAGGAATACAGAGTATGTGCCTGGTGTCCATTCTGGTGAAATTGCTCTGTGGTTGTGCTACCACAGCCTAGAAGCTGTGTATAAATGGATGCATGTAGCATCTCTGGACTTGGCCCATTCCAGTGATCCACACAGCTGCAAAATAGCGGCTATCATTTTCCACTAGACAAAAAGGCCAATCAAAGACAGTGGCAAAATGTTACCTTGGTCTCTAAACAACTGTCTTTTCTCAGCACTAGAAAGGCTCCTAAGAGCCTGAGGTAGAATGTCACCTTTACAACGCATGTTTTACCACACAGCACCTTTACCACACAGTGTTTACCTTCAGCCTATTTTAAAGGTACCTTTACAACACGATATTTTACTATGCAGGTAATTTTTTTTTTTTTAATGACAGTAGACACACATACATAAACACAAACACATGTCATTTAAAAAATATGATTTGGGTGTTGGTAGGGTTATTCGGTAGTAAAGGGTTTTTATTGATCATGGATGGATATGGGTAAGGTTAGTAAGGTTCTTATTAGGTTTAAGTAATGATTAGGAGTTAAGGATGGTAAGGCGTTTGTAGGTTTAAAGGATGGGTAAGAGTAAAAGTTAGTAAGAACTTTTAAGGGTTTAGGAATGGATAGGGCTACAGGAGTAGAAAGGGCGGTTTTAGGTGTAAGAGAGGGTAGGGGCCAGTAAGTGGTTTTTACATATAAGAGCCAGGTAAAGGGTAGCAAGGCTTTTTGGGGGGAGGGGAGAGGAGTTTAAAAAAATGATACAGGATTCTTCAGCATTTCCAGGCATACTGAAGCACCAAGTTGTTTGAAGGTTTTTCAGGACTATGACTTTTCCAAATATTTTCATGTGGGTATCAGTCAATGTATGTGAAGGTCTAAAGTGAGCTGGCAGAATGTATTAAGGGACAGCTTGTCCTTTCCTCTGCACTTACCAAAAGGAAAATAAGGACAGACTGATGAGCCGAGTGTGAACACTCGGACACTTAATTGTATGATGAGCTAGGTGGACTTCAAATTAGAAGGCACAGACTTTAACCTTTATTGCGTTCTGGTTTTGCCATATACCCGGGGGTTTAATCATTCATACATACGGTTCTCATGATACGCCCTACTTGAATTACTGGTCATGAACATGCTACTCTATTTGCATGCCATAATCGGATGTTTGGTCCCCAACATGTGGTGTGCTGCTCTGTGTGTACCAGGTATTGGTAGGAAACCCTGTCACTCTCTCATTCACGGTGCTGCTCTGATTGTACGTTGTAGTGATAGGAAGGCTCTTCACTTACCTGCATGGTGCTCTAGGTGTATCATGAAGTGACAGGTTAGGCTTGGTCTCTTACCTGTATGGAGGTCTGGGTGTAGCCATACTGTGGACAACTGTAGCTGTAGCTTCCTGTGTTCTGATCATACCCCCACTGGGCGTAATAATCCTGGTACTGCTCATAGTACTGGTTGAACTGATAGCCATATATCTTGGTGTAATCTACAGTTTTTGCTTTTGTACTAAAAAAAAAATAATCTTTTTCAACAAATCTCCTTCAGACAGGTATGTATCAACAATATACCACACACAACACAGGGTGTAGCTTTTTCAAAATAATCCCATGTGCCATCAACCCATGCACTGAAACAGCTTCTAAAAGTACTGAGTAGAAATACTGGTTTTTATTTGCAGACACAAAAGTGTAGAATTCCCCACAAAGAAATCCTAATTTTATTTTTATAAAAACATTTTAACAGTTCATGTGCTCTATTTTTTTAACCCCCCATTTTTCGTTTTTATTAAAAGAACAACATTTTTATATCAATATTCTCTTTTGTCCTGCTGTTCCTCCTTCCCAGTTCGTTTGAACTGCCTGCACTACCAAGGACTAACAAAAAGTGTTTTTAACATTGTGATCAGGCTGAAAATCCTTGATAATAAATGTAAAAATAGCAGTGATTATAAACACACATACATAATAACATTGCATCTTGTGAAGTCTATCCACCTCATTGTATTGCACAAACTATGGCCAATGATGTGGAGAGCTTCTGAGAACCACTTTCTGGCTTCCATAGCTCAGGCTGTCTACTGCACTACACAATGAAGTCAGCCTGTGGGAGTTCTGCTCAGAGAAGACTTACTTCGCTTAACACAGTATTTCTTTTGACCTTCTCTGGAATTGTATTCTTACACACCAACAAATTCTTTACTCACGGTAATGGAAGTGAAATTAACTTTCCTCCCCTATTTCTGGGAGGCTGGGCACAATTAAACTATCATCATGGCTGAGGCTTCTTATAAACTGGAGTGCAAGGAGGGGAGGAACTCTTTTATCCCCTATATAATATGTGGAGGAAAGTAAATATTCGCATATGATCTTCACGTTAAGTGCATTTATATTTTTCATTCTTATTACGATCCTCAGTACTGTGACATTTGTAAGACCTTTAAAGCAAAAGCTTATCGAGAGAAGATTGTTTTCTGACATAGAAGCGCCTTCTTAAAATGAAATATTACAAAAAGAGGAACCGGCTAGAACTTGTAACAATTATGGAGAAAAATACAAAATCTTCCTCCTCTAAATGCACTGCCTACGTTGGCCTCTAAATTCTTGATAGTTGCAGGAAGGCAGACATCAGGTTTACCACCCGAAAGGTGATTGTCTACTCCACAGAAATTGAGTACTTTCACAGGGACCAGGCAACAGCCCCCTCATTGCAGACTATGTTAACATCAACTTTCTCATAGTTAATGACAATCTCGACAACCCTGCTTTTTTCAGTGCAGACTCATCAACAACACAGCACATCAAGACCACTTTGTCCACAAAGACAAAATAAAGGGATCCATTGTCTACGTCAATTACCTTGTACGCTAGGCCCTGCTTATCAACTACTTTCATGTTCTTGTTGACCATGCACAACACTTTTTGTCATTAGCACTAGAGGATGTTGACTATGTCCACCACTTAGAAGAGAGATATGAAGAAGAGAAGGAGTAAGAGATTCTAGTCTTCTTCAGTGAGGATGATGGGAAGAGAGACATAAGTGGCGAAAGTCCTAATGAAATAAACAAGCAGATACAGAGACTATCCACTTTATGGTAAACATCTTTTCTATCTAAAGCTTCCAAAGGACCCCAGTTGTGGTAGATTACCGGGACAATTTGAAGATGATGCCGAAGGAGTTATTGGTTTACAAATCAAATCCCTCCAGATAAAGCAAATGTGGCTGGGCACCAGAGCAGACATAAGTAATCCCACTGTGGTCAGACCGTATTCAGAGCCAGCTGCTGCAAGCTCCTTGAGAGACCAAGCTACCACAATGCCATACCCACTCTTAAACGATGAGACAATGAATGGGATCATTATAATGCCTCTGATAAGTGAAGGGCCCTAAAAACGCCCTAACACAAGACTCCCTTCTTGAAGACACGGCCAAGCTATGCAGTTCTATGGAAAGGGCTTCCCCATAGTTCAATCTGCCAATGTCTGCTAATGAGAAGATTTGTTTCCTATTTGATGTCAAGGGCAAGTCCAGATGATTGATAAGATCCACCCCTACAAGCCTCGAAAAATCATAAAAATTTTACTAGACCTGCAGGTCTAGTGACTTAAATAATCTACTCGACTTAATTATAATGCTCTTTACCCATAAACTAATTTCAAATTATGTGATCCTTGGCAAATATTTAATTCACTGAGCTGCCATTATCTTCTTTAGCACATATGAGAGCACCTTCAAACACGCGAGTTCAGCATGATTGCTGTACAAAAACACTTTTGTTTGATTTAATAGACTAAACTTTCACTCCATATAGAATACATATCTAGCCATATGTAGGATACACATGGCCGCTGACTTGCCTCTTAGTTCATTAACAGCATTGTCATAAGGACGGGGCAGCAATGTTTCTCAAATCATGTTTAAAAACTATAATTTTTAATAAATACATAACTAAAGCATGAAGTGATAGCACACTCATTTGCAATTACAGATTTTTCATTGAAATGGCCACAAAATTTCTCACTGACATGCGGTTTTACTGATAAAACTATGTAGTGTACAAACAATGTTTAGAAATCGAGTTTCTGCAAATATTTGTCATTTGCACATCACCAAGTAAAGTGTTCTGCGTTGTTTTGCTCCTATTTGAATCTTTGTTTGCATCACACTTAAAAAAAAAAAAAGTGCTTTTGTAATTCCTGCTATAATTTGAAATACTTGCACTAATCATTAACAAGCTGTTTAAATGTTGTGCGTTTGAAAAAAAAAAAAAAAACGACATCTTACAGCCTTTTGTTTCACAATGATTGTCAGATAGATCCCTTGATAAAAATCTCTAACTGTAATAAGAGAAAGAAAAGTAAACACCATTTTCGAGGATAGGATGAGCAGCAATTAGTAAAAAGACAAACTGATATTTGACCTCTGATCTTGAACAGACAGCAAATGTGTTAAGATAAAAACAAGATTTAAAGCCGTTTATATGCTCATTCACTTTCTGAATGAACAGAACACCTCTTCCTTTCCAGTTTAAGTTCACTCGCCAGATCCGAGTAGGTCCTATAAACAGCTCGACCTGATGAAATCTGACTCGCCATAGGAAGTGGGTGAATAGATTTTTCAAGGCCTGCCCATATGTTTTACCACTTATGTGAAGAGGGCTTTCAACCCATCCTACCCCCACAACAGCCATGGCAAATCTTGCTCATATGGAGAAAACATAAAATCCTGGATAATTCTACAGGCTGCTTGATAAAGCAAATCAACATAGATTCTGACATCTTGATTGCAGCACAAAGGAGCTGAAGGAACATCGCCTGAAGATGAAGAGTACCTCTGAAATGAAAGAGAAGTAAAATGGATGCTATGAGGAAGCGAGTGAATGCCTTAACCACAACATTGCTCAGATCACAAATACTGTCACTTTGACCAGATTCAACAGGTTACTGTCGCCGCCATACCGGAGAAAATGGCAGAACAAGAAAAGAAACAGGCTGAGTCAATAGTGAGAGAAGGAGAGCAAACTTCATCGACCAAGACTGTTGCTTCTATAAATGCAATTTCTACCAACAAGCCAACGGCCCAGTTCTTAAAGAAGGTACAGCTTGCTTCGCGATACTTCCCTCAGAGCTGATGTGTAATCCAATATTTTGGGCATGTTTGCAGCAGCCAGAGCTTATTTGTTGATGATGCATTGCAATTTAGTACAATGAAAACAAAAGTGACAACCTATCTTGCATCACTTTAGAGGAAACATCCTTATTCTTAATACATGAGCCTGTGTTATCAACAGGGTGGTGAAATCCATACTGGAAATACCAACAATGTGGAACTCCTAAAACAAGCTAGAACTATCCATAGTACCACAGGCCTCAACATAAGCAAAGAGGTGGATGAGCCCAAAAAGGAAATCTGCTCCAACCAATAACAGTAGAGCCATCAGACCAAATGTTTCCATCTCCCCCTCAAATCCATCTCCTCTTTTGTCCTGCCAAGAAGAGGTGCACCGTTCAACATCGGCATGAGAGGAAATGTCACATGAGTGGATGTTGGACATCGTTCGCTTTGGACATTCTCTGGAATACACCAAAAAGCTTGTGAACTGTTAGCGATGCTGCCTATTTTGCAGATAGGCAGCCACTGCAGCGAGGTTGTAAGCTAAATTAGCCTTTTGCAAATGAAGTAGGTAGCAAATAATGTCTTGCACTGTGGCTTCCATAGGATCAATTTGTTTAGGTTAGCTGTAGTAAAAACAACGTTTCCATTATCCAGAATAACATGCTCTAGTTGTGGGTTTGCGTGCTTGCTTAAGAATGTTCATACATTATTGTGGTAAAGGATAAGTTACTTACCTGTAATCCTAGTTCTCTTCCAGGGGTATACTCATCAAAGTCATAAGCACTGAATAATCTCCGCCCACGTGCGGGAACCCGGAGCATATATAAAAATACATATATATGTGTATGTGGTAGAAAAGGAGTACATAGTACGAAATAACACACACATATACATGTATTACATAAAAAATATGCAGCCTCAAACATATCCAATAGGCTAAGAAGCCAGAATTACATGTATTTCTCTAGTATGAAAATGCCATATAAACATATAATGTAAGAGAAGGACATGTACAGTAAGAGCATTCCGCAAAAAACCTTTTATTTTCATCAAGAAAACAGTAATGCCAGGCAATTAGCCCAAATAAGGCTGCATAAATAAAATCCCTGTACAGAAAAGGAAAAAAACTGGCACCTCGCCTTTAAGGCCTCAGAGACTCTGAGCACTATGCCTTTAAGACCTCCAGGAGCCCCTGCTCCCATCATGCACCACAGGTGACAGTTAGGTCAGTTCTTTTGTACGGTATAAGAAACCTGTAGGAACCTGCATCAAAGATGCAAGAATATCGAGTAAACTGTTAATGCTCGTCCAGGGAGGAGGGCGGGTTGCTTATGACTTTGATGAGTATACCCCTGGAAGAGAACTAGGATTACAGGTAAGTAACTTATCCTTCTCTTCCAGGGGATACTCATCAATAGTCATAAGCACTGAATAGAGTAGCAAGCCCATACCCACTTCCGTGCGGACGAGCAAAACACAGAGAACTCAATTGAGATACACATTTTAAACAGTATTTGCAAACAAGTTTCTCAGCGAGGCCTGCCCAACCTGAGCATCTGCCTGCGTGTCAGCATCTAAACAGTAGTGGCGAGTAAAGGTATGAACTGATCGCCATGTAGCTGCTTTACAAATCTCTGCCATGGGGACATTCCTCAGGAGAGCCGTGGTAGAAGCTTTCCCCTAGTGGAATGTGCCTTAGGCTTCCCCGGAAGGGATTTGTTGGCCAATTGGTATGACAGTAGAATACAAGAAACTATCCATCTAGAAATGGATCTCTTGGAAGCTGCAGAACCTGTATTAACAGGACCATAGTTAATAAACAAACGTTCCGAATTCCTCAGTGTCTTTGTTTTGTCCAAATAAAACTTCAGAACCCTCTTGAGATCTAGTGAGTGAAGAGATCTTTCCGGAGGATTCGAAGGATTCGGAAAAAAAGTAGGTAAAGTGATAGTCTGATTAATATGGAAGTCCGAGACCACTTTAGGCAAAAAACTAGGATGAGTTCTGAGAACTACTCTGTTAGCGTGAAACACAGTATAAGGGTCCTTACAGCAAAGAGCCTGGATCTCACTGACCCTGCGAGCAGATGTAATGGCCACCAGGAACGCGGCTTTCCATGTTAAATGCTGTAAGGAAGCTTTATGAATAGGCTCGAAAGGAGACCCCATCAACTTTGTTAACACAATGTTAAGCTCCCAAGGAGGAGAGGGAGACCTGACTGGTGGATAAACCTTTTTAAGCCCTCAAGGAAATCCTTTACCACCGGAATTCTAAACAAAGAAGCCTGGTGGGGGGACTTCCTATAGGCTGTGATTGCTGCAAGGTGGACTTTGATAGAAGAGAACTGAAGACCAGATCTAGCCAAATGCAGCAAATAGGGTAAAATCACCTGTTCCTGACCCCGGATGGGATCATGTCCATTGTCCACACACCATAGGAAGAACCGCTTCCACTTGAAGGCATATGATTTCCTCGTGGAAGGTCTTTTCGCTTCTTTGAGAATAGCCATACAGTCTGGATTCAATTGTAGGTGTCCATATTGTATGACTTCAGGAGCCATGCTGTCAACCGGAGGGAGGACAGGTTGGGATGGAATACTCTCCCTGCCTGTTTGGATAGGAGATCCGGGCGGCATGGCAACCTCTTGTGTGGTACTTCCGATAGTTGAAGGAGGTCCGGAAACCACCACTGGCGAGGCCACTCCGGGGCTATTAGGATCATCCTGGAGGTGGTCCTGTACAGCTTGTTGATTACAACTGGTATCAACGGAATCGGTGGACAGGCGTACAGTAAGCTCTGAGACCATTCGATCAAAAGGGCATTCCCTCGAGATCCTTGTTGGGGAAACCTGGATGCGAAGGCGGGGCATTTTGCGTTTACCGCGTCTGCAAACAGGTCGATGTCTGGCGTTCCCCATTCTCGAAAGATGCTTTGAGCGACTTCGTTGTTGAGAACCCAATCGTGGGCTTCGACGAAGTCTCTGCTGAGGAAGTCCGCCTGGGAGTTGAGAGAGCCCGGTAGATGAATGGCTACTATTGACAGGTCTCTCGCTAGAAGCCAGTTCCATATGGTTTGAGACTCTATGGAGAGTGTCCTTGATCGGGTACCTCCCTGTTTGTTCAAATAATACATCGTCGTTGTATTGTCCGTTTGGATCAGAATGGAGCGAGACTTGAACGACGGAACCAGGGACTTGAGTGCTAGATGTACTGCTCTCAGCTCTAGCAGGTTGATGTGGTAGCTCTTTTCGGAGTCGGACCATAGACCTTGTACTTGCAGAGGGCCCATATGAGCACCCCAACCCTGGAGAGAGGCGTCCGTGACTAAAGTCTGGGTTGGAGGGTCCTGATGGAAAGGGACTCCCTTCATCAGGTGCGATCGCTTCATCCACCACCGGATGGAGTCTTTGGCTGATTGATGGAGAATTACCTGATCCTCCCAGCGCCCTGATACTTGCATCCACTGGTCCTCCAAACATTGTTGTAGTGGACGCATGTGTAATCGTGCGTTTGGTACTATAAAGATGCACGATGCCATCGATCCCAGTAGTGATGACACCTGTCGAACTGTTGGGAGATGCGTGTGAAGAAGAGTCAGACATTTTCCTTGGATTGATGACAATCTCTCCTCCGAAGGACACACGCTTGCTTTTTTGGTGTCCAGGAAGGAGCCTAGGTAATGGATCTTTTGCGTTGGATTTAGTATGGATTTCTTGAAATTGACGTGAAGGCCCAAGTTGTGGAGAAGCTGAAGGCAGCACGTGAGATGATCCTGCAGCAGAGTTGGAGATGAGCTCTTCAGGAGCCAGTCGTCTAGGTAAGGATATATGAATATTTTCTGCTTGCGGAGAAAAGCGGCCACCACAGACATACATTTGGAGAATGTTCGGGGAGCTGATTTGAGCCCGAACGGGAGAACTGAGTACTGGTAATGTTGAAAAGACACTCGAAAGCGTAGAAATTTGCGATGTTTCTTTGAGATTGGTACGTGGAAGTATGCATCCTGCAAGTCGATGGAGCACATCCAATCCTCTTGATGAAGCTGTGGGAAAATTTGATGGAGTGCCAACATTCGAAATTTTTCTCTGCGAATGTACTTGTTCAACAGTCTCAAGTCCAGAATAGGTCTGTATTCTGTGGCGGGGCCTCTTTTTCTTACAAGGAAGTAACGAGAGTAGACTCCTTGATTTCTTTGAGGAGCGGGGACTTTTTCTATAGCTCCTTTCTTCACTAAGGTGTTTATCTCCTTTTGTAACAATCGCTTGTTGTGGTGAGAAATGCCTCTCGGAGGTATTGATGGAGGAGGAGTTATGAATCTGAGAAGATAGCCATTCTGAACAATGTTGATGACCCATTTGTCTTTTGTTATACGTCTCCACTCCTCCAGATGTAATGAAACACTTCCTCCCACCGGAGTGGACAACAGCTTTGGAGGAAGATACATCTCATTGCTTTTGTGGCTGCTTTGGTGCTGTTGACTGTTGTTTGTTTCCACCTCTGCCACGTCCAGGTCTACGTTGCTGGAACTGGGATCTTTGTTGCGTCTGACCTTGGTTCTGCGATGACCAGTTAGATGATTGACCTCGCTGTTGAAAAGAGCGTTTATCATAGGGGCGAAAACGACGACGAAATTCTTTCTTCTTTTCGAGGCCTACAGCCTTGAGAGTATCCAACTCAGTTTTCATTTTTGCCATTTCGTCGTCAGCATGTGAACCAAACAACGATGATCCATTAAAGGGCAGATTGGCTATCTTTCTTTGAGCATCGGGCTTGAGACCTGTGAGTCGAAGCCAGGCTGATCTTCGGGAACAAACGCCATGTGCGTACCCATGAGCTGCCAAATCTGCAGAGTCGGCCGCTGTACTAATGATCTGATTAGCAACCAGGCCACCTTCCTGTACAATCTCTAGAAAATCCTTTTGATCCTCTTTGGGTAATTTGTCTGTGAATCTCGTCAGAGAGTCCCATAAAGACCGGTCATATCGTCCCAGTAGAGCGGCTGCACTAGCCACTCTCATAACGGATCCTGATGTATTGCACATTCGCCGTCCCAAAGAATCCATGTTTTTGCTGTCCTTCTCTGGAGGAGCAGATGACATAGAGGTATTTGCATGTGCTTTTCTGGCGGCGGCGACTATAAGAGAATCCGGTGGCGGGTCAGACCGCAGAAACAAAGGATCTTGGTCTGGGGCCTTATACTTTTTTGAAATTCTTGCGGGACCCGAGCCCACTGTGGCAGGTGTCAAAAAGTCTTCATCGCAGGCTCTAATAATCCTGGTACCAAAGGTAGAAGAGGCTTTGCAGAAGCCCGATGGTGCAAAGTTTCGAATATAACGGATGTAGAAACCTGAGGCACAGTCATGGTTATATTCAATTTGCTGGCACCTCTACAGAGAACCTCGTTGAATGTCCCCATATCATCAACAGGAGAAACTCTGGATGGTGGGGTTGACGATATAGTAGGGGAATAGTCTCTATACGATGACCTTGTTGATGAGGTCGTTGTAGGAGACCTCTGTCTTCTCCTTGGCGTATGTGATCGGCGGGGTTCTGAGCGTTCTTTTGAACGTGAACGCCGTCTTAATGGAGATCTGGAACGTCTCGGGGACCTACCAGCGGAAGATCTTGCGGATTCCGTGGGAGGAAGTCTTTCAGTAGACCTGGGTTTGTTCTTCCAGTGCCTAATGTCCTCCAACCATCTGGGTGACATATTGATGGGAGGAGATTTGTCTCTCGCCGGAGAGCCCTCCGGTGTAACCTGAATAATAGTTATACCAGGCGAGGAAGAAGCTTCCCTCGACGTCGACCGTGATTTTGAAGATGATTTTTCTAAACCTTCAGCTGGAATAACTTGCTTGTCCCTCGACGTCGAACGCCTCGACGTCGAACCAGAATGAGCCACCATCGACGACGACCGTGGAGGTGTAACTCTTGACGGTGGAGATCTATGGGACAAAGCCCTCGACGTCGGTCTCTTCGACGACGACCGCTGGTGTTCATGCGGTGTCTTCGACGTCGACCCTGCCCTCGACGTAGACCGCTGACGGGTCCGAGAGGGTGAATTGTAGAGACTCGACGCCGACCTTCGAGAAGGTGGCAGAGATCTCGACGTCGACCTCTGAAATAATGTCGACGGACGTTTCGACGTCGACCGAGGTCTATCATGCTTCGAGCCCGAAACATGTCTCGACGTTCGACTTACTTTTCGACGGCGTACTCCTCGACGGCGATTTTGCCTTCGACGTCGATCTCGATGTCGGTCTCACTCTCGACGGCGATCTTGCCTTCGACGTCGATCTCGATCTCATTTGGGTCATAGCTCTCGACGTCGACTTACTTCTCGACGGCGATCTTGTCTTCGACGCCGACCTGACTTGTTTGGTTGGTCTCGACGTCGACGACATGCTATGATGTTTTTTCTTACTTCCAGCTTTTGGTGAAGTAGATTTTCGCCGTTTCCTTGGAGAAGAGGGCCCTCCAGATGGATGATGACTTTCTGGGCCACTTTTCTTTCCTTTCACCATCAAGGCTAGAAGTCTGATCTTCTCTCTGTCTTTCAATGTTCTACTTGAAAGTTGACGACAGTGGTAGCATGTCTCTGTGTCGTGAGAAGAAGGTAGACACACGACACAGACCGAATGAGGATCGGATTTGGCCATCTTCTTCCCACAGGAAGGACATTTATCGAATAAAGGTGGCATATCTGACTAAAAAGAATGGTCAATTAGTCAGAAAAAGACTGGTATTAAAACCAGTAAAAAGAAATATTGTTAGAATATTGTTAGAAATATAAATTCTGACTGGAAAAGTCAAAATCAGTTAAGCTCAAGCTCCAGGTTCCTCACAGAAGGAGCCGGAAAAAGAACTGACCTAACTGTCACCTGTGGTGCATGATGGGAGCAGGGGCTCCTGGAGGTCTTAAAGGCATAGTGCTCAGAGTCTCTGAGGCCTTAAAGGCGAGGTGCCAGTTTTTTCCTTTTCTGTACAGGGATGTTATTTATTTATGCAGCCTTATTTGGGCTAATTGCCTGGCATTACTGTTTTCTTGATGAAAATAAAAGGTTTTTTGCGGAATGCTCTTACTGTACATGTCCTTCTCTTACATTATATGTTTATATGGCATTTTCATACTAGAGAAATACATGTAATTCTGGCTTCTTAGCCTATTGGATATGTTTGAGGCTGCATATTTTTTATGTAATACATGTATATGTGTGTGTTATTTCGTACTATGTACTCCTTTTCTACCACATACACATATATATGTATTTTTATATATGCTCCGGGTTCCCGCACGTGGGCGGAGATTATTCAGTGCTTATGACTATTGATGAGTATCCCCTGGAAGAGAATTAATATAGCCAAACTCTATGACCTCAGGAGCCAAATTGCTTAATTGAGTGTTTTGGGGTCTGGGTGTCTGATTTGTCCTTGTTTCTGAGTGAGAAGGTCCGGTCTGTTGGGGAGCTTCTTGTGTGGCACTACTGAGAGATCTAGTAGTGTTGTGAACCAGGGCTGATTTGCCCAAGTGGGAGCTACTTGGATCATGGTGAGAGATGTTTGCCTGAGTCTCCGAACCAGAAATGGAATGAGAGGGGGAGGTTGAAAAGCGTAGGCAAATATTGTTGGAAGCTGACTCTGTATATGCTATACCAAAGTAAGGTATAGTGTGTACAGAGTTTATTGGATCCCCAAAGGCTTACAGAGGTAAAAGTAGATAATACCTCACTCTCGATTTGTGGTAGTGTGGGCGAGCAGTAATGCTTTATCAGAGGGTAGTGTTAAGCATTTATTGTACACACTCAGGCAAGAAAAGATGTCACACACTCAAAGACTGAACTCAGACCAGTTTGTAGTAAAATTATTTCTTTAGTTGTATTTTATTTTTAGAACCACGCAGGACTTGGTACAGGTAAATAGAATTGTACTTTTCAAGACAGATTGATCAACAAGCAAGCTGGATGATAATGACTTTTGTTACAGGTTTGTAAAATATTCAAATACAGTTGAAATTACTTTTGGATTACTAGAATACTTTTTATACTCAGTGTGATATGCCTAGATAGCACACTGGGACATTTCTTGGATAAAAGGTAAGTAAAACAGTTTCATAAAACCACAGTTTCTTATGTTTCTATACAAACACCCTCAACACTTGGAAGTTTTTCAGAGGAAAACAGTCAATGCAATTCTATGGAGAAAAATGAGGTTATCGGTTTGCAGGTAAGTAAACGGTCTTTGGGGTTGAGTTTCTGGGGTTAGAACAAGGGTTCCCCAGGGTCAAGGATGCACTCAACAAGCACCCTCAGCGGCTCTAGGGCAGCCAGGTGCAGAGTGCTGAGGCCCAATGTTATCCAATAGGGGATAGGGGACTCCGGGTGGTGCCTGCTCATGGGCACGCCACTTGGATGTGGGAGCAAAGCTCCTAGGGTTTAGCTCAGGGCAATCCAAGACAGCACACAAAGTACACGCACAGTGGCGGCCGGGTCAGGGTGCTGGATCGACATTAGGAGCCATGTTGGTTTCAATGGGGAAGCTCCGATCAGAACAAACACTGCAGGCTCGGGCACGAAGATCTTCTGGAGGCAACCACTGGTTGGAGAGGTAAGTTGGGATGTAATGGGATGCTGGGACACTGTCAGTTGAGCCACCCAAGGCCGTGGGGCGTCAAGTGCAGGGGTGTCTTTTAGTGTCGGGTTTTCCTTACCGGCTCTGGACGCGGTCGGGTCCTCCAGATAGGGGCTGCAGGCGCAGTCGGGAGTCTTGAGGTAGGTCAGGGATCACCAGAGAGACCTCCTCGTAGTGTTGCGCCACTCAGGCCGTGGGCGTTGGGCGCAGAGTAGTGCAGACTTGCGGATTTGGCCGGAGCCAGAGTCAGTTGGTGAGCAGGTCCGGTGCTCATGGGAGACAGTCCTTTTAGTGAAGGCAGGGCTGGTCCTCCGGGTTCTGGGGGGCTGCTGGCTGCAGGATGCACCAGGATTCTGCTGGAGGAGGTCGGGACAGGCCGGTAGGGCTGGGGCCAAGTCAGTTGGTGTCCTCCTCTTTCACTTTCAGCACAGCTCTTCGTTCCTTCTTCTTCTTCTTGTCTGAGGAGGCAAGGTTCTGGGATGCCACTAAATACTAAATTTAGGGGTGTTTCAGGTAGGTACAGGTTGGGACCAATGGGTCCCTTCCTTGCGGTGGGTACACCCCCTATTATGCCACCCTCCAGTGGGAGGGGGGCATAAGCCTCACTCTGGTTGGCTGGGTCCCCCCATCTTCAAGATGGCGGGGACTGAGAGTTGTGCTTTGCCTCGCCTCCCCCACTTGAGGGGTGGGGTTGGCAAAGGTGGGCACACCTTGCCTCCTATCTTGGTTTTCACGCCATTTCTCCCACCAAAAGTGGGGGTCAGAACCGGTGGGGGCCAGTTGCTGGGAGCACCAAATGGCTGGGTCAGCTCACAAAGGCAGCAGGCCTTTGAAGCTTCCCCTTTGTGGACCCTGCCCATCCTGGGGGAGGAGGCTTGGCACCTCTGCCCAGGATGTGCTTTGTTTCAGGACCCCAAGATTGGGAGGCTCTCGACCCAGGGGTCCAGAAACATGTCTGGGGGTGGCATCTGGCGAGCAGCCAGGACACAAGTGTTAGGTCGTTTTTTAGGGGAAATCTCTAAGATGCCCTCTGAGTGCATTTGGCATTAAATCCCACACTGGCATCAGTGTGGGTTTAATGTGCTGAGAAGTTTGATATCAAACTTCTCAGATTTCAGTGAAGCCATTATGGTACTTTGGCATTCATAATGACAAACTCCCAGACCATATACTCTTTATGGCTTTACTGCACTTACAATGTCTAAGTATGGACTTAGACACTGTAGGGGTACAGGGCTCATGCACCTGTACCCTCACCAGTGGTATAGTGCACCCAGATAGAGGGGTGGCTTACCTATGCCATGGCAGTGGATTGTAGGCATGGCACACAGTGATGTGTGCCATGTCGATTCTTCACTTTGCTCTGCACCAAAACACACAGCCTGCAATGGCAGTGTGTGTGTTGAGGTACAGGGCCTCTATGGGTGGCACAATATGTGTTGCAGCTCTTATAGGCCTTCCCTGGTCACCGTGCCCTTGGTACCTGTGGTACCTTTTACAAGGGACTTACATGTGGCCAAAGAGTTGCCAATTGGGTTTTCAACAACAGTTTTAGGGAAAGAACATAGGCCCTGGGTACCTGGTTGGCCGGAACTCAGGGCACACTTAGTCAAAGAGCATCAACATCAGTCAAAAAGTGGGGGCAACCATGCAAAAAGGGGCACTTTCCTACAAATATCCCTGACCAACTAAGTCATAGTGCTTTGCCCTTGGATAGTGGATGTGGGTACCTGGAGGCAAAGTTTGGGCATTTTGTGTTTTCGGCTGTGGCGAAAAGGTCCATCTGAGGAAAGCCCAACTTTTTAAAGTAGGGAAGGAGGACTCGTGGGTGGAGTTCCCACTCGTACTTCTATTGCTGCATCCTGCAGAGCAGGTCTGCAAAATCATTGTCTGCTCCTGGCAGATATTCCACCAAGAGATTAATGTGGTGGTGAACAGCCCAGTTACATAGGGTCAGAGACAGTTGAGAAGACCGTGTCCCCCCCTTTTTTGTAAATAATACATGGCTGTCATATTGTTCTTCAAGTCAAGGACAACCTTGTGAGATAGGTGAGGAAGGAAAGCCTTTAGTACTAGGAAGATTGCCTGAAGTTCCAAGTAATTGATGTGTAGGGAGTGATGTTTGGCATCACACAGACCTTGTACTGTAAGGTCTTGTAGATGGGCACCCCAACCTGTCTCTGATGCGTCTGTAGTGAGAGTGAGGTAAGAAACAGGGTCCAGAAAAGGACGCCCCGTAGCAGGTTGTTGGTGTTCCACCATTGCAGAGAACGGTGAGTGGGGCGGTCTATCAACACTAGATCTTTGAGGTGACCCTGTGATTCAGACCACCAGTGAGCTAGAAATTGCTGCTGGGGGCACATGTGCAACCTCGCGTGGGGAGCTATAGCAATGCAAGTGGCCATCATTCCTAACAGATGCATGACGGTCCAAACAGTGAGAGTTTTGTTTGGTTGGAATTGTGGTAGAGTTACCTGAAAGTTCTGAACTCGAGCGGGATTGGAATAAGCTAGTCCTAACTGTGTGTTGAGAATTGCTCCTAAGTAAAGTTGAATTTGAAGATGTTGAAGGTGAGACTTGGGGACATTTATTGTAAACCACAGTCTGTGAAATAGATCCACTTGCAACTGAGTGTACTGTTGGCACTGTAGGTGGGTATTGATGAGCCAATGGTCCAGGTATGGGAATATGTGAATGTTTTGTCTTCTCAGATGTGCTGCAACTACTGCTAATTGTTTTTATGAAAACTCGAGGTGCTGTGGTCACCCCAAACAGTAGAACTTTGAATTGGTAATGTTTGCCTGCTATAACAACTCTGAGGTATTTGCGGTGTGCAGGGTGTATTGGTATATGGAAATAGGTGTCTTTTAGGTCCAGTGTTGCCATAAAGTCGCCCTGTTAGAGAAGTGGAATAACATCCTGTCGAGTAACCATATGGAAATGTTCCGATAGGATGTATTAGTTGAGGGGTTGGAGATCTAAGATTGGTCTTAGTGACCAATCTTTTTTGGGAATTAGAAAGTATAGAGAATATACCCCTGATCCCTGCTGTTGAAGTGGGACAGGTTCTATGGCCCCCTTGAGAAGAAGGGCTTTAACTTCTTGTTTGAGAAGTGTTAGATGATCCTGTGACAACCTGTGCGTGCGAGGTGGGGTGTTGGGTGGTATGGTAATGAACTCCAGACAACAGCCATGTTGGATAATGGCTAGTACCCCATTGGTCTGTGGTGATGGATTCCCAGACTGGGTGGGAAGATTGTAGTCTACCTCCGCCTGGTGTGGAGTGGTCAGGAGGAAGGATTGAGTGGTCACTGATTTGGGGTGGGTGTTACTCCGTGTGCAGAGGCACCACTGCCCCTTCCCTTGTTGTTATTGCATCCAAAGGAACCTCTAAAAGAGCTCTTACTGTAGGCAGACTGGCCTTGTTTTTGTTGGGAAGTGGAGGCGTCTGTGGTGGTGGATTTATATGCAACCCTGTAGCCTGTGCGACGAAAGGACCCTGTAGGAGGAGTTGTCTGTAATGCTCTCATGGCCTTAGCTGTGTCAGTATTCTTTTTCAATTTGTCACGGGTAGTGTCTACTTGTTGGCCAAAAAGGTGCTCTTTGTCAAAAGGCATATTTAGTGTTGCCTGCTGGACCTCTAGTTTAAACCCAGAACACCTAAAACCATGCGTGTCATCTAAGAAGCAGGTTGGTATTTACAATACTAAAAGCTGTATCCGCCGCATCTAGTGTACGTCGGATGGAGTTATTGGTAATGGCCTGACCTTCTGTGACAATTTGTTGTCCCCTTTAACTGTGTTCCTCCAGGAGGTACTTGTTGGGTTGCATTCTTTCACTCCAGAGGTTGCGCGCTGGAAGAATGCTCAGAATGTTGTGGGGAGGGATTCGAGAATTTCAGGAGTAGAGTTGGCCGTTACTGTGATTGCACGGAGGATGCTGGCGTGGTCCTGCTGGCTTAATAAATCTTAGCTTCCACACCGAGTGTCCGGATCTTTATACTGGTGACGAGTTGCCAATCAGCAGGACCTCCCACGCATCTTCTCCGGCTGCGGTGTGCCAGAAGACATCTCTACTCGGACGGTCCCGAGCTGCACCATTCAGAACTACCACTAAATACTCCTTCAGTGCAGCTGCCGCAGTAGAGGAACCGACTGCCTAATGTTCTGCTCTTCAAGGTATCGTTGTTTTATTTGCAAAGCCATTCCGACATAGGCTCCGCTGCGTGAGCTTCTCCTGGCCATTTTAGCTATTGCCTGACCACCTCAGACGTCCTTACGCCGCGGACATGCGTAAGGCGGCCAACTTGGATTGGGCCACTTACAGGCCCACATCAGTGCAGTTGGGTACGCATTTTTGAGTACAGTTATGGTGTACTGCCGAGCTGCTGCAAATTGACATCTGTGACACACTCCATGTCGCTTGTGTCATTCTGCAGCAGTAAACAAGCATAGGTGACACGCACACCAGTACAGCTCATATTTTATTATTAGGATTTATAGAGCGCATGGCTACCAGGAGGCCTCCCAGCGCTAAGCACGAATACAGAGAAGCGAGAAAGAAGGAGGTTAGTCGCACTTGTTAAACAACCAGGTTTTTAGTTTCTTTCTGAAGGTGGATTCTGATACTGTGAATATTAACTCCCTAGGAAGAGAGTTCCATAACTTGGGCGCAAGGTGGGAAAAGGCTCTTGCCCCCCATCTGGCCCTTTTTATTCTGGTAATGGTTAACAATCTCTCAGAGCCTGACCTCAGGTTTCTCTTAGGGAGGTATAGGCCGACTAGATTTCTAATCTTGCTGGGACATGTGTTGTTTATGGCTCTATATGTGATACACAGTATTTTAAACTTAATTCTCGACTCAATAGGGAGCCAATGTAGCTGTCTGCGATGCTTTTTAACTGATTCCTTCATAGGGATCTGACACAAAAGTCTAGCCGCTGCATTCTGAGCTAGCTGTAACTTATTGACGACATACTTTTTAGTGTGTTTGTGCACCATTTAAGTATTGGAAAGGCTCATTCTTCTGTTTTCAGTGCAATTCATATTTTTGGTGCACACATGCACTTTTGATACATTGGAGTTATTTATCTATTTATTTCAGCATCTACCTAAATACTGTGCGATCCATTACGGTGACAAGCACATCATATATTTGATTTCCAGCAAAGGATTAGTTTTCAGTGCAATTTGTGTTTGTGGTGCATACGTGCACTATTGCTACATTAGTATACTGTTTATTTAGTCTTTAATTTTTTTTTACTACAGCATGGTTATTCGCTTTAGTAGCGTCATCATGTAACAAGCAATAATGCCACTAGCGGCGTTTGTGCCTAATCCTGCGTCGGATTGGGAGAGGTGGAAAGAAGGTTTTGAAGCATACATTGATGCTCTTGAGGGGGAGTCTTTTACACATAAAAATAAATTTGCTATCTTGAGACACTGGTCAGGTTCAGAGGGCCGCAATATCTTGAAACACATTTCCAAGGAAGTAGTTCTTATAATTGAGGGCGAAGGGGATGGTGTAGAAGATGAGTATGCTACAGCCATCAAATCACTAGATACACAATTCAAGGCATTTAAAAATGTGACGTTGGAGAGGCACACATTTTACAAAAGTGAGCAGCTGCCAGGAGAATCTCCATCCAGCTATGTAGGTGCATTGTGTATTTTGGCTGTCTCATGTGAATACAAAACTTTTGAGGAGGAGATAAGGGACCAATTGGTGGAGAAAACAAGTAACAGGTAGGTACAAGAGGCTTTGTTGTCTAAGCCTGACTTAACATTGCAAAAAGCCTTGGAGATAGCAACCAGGATCGAAAGCACGTCGTCTTACTTAGAACAAATGGCAATTTTCTAGTCCTAAAATGTCTTCCCAAGGTGTACTGGCAGTTAAAAGCAAGTACAAGAAGTCAAAGTAAACGTCATACCAGGAAAAGAGTAATAAGAACGAGAAAACTAACAACACTAAACCAGCTCACAAGTGTTGGGATAGCTACCGGTGTGGCAGCACATCCCATCTTGGTAATGCCAGAGTGTGCCCTGCCATGGATAAAACATGTGCCAAATATTTTTAAAAAAGGGCATTTTGCTAAAGTCTGCAGATCAACTAGCGGGCAGTCGTCCGGCAAGGATTCCTCCAAGACAGTACTTAATGTGGAACAATCCACAGAAGGAGAATGATCATCCAGCGCGGAAGATCAGATCTTCACCATCATAGAATCTCGTGGACATTCGCACACGATGGGCATGTGCGGTCTGATTTCACAAGAAGCTAGGCGACCCTCGTGTTTGATGAACATCAATGGTGTGGGCGTTAGAGTTTTGGCAGATTTAGGGTCTCCTTTTGTAGTATGGATTGTGGGTCCATTGTTGACATCTGCTAAGTTAGCATGAGCTTCGCTGCCATGAGGCTGCTTTTGCGCATGACACTGCATGCATAGATTTCGCAAGACTCTGTTTGTGCCCTTTCACATGAGAACTGTATGCTTTTCGCGTTCTCTGCTGTGCTCTGAGGTTTAGTCTGCACACGATGTACAAGGTCGATCAACAATGCCCCTTGTTATTCTGTTCTGGTCAGTCCCTCGCACCTAGACATAACATAACACACAGCTGCACTACTGAAAATCGTATGCTTTAATATTGCAAGCTAAACATGTGGTGCAGGCACTTGGAGAGATTCCTTTCCGGAGAGAAGAGCTGTGCTTGTCCTGAGATGTAAACCTTTCATCTAGGCCTTGAGGCATGGGGTCTGCTGACAAAGCCCAGAGGTCTTCTTTTTTATAATAAACTATTTCTTACCACGGGGAGGGTGGTTAGGTATTATAGCCCTTTTCCACTGTCTTTACAAAATGACATCCCAGTTTATATTCTATGGAATTGTGACAATGCTGACTATATTGTGTTTATGCATTTTGCTGCTAGTAATGGCACGTGTACTGTACCATAGAGCGCGTTAGTTGAAATAAACATTTTAAACTATACCGTAACTCTGATTACTCGCATTGTGGACAAGTATGAGTGAGCGAGCGAAAGAGTTGTCTGGCTCCCGCGATTCCTGAGAGAGTCGGGAGTGTCGTGTTCTGGGTTGTCTAATCATTGGTAGCTTCGCTGTTAGTCGGAGAACAAATGAGACACTATAGCTAGTCAGTTTGGGATTTTGGGTACTAATGTGGTAGGTTGGTACACCCCTATTCACTGAGGTCCCGTTTTCCTGCGCATAGTTCTGTATATGTGCAGAATCCCTGCAACACTTTTAGCCTTATGAGTGAGAAAGTATGGGAGCAACTGTTCCAGGCTCAGGGAATTGTTTTGAGGCACTCTTCCATACGACCAGTCGTTTATGGAGGAAAAACTATCGATGTAGTGGACAAATTTGATGCTGATTTATGCTTCAAGAACAGTGAATGCTAGGGGGTTGTGTATTTGGCAAGAGATGATGCATGTTTGTTGGGGTGGTACGATCAGGGAAATTTGGGTATTATACTCATCAACATCAAGTTTTACTGAAGAGGGACAATACCCATGTTCAAGCAGTTGAGGAGTAAGCATGGGAGTCAACGTATCCTGGAGTTTTCAGGAATGAACTGGGTCTATTCAAAGGATTTAAACACAAAATAAGGTTGGTTGAAGGGATCCAAGCGGCTGTGCACAAGGTCTGGAGAGTACCTTTGACCTTGCGGGATGAGTTAAAAACAGGAATTGGACAAGTTGTGTCCCAGTGATGTAATAGAATCAATTGAGTCGTCCGATTAGGTTGCTCCTGTAGTTCTGGCTAAGAAAGCTAATGGAGCTCTGAGCATGTGTGTTGACTTACCCGATCTCAACCAGCAAATATGGGTAGACCAATACCCCTTGCCCAACATTACAGAGATGACTTCCATTCTTAAGGGTGGAAAGTGGTTTAGTTTGTTAGACATGACATCTGCATATCACCAGGTTGATCAGCATCCTGATTCAAGGCATTACACTGCATTCATCACCTCTAAAGGTTTATTCCAATTCAAACGCATGCCCTTTGGACTTGCTTCTGCTTCCATAGTTTTTCAGAGGATTGTGGAGAGTATGTTCAGGGGGATGTCTTGGGTGATGGCTTTTCAGGACGATGTTTTGGTGTCTGGTGTTGATCAGAAGCAACACAACATAAGGCTACACCGTGTATTATCTATTCTAGACGGTAAAGGAGTGACTCTTAGCCTTGACAAATGCAGGTTGAATGTGACCACGGTGAAGTATTTGGGCTACAAGTTATCACTGGAGGGGGTGGAAACTAAGGCCAGTTTAGTAAAAGCAATAGAAGATTTTAGCACTCCAGGAGATAAGGACCAGTTGAGGTCTTTTATGGGATTCATTGAATTTTATGCCAGATTCATACCCAATTGTGCTGCAAAAACTTTTCACATGAGGGATCTCTTCAAAAAGAACTCTAGGTTCAAGTGGGAAATCGAGTGTGCCAAGGAATTTGATCTAATCAAAAAAGAAATTGCACATGCTATTCCTCTCAAGCCTTTGACACCAAGGATCAGACAATAATCATGACCGATGCCAGTCAAAAAGGGTTGGGTGCGGTACTTATGCAATGTAGGGGTGGCAAAGATGAAGTAATAGCCTTTGCATCCAGAGGCTTGAGGGGAGCTGAGGTAACAAATTCTGTTGTTAAACGCGAGGCATTGGCCTGCTGGTGGGATATTGTTCATTTCAAGCCTTATTTGTGGTGTTCAAAATTCACTGTGAGAGTGGATCACAAACCTTTGGTTCAACTCTTCACCACTAAAGGAGGTGAGAGGGCGACCCCCAGGATTGCCAAATGGCAATATAGACTTTTGGAGCACAACTTTAGCGTTGAGTACGTGCCTGGGAAGAAGAATTTGTTAGCAGACTGTCTGTCTAGATTACCAGGTAGTGAGGACAATGGAAGTGGTGAGGAAGAAAGGGACTGTGATACTGAGATCATTTGTTGTTTCGAGTCATTGAGAAGGTGCTGTGTCAGAACAGGAATGGAGAGATGCTTATGAGGTGGACGAGAAAGTCAAGGAGGTCACGAAAATCATAAGCATAGGCTGGACAGGAGGGAATTCGAAGGATAACTCAGTCAGCAAATCCAAACACGTTTTTGATGAATTGTCTATTGTCAATGGGTAATTATATCGGGGCCCGCTTTGCTGGTGGTCCCTGAAGCTATGAGGCTCAAAGTACTCACGTTAGCCCATGAAGGTCACATTGGCATGCATGCCATGAAGAGAAATGTCCAAGAAATATTCTGGTGGCAAGGTTTAGATAAGCAGGTGGAATACTTTATGAGAGAATGCACGTGTTGTGTCGTTAGTGACAAATCACAAGTTACCGTGCCCAGCTCTGTAGTTGCGGTTCAGGTAACCAATAAAGCATGGGCTAAACTAGCAATTTACATTATAGGTCCTATTTTGTTGTCAGGCAGCAGTGTTTCAAAGTATGGCAAAGTCCTCATGGACTATTCTAGTCGCTGGCCAGAAGTTACGTTTGTGAAAGTTCCCAGTGCGGCATGTGTGATTGAATTCCTTGAGTTGCTGTTTGCAAGAGAAGGGGTGCCTGATGAGGTGCTTTCTGATAATGGATGCCAATTTACTTCGACACAATTTGAGGAATTTATGAAGTTCATGGACATAGAACACACTAGAACGTCCCTTTGCCATCCCAGGAGCAATGGTCTCGTTGAGAGATTTAATAGAGTAATCAAAGAGAACGTGCAATTGTCCAAGGCCAATGGGTTGAACTGTAAGCTGGAACTTATGAAACTGTTGGTGGCAGTGCGCACGACAGCCAACGCTGATACTGATGTTTCTCCATTCATTTTGTTGAGAGGACAAGTTCCCTCTTCCAAAATGTTGAGGAGGTGGATGGGTGAGTTTGAGTTACCCGATAAGAAAATAAGGGATTTAGGCAGAAAGAGAGTAGAAGCTCAAAACAAAATATGTTCAGACTCACCTCAAGCCAAGGTCTATAGAACTGAGAGTGAAAGTAGGTGATCTGGTAAGGGTGAAATGTTCTAGAATTTTACTCAAGGGGGAATCTAAGTTCTCCGATCTCAAGTCACTGGTGAGAGTTAACAAGAGTGCAGTGAAATTGGAGGATGGCAGATGGTGGAACAAGAGTAAAACTGTGGTGTCTCTGTTACATCAGGAGAGTGTGCCTGGGGAACATGTGTCAGAAGGATGTCATGGAGACAAGTAACTTGGGGAGAAGGGCCGTTTACCGTCTGCCAGTCAACTAGATTGCCGACCAGGTTCAGAGAGTATGCTATTCATTAATACAAGGATGATGATATTGTTTTTATCCTATTTTCGCCACTCTAATGCGAGTGTCAGAGCCCAGTGAGCCCGGGACCCACGTCTGGGCATACCCGGCGCACTTAGGGCAAGAAAGCAAAAGACACACAAATGACGGACAGAATGCAGAACAAATCAAACATTAACCCCCAGTCAAGAGATCTGGGTTAAAACCAGGCGTATGTCCCACGCTCGCTGCACCACCAGATTCAAGCTAGCCTGGCTGATGAGGGGTGATACCCCAAAACCTGTCCCAGAATGTTTGTTTTCCGGTCCAGGGAGGACTTGGCCTGGCAGTTCAGGCTGGACTGGTCCCATGGGGAGCAGGGTCAAGACTGATTTGCATATGGCTGGGTCCAACCTGGAATGGCGTGGTGAGCAAAAAAACGATGGCTTTAACCCACATCTGTGACAGGGGTGAAGGTTTGATTTGTTCAGCATTCCATCCATCATTTGCTTGTGCTACAGATTCCCCTTGAGCACATGGCATTTATTGAAGGAGTACCTTTCTCACAAGAAGAAAGTTGGCCCAGATATTTCAGCAACTTCCATATATAGTCACCTCATGTAGTCACCTAAGCACTTTAGCTTTCTTAAAACAGAACCTGTGCAATGATAACTGTATTTCAGGCAACTTTGGTAAACAATTGTGCAGATCTAAATGGACATGTTCTCCACACTATTGAAAACTGGAAAAAAAAGACTCAACATGACTCTGCTGCAACATTCTAGCAGACTTGGCCTTGCTAATCATGCAATACAGTAATTAGCTGCGAAAAAAAAACTAGAAGTCGGCCAAAGAAGTTCCAAATCAAATAAGTGACAAAAACATAATCCAAAATTAAATACATACACAACATGAAGAGAAAACTTGAAAGATGCCCCCCAAAAATCCAGAGACCACAATTAGCTGCTTCCCTCAGCAGACAGAGACAGTGATGAAGTTCAACGATTGCATTTTAAAACTGGGAAATAGGAGTCCTAAAAAGTGATGGGCTCTATGGTCTAGGAAGAGATCCATGAACTGGACATGTTCTGCCACCAACAGTTTGATGTAGTGAACTTCGTACCACGAAAATGAATGAACCCTTCCTCTCCTGGAGATGGGCTGCCACATTCTAATCACTCTGAAAGAAGCCTTCTGGGGCTGTATTGCAAAAAGTGCCCCAGAGGCCCAACCAACTTTGCACCCACGTTTTGCACCCCCAGGGCACTTTGTTATTATAGGAGAGGCCACAGATGTTTGTTCAGCAATTTCTATAATATGGATTGTTTCGGTGCACATTTAGTGCTGTTGGGATTACCAAAGGGGTGTGATCTCATGCACAGGAGGGAATACTTTTCCTTTGCTTCTTCATCATACTACAGATGTAGGCACAGAGGCAAAGAAGCTGTTGGGAGGTGCACAGACTATGCGCAAGATAAAGCTGGCACACAGTCGGTGCCCCACAAGTGGGCAACCCTTCACAAATGGGCACCCTATGTACCTTTCCTTGTCCAGAAGGTCCATAATACGGATCTCATATTTGACTGCAACCTGCTTTTAGGTCACAAATAAACAAGACAGCATATCTGTTTTACAATGCTGAGTATAATGAGGAAGATCTTTCATTTACTCTCTTCTGAATCAAGGAAACCAGTGGTAATGCTACAATATCCTCACACTGAGGCTACTGTAACTCCCTGCATCTAAGACTTCCAGCAAGACCCAGTAATCCAAATTCATGCAGCACATATTCTACAGCAACTGCTAATAACTAGTCATTTAATTAATTTTCACTGAAATCCAGTGTCTATAAGGATAATGTTTAAGGTCCTGTGTATGGTACATCAGGTGATTAACTTCCCAGGCCCCTCTATCAAACCGAAGACCTATCAACCCCAGTCTGTTAAGCTGGCACTTTCTATCGCTTTTACAAGCACATAGAGTAATAGAAGTCAGACTGGCTGGTAGATTGTTTTTGTCCTCTTGACTTGTAATTATGGAACTCTTTTTATTGCGACTAAAATACCTTGAACAAACTGCTTTCAGGGGAAAAATACACATTTTTTGCCAGTAGATTCTTGAATTAACAGCTGTCAAAAAGGAGGCAGATGAGGTTTCAGGAAATCTATTGTCTTTTGAAGGCATGTCATTTTAGGTACTTTACACCTTTTCAAGGCATGGGAGGAGGCATGACTGGACCTCATTAAAGCCTCACTACAGAAGTGCTAAGCTTGGTAGCAGAAATGGCAGAACTGTTTTTTTAACCAGTTAAAGTAAAGTGAGTAAGTTACATTTATACAGATCATTCTTTTGACTTTTGAAATAAAAATCCATATTGTATAACTATTGTTATTTTTCTTAAACAGTAAAATGTCACAGGAAGGGCTAATCCAAAGCCTGGTTTAACTCATGCACTCACACAGTAGTTAGTGCTAGTGGTTTTACAAGGAACAAGATAGTGCTACTGGTTTTACAAGGAACAAGACAGGCATCCCATGTTTAAGTCCCACAATTGCACATGTTTGCACACTATACAGCTGGATCTTGCTGGTACAAAGAACAGTTCAGTTGACTTATCTAATGGCAAACACATTATGTCACTGCAAAAAATGTTTGATTGACACTAGAACGCTGAAGCCTCCACTCTCAGTGTAACACAGTTTAATGCTGGCCCTCGTAATGGCGGTTTTAGACCAATATGCGTCTACACTCTACCTGCTATGGCACAGGCACACTTTTGAGCGCACTTTACTGCTGTCTTTCAAAAAAGTAAAATATGCCAACTGGATTACCAAAGCTGTTACCAAGTTTAAAGAAAAATACAGCATACAGTGAAAGCATGTTCAGCAGTTTCTCACTGCCCAGAGATCTAGGTACAGAAAGATTAAAAAGCACAGGGAGAACATGCAAAAAAGGCAGATTTTCTAAACTATTTCATTCTCTGCAGTTAAATTCATAGTCCAACAAGTTCAAACATCCTTTTATCAGGTCTAGCTGGCTTCAAAGCTCAATGTTATCATAAGGTGGTGGGCCTCTGATGTCACAGGACAGGATTTTGGAACAACGGCAACAGAAAGAATTCAAAATTGATCCCCCCTCTAACAAAAGGGCTGTTTAAAATGGTGTGTGATACAGGCTCAAACAATGGACGCACTTAGAATAGGAAAAAACATGCTTGTGACTGTCAAAAATACTATAGAAGAATTTGTTTTCTCTTTTTCAGGCAACTTCTTTTATTTAAAAAGGAATGTCATCCTAAAAAAAAAAGTGGAGTACTTGCATAAAGGGTGAGAATGTACAAAACATTTAGCATTTTCCCATTTACTTTTTGGATTTCAGGTTTTGAAAAGTCACAATTATGCAGGTTACAGTGGGGTAACTGAACTGCCCAGCTGCTGCAGGGTACTTACGGTTTGGCTATGGCCACACGCAGACGGATGGGTAGAGACCCCAGGCCAGGACTACCCTGGCACTCTGCCAGAGCTCGCTTCTGGTCCAATTCATCTGAAAACTTCACAAATCCATAGCCCCTACAGAGAATAAGCCGGCTGCATTACAGATGGCAAAGGTACCACAGACAGTAAATACGGTGGTATCAGCTAAGTGTGGGCATAGTAGGAGTTAGGGGGCGGTGAAAAGGGGATCCTCTGCCCCTCCTTTGGGCACGAAAGGGGAAAAACAGCCTCCATGGGTGCGGTAGGAGAAAAGCAGACCCCCAGGACGCTAAGGGGGAATTGCTGCCCCCATTGGCCGTTAAAGGAGAATCGCAGCCCCCATGGGTGCGACAGGCGAAAAGCAGCCCCCACGGGCACAACGGGGGAAAAGGAAAAGCAGCCTAAGCAGAATAGAGGAAAGAAGCCGCCTTGGGAGATGGGGTTTGGGGGAAAAGCAGCCTTGTGCGATGAGGTTTGGAGGAAAGCAACTGGGGGGACGTGGGGGGGGTTTCAACAATACATGCGTAAATCAGCATCATTGGAGATGGACAAGTGAAAATCAGCCTCAGGTGGAGGCAGACAAGGGAAAAGCAGCCTCTGGAGGGGTCGTGGAGGCAACAATGAACAGCAGAATCTAGGTGGACAATCAAAAAGCAGACTGAAAGAAACAAGGGAAAAGCTGGCTAACGAGCAACAGGGAAGAGCAGGCTCGAGGGAAAGATAGGGAAGAGCATGCTTGAGAGGGCATGAAATATAGCAAGCCTAAAGGGACAAGGAAGAGCAGGCCTTGGGGGACAAGAAAGAGCAGGCCTAGGGCAACAAGAAAGAGCAGGCCTAGGGGGACAAGAAAGAGCAGGCCTAGGGGGACAAGAAAGAGCAGGCCATGGGGGACAAGAAAGAGCAGGCCTAGGGGGACAAGAAAGCGTAGAATTAGGAGAACAAAGAAGAGCAGGCACAGGCAAGGGAGAAGTGGGGGAGCTGAGGCCTACATTGAGGGGAGGAACGGGAGGCTGAAGAATAGGGGTGGAAAGAACAGAAGTAAGGAAAGGGTGGCTCAGAAAGCTGGGGACAGCGGACTGAAAATTAGCGTGACAGTAACAAGGTGGCTGGCATAACAGCAGGATAGAGTCTGCTCAGTGGTGGCAGGGGAGATCCGTCGTCAAAGGGATTATGAAGATGTGGCTTGTACAGCAGGGCGGGCAGAGACGGTTCACGTGAGCATTAAGAGGCTGGAGCGAGAGAGGACAATCTGTTCTGAGGGAGGGGTTTTAAGGTAGAATCAGTCCACAGAGGAGACTCTGAAAGCCCACAGCTATGGAGGGGAGGGTTTTAAAACAGCCAGCTAGCTCCAGCAGGGAGGTTTTAGCTGTGGGACCATATACAAGAAGGTTCAGGTGGGGCAGGGAAAAGCAGGCTCAAGAATGCGGCAGAAAAAAGCCAGACTAGGGAAGAGCTGGCTTGGGGGAAGCAGGTAAAAGTGGGCTCAGAAGAAGAAGAAAAGTGTACACAGGCCAAAGGGTGAGTGTAAGCTTTGGGTCATTGATAAATTCTAGGAATGGGGTGTCCGCAAGTAGGCTATAGGCCACGACAGAAGTAACGAAGAGGTGAAAAGTGTCCAAATTTACTGTGGGTATTTCATACTTTTACTGAGCACAACAGAACACTGAAGAACACTTTGATTATTCTCTGCTCTGAAAACTGAACCCATGGTACCTCTCCTAATCAATCTGAAAACACAATTTTTTTTAAATTATTGAAAAGTATATTTTCATGTTAAAGAAAATATGCTTTCAGGCTATGCTCAGTCAGGGCCGCAATATTCATTCTCAGGGGGTATTTTGTAAGAGTGTAGAACAGGGATGTGCATGTGCATCCCTGACCAAAATGTACATATTCTGTGCCAGCAAAGCTTACTGTGCTGCGGCTTGTCCTTACGGATTGTGTGTGGTTATCCCATATAAGTGTGACCGACAGAGGCTAGCACTGCTCAGTTTGCTGATCACGTAGGCCACTTTGATATAAAACTCGGAAGACTGAGGATATAAAGATCAACAGACTGATTCAGTAGAAATAACAGGGTGGGAGGTCAAAATTTAGCAACAGATCATTTGGCATTCACGTAAGTGCATTGACATGGCGTCAATCACGTTTTCACATGCTAAGCAAACCTTTCAATAGGGAACTCGAAGGATGATATCTAACTGCTAGAGGAAAACTGTGCAAAACAGCTGGATGATTTGTCTCTGACTGAGGCTGCTAGCAGACACAAGCTCAAACTGAGAGCTAAGCAAATGCCACTTTCGATGGACTGCTGTAGTGTGACAGACAGGACAAGTGATGAGGGTAAAAAGCACATGAAGTATCAACTCACCAAGAGGGTGAGAGAAATAACAGTATCGGAAAAGGCAAACAGTAGGAACACAAGTCCCAGCAATGTTTAAATGATTGGATGAATTTTGGCAGCAAAGTAAGAGGATCAAATAAGAAAGGCACAGGTTTGGAAAGGCATTAAGAGAAGGGCTAAGTGAGGATGAGAGACTCGCACCTCAAATAGGACAAACCCTTCCATTGTGATCCACACTCTTGCTAGACTTATAGATTCTTCCTATCCTTTAAACAGCCTTGTGGTTTCTTAGCAAATGGGCACCCCATTTTGAACACTGTCCCTTTTAAGGTGAGATATTGACCTAATCATCTAATACACAAAAATGCTAGGACCCTGATTGTCCTTAAGTGGCAAAATGTGGCCCTGTCTCCAGGACCCATTGTAAACTTGTAATAACTATTATGTACATTAATCAAAGTGAGAAGAGTATCACGATGAACATTAGTTTGAGTGCAATTACATCCTCAAATAAATAGTTTGTACTTTTCAGGCCACTGTTTATTGGCTCCCTTTGATTTGATGGTTCTGTTCACCTAGACAACCATGTTTTCAAAGGAAGATGAGAAAAGGCCCTTGTGTTTCCAGAGCAGATTATGAAGTGTTGCAAAAGAGAAACAAAACAATATTTAATTAATCTGAAATAGTCGGGATGTTTCTTTGGTTTCTGGCTGTATCCGAATGGCTAGTGGGTTTAAGAGTTAATCACTAAGGATGTTTTCAACACAGAAGCTTCAAAGAGTAAGAGTCTGGAGTTTTTTATAATTAAGAATCTTGACTGGTAGTTCTCTACTTTGGGCCACAGTGCTTAGCTAGATGAAGATTAGTGACTCATTTTCACTTGGGTAATCAGGTAATTAAACTAACATGAATGCAATAAACCATAAGACCAAGCAATAAACTAAAATAAACAAAATTGCTTCTACTTGCTTGCCCCTTTTGAAGATATTGGTGAAAGAGAGAGAGAGATGGAACCCTATGGTATTACATTATGTCATGAATATCACAATGCAATTTATCTGTGACTTTTTGTAACGCCTGCAGGTTTTACAGGATGAAGCAGATAGGTCTATTCTATGTGGTTTTGGAGGATGTGATTAGTGACAGACTCTGGCTCCTGGTGAGGAAGTCTAATCTAGGCCTCAACAAGAGATTTTCGGTTTCATCTCATCTTCACAATCTCCCTTGGCTCCCAGTTCATAAATGGGCTCTTTTAAAATCCCTTTCCTTTGCCATAAATCCCTTACAACAATCATCCAGTATTTCTATCCATATAGCTTGTTAGGTGTAGCCCTAAGCATGCTTTCAACTCTTCCTCTCACAATTTTTAGCAATTCCGAAAGGTAATAACTTTAGAATTTAAAAAGATTCTTTCCTTTTTATGGAACCTAGCCTTTGGTAGGGATTGCCATTTTCCTTATGATCCCAATCTATTTGATTTACATTCAGCAAACCGATCACAAGTTGAGTCTTTCAAGAGACAAAAAGTAACATAGTTTCCTGCCTGTTTCCCCTTTTAGTGTTATTATCCCTAGGGAGCTTTCTAGGATCAGAGTACGCTTTACCAAATTTACATTAATTTGAGTTCTTGACATGAAGTGTCTGATAGTTTGCCTTAAGGATTCTACCCTCTCTGATGGAGCATAGGACAATTCTAGAGGTATATTGCATATTGCCTCATTAACTGAAGCTTTTGACAAGGGACACTTAGGACTTCTTCATGTACACAGAGAGTTGTGAAGAGTATCACGCACAAACTGAAGGTTTTTGTCCACATTCTCCAGAGACTGCACGCTCATAAGCCTGCTGCTCAGGCAAGGATAAAGGTGAACTCATTGAAGAGGAATAGCGGATGCTACTACACTAGACTTCAAAGTCCATGCTTTGTGTTAATGGGTATATGAAAATGTAACTCCAAAATGTGAGTGACACAAACTATGTGGAATGTATCCACCACAAGGTTCAAAAAGTATCTATCTAAAATAAAACTATTGTCTGGTTAATTTGTGTGACAATCATGTACATAGAGTAGAACCACTTTGGTAGAAACACAACCATCTCTATGTTTCTCAGAGACTCCTGAATGAGATCTGGAGAAGTTTTCTGAAATGTTGGAGTGAAAAATGGAAGGAACTGGAGGAAGATCTTTTTACAACTACATTAAGAATGCACTGGTCCAGTGGGATGGGGGATCACTGCTGTTGAAAAAGTGAGAAGTGACTTCCAACGAGAGATAGATCTTCCTTGATGTGCAGAGAAATGTACCAGGGTTTTAGGACAATTCACTGAGGAAAATCCACCAAAGCATGCTTCAAGCCAGTGGCTATTCCACAGAGAAATATCCTATAGGCAAGGTTGTTTGCCCCCAAACTAAGGCATTGTCCATCACTACCTACATACCTACTAAGCAGTAATTAAATATTGTGCTGTGCTTCCATTGCCAGTATATAACTAAGTGAGTGGCTGAATCTTAATCATCCCAAATAACACTCTTGGCAGTAAGGAGTTTCAATGGTTAAAGCACCCTCTCATTCCTTTAGAATTTAGCGCTCTCTTATTTTGACGAACTGCTCCTACCACTGTAATAGTTTCCACATGTTTTTACTGTAGTTAAGTTATGTGACATTTAATTTTCTTTTTGACATATTGGTAGCAATCTTGACTGCTGTGGGTAATTTTCAAAAATTTGCAGATTCCAGATAAGAAGCTACTTTGGCCAAGTTCTGCTCAGCCAACTCCTTGCTTAAAATCTGGAGTCACCCACTGCTACAGCCATATCCATGGTCTGCTTTTTGGTTTAGCTCCTCTGCAAGAAATTGTTATGTAGCTTACATTTACTTTCCATTTTAGCTTTTCGTTTTAACTTAGCATTGTTTCTAATGGTTGATTGCACATGTTTTTCTTCATACGAGAATGTGCCATGCACAAATTTATTTCTGATAGCCACTATCACTGTGTAGTCTGCACATTTAGTTCCAGGGTCGAACAACTGAGAACACGATGCCTTGTTTTATTTTCCTTTATTTTTTGTTTGTGGGAGACAACTATTTCTACCCAGACAAAGTAAGACGCTGCTCTGCACCTTTGGCATAGTGTGATAAGCTTGCCGTTTTATTATTTAAACAGCGTCCATGCTGAAGTTGATGAGAAGTTAACTTTTCACCAGAGTCGTCCGGGAACGCTGCTGTGACTGAGATGCAGTTCTGCTTTACCTGACCTTCATCCTAAGAAGGAAGATAACTGTGCAAGAGAAGTGTGCAGGCATGCACATTGAGACGGGTGCATTTGTTAAATGCACAGAGGCCGGGTTCCTAACACAGCAGAAAGGTATGAGGCTGGGTCATTCCGATAGGCCTGACAGATGGGTACTCCCGTCATGCTCTCTTTAGCATAGCCAAATTAGTGATAGATAGGAGTAACCTTAGTAACATTATGAACAATTGACATGGTTGAATTATTTGTGTTTTTCACCACTCTAATAATGCTTATAACAATGAGGTGTCTCAACTTTCAAATGATTGCAGTTGATGCTTTATTTACAAAGATTAGAGCTTTTCAATACACATTTGAAAAGGCATTTTCGTATCTTTTCTTTGTGACACCTAGGGCATGCAAAAGTGACAAAACGAAAGGGTTAGATCTGTTTCATCGATTTCCTTGGGAATCAGAGTGGTCATGCTCAGAGTTATTAGTAACATCGATAACTCTGAAAGGTTAAAGGTTTGGATGTGATACTGTGAGCTAGCCAAAAGACCAACATTTACTGATTACATAAGAAGACTCAGTCTCTACATTATGAAGTTTTTTGTTCTAAATACACAGTCCTAAGTTCATAGGAACCGTATAACAAAATGACATTTTGCTATAGACTCGTCCAGGATTGGGAGAAATAAAAGGTGTGTTACCACATTACTCAAATTATGGTCTGCAACAGAGAAATAAATACCTTGGGAATGGAGAAAAAGTTAGTTACCAGTAACTTCAGTTCTCCAGCATTGATATCTTTCATATATTCACATGCTTGAATCTTTCCCATTTGTCAGGCTGGGAATCCCGGTTATTCTTAAATAACAGTAAACATTGTTAAAATGGATATAGGCATCAACAGTGTGTTTAGTAGCACATTTACCAAATGTGAAGTAACCGAAACTTCAGGCAATGATGCGGAAGAGCTAGCTCTCCTACTCTCCCTAGAGGCCACCATAGCTCAGACGTCATAGCACAAGTTTGAGAAGAGTATGTAATGAAAGAGCCTCTGACCAGGGAGGAGGGAGGGTCGCATGTGGATATATGAAAGATACCAACACTGGCGAACTGAAGTTACCTATAATTAACTAATTTCTTCTCCCCCATTGGATCTTTCATATATTCACATGCTTGAATCAGAATAGCAAGCAGTTCATAACAATTAGAAATTGAAACATAAGAAAGTGGGAAGCAGACTCACCTTTATTGAAACATGTTTCGAAGGACTGCCTAATCCATTGCTGTGTTGGCTTCTGCGTTGGCAATGAGTGTAGTGTTTGGTGAAATTGTGGCTGCTCCTTAAGGTAGCTGTACGGTAGATGTCTTACAAGGACATACCTACAGAGTAGAGCAGTTGTAGCCACGCTTCTAGAAGAATGAGCCCTCACTCTTACCTGAAGTGGACACTAGGTTTTGTTGTAGCAGAGGGTGATGCAAGTTGAGAGCCAACGTGCTATCCCTTGTTTAGGGAGTGTGGACCCCATCCTGGTTAGTAGAAAGACACAAACAATTGGTATGATGAACATATCCTGTGTTGTTTATGTAGAACTTGATCCATCTACGAATGTCTAAAGAATGCAACTAAATTTCTGTTGACGTTGTTGGATTGGAAAGAGTGAAAGTAGTATTACAGGTGTGTTCAAGTGAAAGTCAGTGGTATACATTTATAATTGGTTCTCAGGATGACCTCGTCTCTTTTGAATCTGAGAAAGGATTTTTTGACAGTGAATGCTTGCATCTCCCCTACCCTCTTTGCTGATGTAAGTGGTAGAAGGGCTGGTTTCCAGGATATCAACTTGTGGATTGGTTCAAAGTGTGGCATCATCGCTTGACTAGAGATTATATTGAGCTCCTACAACACTGGAGGGCATGGTATAGATGGAAACACTCGAAAGACTCCCAGAGTCTCTTCATAAATTGTTTTATGATTCTCAGAGAGAACAGAGAGGATGAGGCGACTTCTGTTCCTCTAAATCTTAATATTGCTGTAAGGAGGACCAGCACAGATGAATATTTCAGACGCTTTTTTAGCTAGATCCAAAAAGTATGGGAGTATTTGGTGAGATTGTATATATGTTGGATAAAACCCTTTGTCTTTGCACCAGACACAGGAACCTTTCATTTGATGCTGTATGTCTTTACAGTAGCTGGTGTTTGTGCATTCGCTAGGATGTTCCTACAATCTGTTGGCAGTATTAGCTAGGATGTTCCTACATTCTGTTGGCAAATGCAAGTGGCTGAATTCTAGGTGATCAGGTATCATGCTGTCAGGTTCAATGAGTTTGGGGCTTGATGGAGTTTCTCTCTGCGGTGTCTGGAGAGGAGCTTGGAGTGTGCTTTCAGTGGTTTTGCTGGAAGAGCAGATAGGTGCAGTAGTTTGCTCCAATACTGGTGTGTCCACGCCAGAGCAATGAGGATAAGAGAGCAGTGATCTGTCTTTGCCTTCCTCAAAGGTAGGGATGGGTGATAAATTCCGCTCCGCCGGTGGAGTTTTGTCCACTCTGCGTTATGCATTTAACTCGGAGTTTCGGCCAAATTCCGCCAACCACTGCATGGTGGAGTTATTTCTTACGCGCAGCTCACCAACGGTAAGTTGGCAAGCGAAAATTGGCATCCCCTAGCATGATTTTCGGGAGCTAGGAGGACAGCAAGCAAGATGTTTCCAATGCAGGTGGTTAAGACCATTCGCAGTGAGAAAGCTGCCACTTGAACAGAAAATCCACTCGAGCGGCAGCAAAGAAGCAGCGCCTCTGGCGTGCCGCGTGGTACAGTTAGCGCTGATTTCCGCCCGTTCGCGGAATTCCGCAGAACCTCATGGAGTTTTCATGTAACTTTGCGGAATACCGTGGCGTGAAACTCCGTGAAATTCCATAAAGTGAAACTCCGCGAGTTCTGCCCACCCCTACTCAAAAACCCCGAGTTCAGGGGAAATTAAGGAAAGGCATATACAAACATGCTGGACCATGTAAGTCGAAAGGGCATTGCCCAAGGTTCCTCAATCAATCAATGAATCAGTGGTTAAGTGCGCCTACTCACCCATGAGGGTCTAAGGGCACTGGAGGGTGGGGTGGGGAAGACTGCAGGTTCAGTCGAAGAGCCAGGTCTTGAGATCCTTCCTGAATTTGGTCAGCGACGGGTATAGCCTGAGGTGGAGAGGCAGGGTGTTCCAGGTTTTGGCGGCAAGGTAGGAGAAGGATTTTCCTCCGGTCCTGGTCTTGCGGATCCGAGGGACAGTGTCAAGGGGCAGTTCAGCAGAGCGGCGGTGTTCGTGGCTCCCTGGCTGCCAAATCCTGCTGGGGAAGCATTAGAGTTTTTTGTTGCTCTGGGTGGCAAACAGATTGATCGTCGGCTGACCACATTGCCGGAAGATGTAGTCGTCTTGGTCCTGGTGGCGTTCCCACACATCGCAGTCTCATTGTTATCGACTGAGAGCGTCCACCTGATCATTTTGGCATCCTGGCAGGTGTTCCAGCACAATGCTGATTTTGTGAGAAAGAGCCCAGTCCCACAGAAGGTGAGCCTCTTCCGATAGAGGCCTGGAACGCATTCCTCCCTGCTTGGCTACGTAAAACATAGATGTTGGCAATCAGGAGTGTTTGATCTGCTAGTTTTGGCAGGAACACTTGAAGGCCCAGTCTTATAGCGGAGAGCTCTAGTATGCTGATGTGAAACATCTTTTCTGCGTCTGTCCACAGGTCTCTGGTTGACAGCTCTTGCAGCAGAGCTCCTCAGCCTTCCATGGAGGCAACCTTTGTTAGCACTACTCTGTTTGATGTATGCTGGAAAGGGAGAACTGCCTACAAGTTTGCAGGGAAGCTGTACCACAATAGTGCTCGTTTCAGTTATCTTGTGACTCTGTATTGTCCCATGAGCCATAGACTGGTTCCCATTGAACACCCAGTTATTGTTGGACAAGTCTTATCCGAAGCCTGCAAAAGAGAATGACACCTAGGCAGGATGACATTAAGCCATAAGAGACTTGTACTGTCTGACCATGACTGATTGTCTGGTAGATAGGTTCTGTGCCATGGACTGAAGCTTCAGCTCTCTTTATAAAGATTTACTAACTGTGTGTTGAATATCGCTCTCAAGAACTGAATCTTCGTGCAGCTCCAAAGAAGATTTCTCTTGTTGAGTGGACACAAACTCTGACAAAGACTGATGCAGGTAACCGTAGAAGCCTTTGTCTCTTCCTTTGATTTTACTAGCCAGTTGCCCAAGTAATGGTACACTTGGTGACCCTATTGTCTGAGGGTGATAGCAACTGGCGCTAGGGATTTGGTGAAAATACAAGGTGCTTATTTGAGGCCAAATGTAAGTTTCTTGAATTGGTAGTGCTGACCTGCCACTGAAAAGCAGAGGTACTTCCGGTGCTTTTGGTAGATAAGAACATAGAAACACGCATCTAGAAGGTCCAGGGACATCAGGTATCTCCTCCCTGGATCACCAGGACTTCAAAAGTAACCATCTGAAAAGATTGCTTTTTTAGAAACTTGTTCAGTTGCCTGAGGGTTAGCATTGGTCCTGTTGCCCTTTTTTTTAAAACAAAGAAGAATCTGGAATAAAATCCCTGGTTTCTCTGGGATTTGGGGACCTTATCTATCAATCCCTTGAGGAGGAGAAAGATAATTTCCTATTGCAGCTCCCTCTAGTGGAGATGATGTCCCTTCTGGGGAGGGCTGGCAGGTGGTCTCTGTACAAATTCCGACAAATGTCCTGTGTGTACCGTTTGCTGCAACCATTGAAAAGGGGGAAATCCTCATCCCTACGTTCTGGGAATGAGCTAGAAGGGGGACATCTGCAGAGAGACACTCCTGGTTTTGGTTGGAGCCTGATTGGGAGGAGCTCCTCCTCTGTCCAGATCTTCCATATCCTTGCCTTAGGTTGCGGTTGGAGGTATGTCCTTTGTCATAACTGATTTGCTGTTGGGGATATTACGGTCATTCTTAATTCCCACGTTGACTGAACCCTCCCCTGTAGGCCTGGGACATACAAGGGTCACGTAAAATGGCTGAGGAGGGCCGTCAGTAATGCAATAGTCCTCAAGATTTTTATGTATCCGTCTTGATACTTTGGAAGGCTTCATCCACATGCTTCCCAAACAGGGTGAGGCCATCAAAGGACATGTCAAGGATCTTTGAGTGTACCATGGGCGGAAGGCTATGGATCTGAGCCAACCTTGGCTTCTCAAAACAGCTGCCCTGCTAGCTGGAGGAAACCTTCATTCAAAACATCCATGGCTGCATTAATGATGGCTGTTGATGAAATTTACCCTTGGCTGAGAATCGCCTTAGCAGCCTCTCTTTTATCCTCTGGGATGACATGAAGCAGTGGAGAGATGTCAAGCCGGATTTGTCGAGCATAACATCTTAAAATTGCTAAAGCATTTGCAACCTTAATTGAATGTTGCCACCATCAAATCATTCTGGAGCCCAAAATATCTATTCACCTGCTGTCTCTGTCTGCAGGAACAGACAATGTTATAATAGGGTCCTTCGATCTACATCGGGCTACTGGTGCAATCACAAGAGTCCAGCTTTGGGTGGACAGTAAGGCAGGCTGGGCCGCATCTGGGGCCATATACCTCTTCTCCAATCATATTATTATTACTGGAACTGTATCTGGAGTCTTAATTAGTTTTATTCCTTCCCACCAGACAAAATCGAGTATGGATTTTTGATCTTTCGTGGCTGTTCTTTAAAAATCATAAAGGAAGCATTGTTATTCTACCGAAGTAATTGGTAAATGTAACTTTTTTTAGTAGCTCTCTCCATCAGAGCATGAAAACGAGCTATATAATCTGGGGGTGGACTTGGCTGACTGGGCAGGTTATCATTCTCTTTGGGAATGATGTAGTCTTCTCATTCATCGTTACCTCTGATAGCTGCCAGAAAAGCTGTTTATTGATAGTGTTGCCGACAGCGTCAAAGGTATCATCATTGAGGAGGTCTACATCGATGGCAGAAGGAGTGACATTCTTGGAGTGTTTTTACATTACTCGAGGCGCTGTAGGTGGGACTGGTTCAGCCCCAGGGTACACCAGAAAAGGTAACCGGATAAGGTCAGGGAGAGGTTACAACAGAGTTCTACTTGGGGACTCCCTTATAAATGACATCTAGTAGAAATCTGAGCTATGTTGGCATCTTGGGGGGGTGTGGGAGGGGGAGCTGGCACTTCCACACCATTGGCAGAAGTTTGAGATGCTTTAAATGAGGTGGATGTGCTACCAAACAAAAACTGTTGTTGAGGCTTCTAGATATTTTAACACTGTTTACTGCTATTTAAGAGCACTGATGATTCCCAGTTTGACAACGGGGAATGATTAAAGCATGTGAACAAGTGAAAGATCCAATACTGGAGAAGGGTTGATTATACTGGTCAAACATCTGCTTCATATTAACAGGGTGGATTGTCTGTTCCCACAATGGCTATAGAAGTAAGGGGTGGAGTGTTTCTGTAATGTGCTGGAAAAAGTTTGGAGAAGGATTAAGTGCTTTTACCAGATCTTTGCTGCAGAATAGAAGTAGCCTTGAGGAAAGTATACATGCTCTTATTACAGATCTGACATTGAAAAGCATGGGGAGGGAAGAGAGGGGTTATGAAGTTATTTTTCAGAGAGAGGATAAAACTATTTAGAATACGTGGGGCTTTGGAGTAAGGTAGGATTTTTAGTCATCTATTCTTGGAACAGAAGAGTCGGTGGAAAGGGTTTCAGGGCTTAGTCTAGTGTCTGCCAAGGATCAGAGATTTGAGTTCAACCATGAGACCTATTTTCTGAGGAGTTGGCAGAACCATAGGATAAACTACAAAGAAGTTATCAAAGAGTTGGAGCAGGCACAAGGAAAGGATGGTGAGATGCTATAAGGGGAAAAACACAGACGCGAGAGAAGCCAAAGAGGATCACAAACATTAATAAGATAAAAGACTGGGAGCAGAGCGTCAGGTTGTGAAAGTTGGGAACAGAAGCTTACCTGGAGACTCCAGCTTGGTCCACAACAACTTTGCCTCCTCTACATGATGGGTAAACTTTAACAAAGAAATTGTAGAGCATCTCATTGTCCACATCAGATGTCAGGTCTCCAACAAACAGGGAGTATTCTTGGCTGAAAGCAGTAGGAAGTTGTCGGATTAGAAGGGTTTATAGAATTATTTTAGACACAACACCAGTTTAATTCAGACATTTCCTAGGCTGCTTTGTTAATGTTGCCTCTATATTTTACATGGTCCTATTTCTATGACACAATAGAAAAAAATGAAAAGGAATTGCAATTGGATAAGCAAGCACCATGTGCATGTGAATTTCTGTTGCTAGATGGTCAAAAAGCACCCTGTCCAAGAGCTGCTGGATGGCTGCCCCTAGAGATGAAAGAACAGAAGTTACTACTATGAGGAACTTGCTTTGTCTCTTATATTGTCACTCCTTAAGATTTCTAACTAACTTGTCACCACAGATTACCAAGTACAATTAAACATTGGAGCTAAAAATACCAAAGAGTTGTTACCAGGTTTACATAGGGCACCCTCTCTTTTGTATCTGTTTTCCAGATGGAAGCATTTACATGAAATGCAATACGCAAGGAGCAATGAAAGTTGATGCTCTGGAGGTTTTCTGATAGACTTATGCTTTTCTAATGCCCTAAAACCATCTAACCTTAAATAGATTATGGTTGTGACTCATTTTGGGGTGTATGCAATTTGACTAGTGTGTTTGCCAAGAGAAGACCTAAATTCATAAAGAGACTACACGTGTCTTATACACAAACGGAAAAAAATATAGAATTTAGATTAAAGAGACACTCCAGCAAGAATAAAGAAACATTCTAAGGACAGATGGAAGAACAGTCAACTTTTGAAATAAGATCTCAATTTCACCAAATCCTTCTGGTTTTTTGTGTGTAAGGTTCTTGGGCTTATATACCCAAATATGATCATTCCTGAATTCCACCAACAGTGATTTAAGTAAGGGACACATGAAACAAAGGAAAAGTCACAAATGCAAAGAAAACAATGGCAGAGCAAACCAAACCATGGGATCAAATGGAGGCATGGCCAAGCTCATAAACTTGCTAAGATTCAATGGAGCAGAGTCATTTATAATAATAAGTGAGTGTCAATGAGCTGCTTAACTAGGTAGTCTGGTAAGGGAAAAAAAACCTCAAGAATTTCTATAAACTATAATAGATGGGGTGCGTGGTCTGGGAACATGGCCGCCAGGAGGTAGCTTTTCGAGGCCCGTCCTGGCCCGTAGCAACCCTGCAATATCCAAATATCCATGCTCCTTGCCACCCGGAGAGCTGGCCGGAGGATCACCACAGCTGTGGTGATCCCTGTGGAGCCTACAGCTGCTAGGAGGAGCAACGGTAAAGCTCTGCTTCCACGGCCTGTGATGGCAGCCTGGTAGAGGCCTACCAATACACCAGGACGCTGGGATGCCTCGTGGGGCCCAGTGAACAGGAAATACTCTGGGCCAAGACGGCTGGTCACAGCACCCGAACCCACTAATGAAGACCTCGGGAGTGCCGACTGCATCTGAAGGTGAGCCCAATGGGGGACCCGGCAGTGAAGCGGCGCCTCGGGCAAGGTTGGTTGCGCAGTTCCCAGGTCAGGAGGGCGGCCACCTCACAACAGAGAGGCAGTGATGATTCGTGGAGCGCTGCTTACCGTGGACTGACAGGGTGGCGCCTTGGAAGGACAACCCGCAAGCAGACTGCCTCAGTGCTCGGAGGTGCCCGGCGGATAGCACTTTGACTGGGGGCCCTTGGCGTTGATTTACACTGCACAGACTCCCCCTGAAAACCAAGCCTACAGAGATGCACTGCGGTGCCCCGGGCGATTGCCATCGCACAGTTACTAGGCCAGTGGACGCGGCTGCTCCCACAGGGGAGGTGGGGGCATGTCTTGGAGTGTTGTGCAGCAAAGGGGTACGGTGACAGCGTCCCGAGAGAGTGGGTTGAGGGATGACGACCTGCGAGACTGGGGACACCGTGAGAACCGGGTCTCTGCGAATAGTACCCGCATATACTGGCACAGCCTGAGGAAATTTTGGTGCCTTGGCACAGGGATTGATTCTGCGACCCCGACCCAGCGGCGACGGGTGATTCTTTTCTGAACTGGCTCAGCCTATTCCTCCGGGGGCCTTGCAGGGACATACATTCAGATGAAACAGACCCCTGACTGCTGGTGAGTGCGGGGGGCCCGTTACTTTGATCACATGGTTGCTTACCTGCCCCTCCATTTAGGTGCAGGTGATTGCAGAATTCACAGCTGGACACTGGGGAATGTGAGGCAGCTCGGCGTGAGACACGTGCGAAACTGGCATTGGTGACTCACACGCCATCGATTTGCTCAGCGGGGGCTGTGACTGAGTGTCCCTACTCTCGACCCCCTGGCACCGTACTTGGAGACCGGATTGGAGGGGGAACTCAACGAACACTGCAGTGCACCTGCCACCTACTGATTTCCGAGGTGGTCCGCTCCCTCCTCCCTCAGATAGCACACAGTGATTTTTGGAGTTGTGGGTGCCTGGGGGATGGGCTGGGGGATGCTTAGTGCTGATCTACTTCACACTCCCGCCCTCCCCCAGGCAACTATATAATGGGTAAGGATATACCGCAGCGAGGGGCCCCAAAGACGAAGATGGACCAGTTCACAGCTCCGGGGACAAGTCTGGGAGAGCATCAGCCTCCACCAGAGCGAGTGGAGGACTCACAGGAGCCGCAGGGACCGACGGGCGCCCAAATCCTGGACGTGATTGAAGCGTTGAGCACGGCAGTTCAGGCAAAAATCGAAGCTATATCACAGGACTTTTGGTCTGCTGAGGGTGGAACTCCGTAAGGTGGCAGAACGGTCACTAGCTACAGACCAAGATGTTTCCAAGCTGAAAGGGTAGGTGGCCTCTCTATAGGCAGAACTAACTGACCTCTAGGCTAGGACGGCGGCGCTGGAAACCAGAACAGACGACGCGGAGAGGAGCTTCCGTTGATGCAATCTTAGATTTGTCGGCTTCCCAGATGACACGGAGGGGTAGAATCTGAAGCTGTTACTGAACGCTGGATCGAGGTGTCGATCTGCTTGGCCCAATGATCCCCCTTTTTGTGGTGCAGAGAGCTCAATGCGCCTTGGCACTGAGACCACCGGCTAGGGCTCCCCTACGTACAGTGATCGTAAAAATACCACAGCCAGCGGGAAGACATAAGCAGCGAGGTAGATAATGATGCTATGGCGGTGCTGGTTGGGGAGGAGTGGGGCGGATGGGGTGGCGAAATACTATGTAGGGCTATGGCTTCCAGATTTAAGGTAGTGACGTGGAATGTCCATGGGTTCAACTCCTATGTTAAGAGGTATAGGATACAAACATATCTCCTCCGGCAGGGCATACATATTGCTTTACTACATGAGACACATTTAGTGGAAAGCGAGGTACAGAAGGTTCAGAGGAAGTGGAGGGGCAACTAAACTCTGCCACGTATTCTAACTATGCCAGAGGGGTGTTGATATGGGTCACACCTCAGGTCCCCCTTTTAGGTTCGGAGTTTTAAAGCGGATGTTGAAGGGAGGTACCTTTTACTATACAGCTTGTTGGATGGGGGAAGAGGTATGCCTGCCAGATGTATATACACCCAACACTGATGATGGAGCATTCTATCTTGAAATGGAGCTGGATCTACTCCCCTATAATGGGACCCCAAATTGTGGGCCGTAGACTTTAATTGTGTGCTGCTGGGATAGACACCGCCCCAAGACTCCATACAAAATCATATATGTTAACTGCACTGAGAGGCGTGATGGAGCGTTTACACTGTACAGATGTCTGGCATGCTACGCACCCAGGGGTCATGGAATTTACATATTACGCCCCAGCCCATGAAGCATAAAGTGGCCTAGACAGATTTCTAGTGTCAGAGGACACTGCCATTCATGTGCTGGATGTCCAGATACTGGGTAGATTACTCTCTGATTACGCACCCCTGCTCTTGAAGTGGGGAGTAGATGGGACTAGATCCCGGGTACCACAATGATGATTGCACCCTGAGACCCTTGTAGTCTCCCAGCTCAGTGAGGAGCTTAGGACGGTGACTACCGGCTATTTTGAAACCAACTGGTCGACAACGTCGTGCAGAGGGGTGGAGTGGGAGGCACTGAAGGTTGTGATGCGTGGAGTGTGTCTGTCCCAAATTAGTAGCACCAGGTGCCATTTGGTGGCACAGTTAACCAGGGAGGAGAGGGAGCTGGCGGACCTCCAGCGGGGCGCGCATGACCTCGGGGAGAGATGGGAGGCACTATTGACAGTCCATAGGGCAGTGGGGGAGACATTGGATAGGCTAGATCGGCTGGTTCAGCAAAACTAAGCTGCTACACAGGAAGGATGACAGGTCGGGCGTCTTTTGGCATGGTTGCTTAAAAGGGACCGTGAGCCACATGATAATTCTCTCACTGAGGCGCTAGGACAGAACAGTTGCTAGTCACAGACAGGCATCAACCTGCAGTTTTTTTGGATAGCTTTGTGCTTTCCTTACTTATGGTGAAACAGATAAGAGGGACTGGAGGGGGAGCTCCAGGTGGAGGAGGTGCAGGACGCGGTACGGGAGATGGCTCGTTGCAAGGTACCCGGCCCGGATGGGCTCCCAGCTGAATATTATCAAGTGTTTTCTGGGCTACTAGTCCCCCGCTTGTTGGAGGCTCTCCGGGAGGCAAGAAACAGCGGGATGCTGCCGCAATCTATGCAGGAGGCCCAGACTGTTATGCTCCCCAAGCCGGGTAACGACCCTGCAGACTCTAGCTCCGATAGGCCCTGGTCTATGCTTGGGGTTGACACTAAAAACCTTGCGAAAGCTCTTGCAACCACGCTGCGAAGAGTGGTGACCCACCTAGTGCACGGTGATCAGTGTGATTTCATGCTGGGCAGAGGCACCCAAATGAACCTGCGGTGATTGTCCCATGTGTTGCACTCTGTGGCTGATGGAGACCTGGAGGCCGCTCCGGTGGCTCTAGATATTGATAAAGCGTTTAATACGCTTAATTGGGAGTACCTCTGGGAAGTTCTGCAGAGACTTTTCTATCCTGGGTGCGACTGCTCTATGCCGGGCTAGCACCGGAAGTGTGGTGTCAGAGTAAATACATATTGAGAGGGGCAAATGACAGGGTTGCCCTCTGTCGACGCCCCTGTTCGCTTTAGCGATGGAGCAGTTGGCGATTTAGCTCCACCGCGATATGTGGGGTATTGAGGTGGTGAGCAATACCCATGTTATCTCACTCTACGCGGACGATGCACTCGTCTATGTCACCCACCCGGAGCAGTCGGCTGGGGTATTATTGCAGATCATGAACAAATTCGGTGCGGATCTGGCCTATTGATTAACAGGCAGAAAACCGTACTGTTCCCCTCGGCTACGCTAGCGAGAGCCTGTCTCCCAGTTACTGAGCTTAGATGTGAGGGGGAGTGTAAAATTAAGTAATCAAATCATTGAAGAAGCCATTGTAGTAAAGAAGTAAGTTTAATCCAGAAAATGAAAAGTCCCATCCATCAACCAGCAGGAGCCAGGTGCAACTGACTCATCTCCAACATTCAAGATTCCATCTCCATGGTGCTACTCAAAGGAAAACACAAGCAGGCATGACATGTGCAATGGAGAAGCATAGGAACAAATGAATACAAGTAATAAGCACTATGCTACACACCTTCCCTCTATACTAAACAGAGAACCAGAGGAAAAAAAAAAACAAAAGAAAAAGGAAAGCAAAACTTAAATGTTCATTACAAAATCCTTGAATCTTGAAGGTTTTATTCTGGTTCTTGCACTTCTCTCCCTCTGGTAAGTGGTGGGGAGACTACCAAATGTATCATCTGATGGATTGGACACAGAACTATTCATCAATACAGAGGTGTTTTTGATGACAACGACCCTACTGAGGTTCCAGATACGAGAATCTTCAGTCTTAATTGCATTGGTTAACACTTTGACAACCTTGTGAGGTCTTAGAAATAACCCAGAGGCCTTCCGCCCCATGGGAGCCTTGATCATGACCAAATCACCAACATTAACAACAGTGGTTTTGACAGCTTTCCTGACATCATACCTTTGTTTACGCGCAACAACCTTTTCTTTTTCTTTGTACTTCCACAGGTCTTGTGAAGGCACATTCACATTGTCTCTCTTAGATTCCACATCATTAACCCAAAAAGGTGCTACAAAAGTACTAGGATGTCTCCCTTTAAGTAAATAAAAAGGTGTACGTCCAGTTGTTGCATGAGGAGTGAACCTATATACCTCAACCTTTTTGTTCACTTCTCCTTTCCAATCCAGCCCGTTTTGTTTTGACATGGAAATGGTTTCCTTAAGCACACGAATATAGCGTTCCACCATACCATTCGTTTCCGGATGATAAAGTGAACAGTATTTGTGCTTGATGGAACAATGCTGTAAAAACTCCTCCATTTCAGCTGACACAAATTGCACCCCATTATCAGTCAATAAAAACCCAGGAAGGCCTTCGCGCGTAAAAACCTCTTTTAGAAAAGAAATAACATGTTTAGAGTCAATGGATTTAGTCAATTTGATTTCAGGCCACCTGGAGTACATGTCAATAAGGACAAAAACATACGTCTCACAACCATCACCAGTAACAGGACCCAAAATGTCAAGAGCTAGTTCATGCCACGGACCTTTAGGGCACTCCTGATGACCATGGGTTGAACCCTGGGTTTGATACACTTTTCACTTAAAGTACATGGTATACATTCTCTAATAGATCGCTCAACTTGAAGGTCGATTCCTGGCCACCAGTAATTAAGTCTCAGTCTCTCTTTGGTTTTAGACATACCCTGGTGACCTTGGTGAGCCAGTTCTATTAACTCCCTCGAAACACCAGAGGAGGAATCAACTTTGAACCTCTGAAGATGAGGCCATCAACCTCAGACAATTCATGTCTGACATTCCAATATTTTTCTAAATTACCATGAACTTTTTTACTCCAACCCTTTTTGATTAAAGAACACAGTTCTTTAAGATCCACATCAGACTTGCACTCCTCTCTCCACTTGTCCTCCTTTATTCCATCGTGTTCAATGTTACACACCCATTCATTCAATTCTAAATCTTTATAGTCAACATCGTCCTCATTCGAGTGTACAAGCCTAGATAGAGTATCTGCAATGCAATTACGTGCCCCGGGCAAATACTCAACATTAAAATTATAAGCTTGAAGAGCCACAACCCATTTAGATATTCTGCTAGAAATAGCATCAATACCCTTTTATTAAAGACTTCACATAAGGGTTTGTGATCCGTTCTCACACTAAATCTGGTACCCCAAAGCAAATTTTTTAACTTCTTTGTGGCCCAGTGCACCGCCAGAGCTTCTCTCTCAATAACAGAGTATCTAAGTTCTGCCCCCTTTAGACTTCTAGAGAGAAATAATATCACGTTGACCATGTCACCTTTTTCTTGTTGTAAAACAGCTCCAAGCCCTTTCATACTTGCATCAGTGATTAATACCGAGTTCAAGGAGGGATCAAAACTCCTTAGTTTAGGAGTTTTCTTAAGATGCCCCTTTAAATTGTTGAATTCTTCTTCACACTGTGATGACCACTTAAAGTCAACTCCTTTGCACAACAAAGTTCGCATGTTAACACTTTTCTCAGCAAACCCTTGCACAAATTTACTGTAGTATTCGGTCATACCCAGGAATTTCATTAACTCTTCCTTATTTGTTGGCGCAGCCAAGTTTTGTATAGCTTCTATTAGCTCTTGCTTAGGTTCCACACCATTCTCAGAAATGGTGTGACCAAGATAGTTAATGGAAGATCTTCTGAACTTACATTTGTCCAGCCTGACCGTGAGGTTATGTTGACTAAACCTCTCCAGCACTTGTCTTAACCTTAGATCATGTTCCCTCTCATCACTTCCAAAAATCAAAACATCATCTTGATATATTTTAACACCAAGTTGACCTCGCAATACCTTTTCTAATGCTCTTTGGAAGACTGACGCCGCCGACACCAATCCAAACGGCAACCTGAGAAATCTGAAGGTTCCGAAAGGAGTAATGAAGGCGGTGTAATCTTTCGAGTCATCATCTAATTTAATCTGATGATAGGTCGATTTGAGATCCACTGTTGAAAATACTTTTGCATCCTTCAACAACATGAGCATATCTGAAATTTTAGGAAGCGGGTACCTATCAACAATGACTGGTTTATTTAGGGCTCTCAAGTCAATACATAAACGGAGACTACCATCAGATTTGCGTGCTGCGACAACTGGCGCCAACCATTGGGTCCCTTCAACCTCTTCAATTATGCCATCAGACTTCAATTTTTCTAACTGTTTTTTCATTTCTTCCCTCACCGAAAATGGAACACTACGAACCTTACTTGAAACTGGAACAGCACCTGACACTAACTTGATTTTATGTACATAATCTCGAAGACAGCCCAGTTCACTGCTAAACACCCTGGGAAAGGAGGTCTTGAGATTGGCAGTGTAAACAGCATCACCATCACTGGTGTCAATTTTATTCACATTAAAATGTTCTTTTAACAAAATGGGAGGATTACTATTAGGATCCAACTTAACACCCAGATCCTTCTGGTGAAACCAACTCAAGATGCTATCGCCTTTGTGGGAAACATAAACCTTACCGGAAATGAACCTCCCTTTATACTCTATCAAACCTTGAAAATACCCTATAAGTTTTATAGGTTCACCACCATAAGCCAAAGGCTTGATATCAGCTCTGAAAATCTTAATTTTATCCTTTAAGTACTGGGAGTAAAACTGTCTTGAAACAATGGTTATTTTTGCTCCAGAATCAAAGAGTACACGAGTCCCCTTACCTTCAACCAATATCTCATCAAAAGGACCTTTCTTACTATTATTAGTAATCTGTGAAACTATTTGCCCACAGTCAAAATCTGAATCAGAATCCTCCTCCGCGTAGCTACTTTGAGAAACCAAATTGACTTTAGCTTTGGTTTTCTTTATTCGGCAAGAGGCCGTGAAGTGACCAACCTTTTTACAATTGGAGCAAGTGCTTTTTAACGCAGGACACCTCTTGTCATTTGCCAAGTGACCGAGATTCCCACATCGAAAACATTTAGGTTGAAAACTAGGTTTCTGAAAGGAGCGAGAGAAATTAGATTCAGTATTAGATTTAAAACCTTTTTTAACAAAGTTCCCTTTAGAAGAAGTCTTTACTTCATTTACAACCTCACTGCTATTTTCACGTTTCGTGATAATTTCTACACACTTCTGTGAATGCTCAATTTGTTTGGCAATGGTAATGACCTCCTCTAACGAAGGTTCATCCTTTTGCCAAATATCATCTCTTACTTTTTGTACATTACACCCTAGCATGAACTGGTCCCTAATTCTTTCTTCAAGTAAAGCACCAAATTTACAGGTTGACCCTAATTTCCTCACGGCTGTGATATAATTCCCACTGTTTCACCATCATTTTGTTTCCTGCGGCCAAAATGATATGTTATGTTATTTTAATTTTATAAGGCGCACAGCTACCCTAGGGTTTCCGGCGCCGCCTGAAGGGGCCAACATAAACAAAGGGGCCTACATATTAAATAACCAAGTTTTTAAACCCCTACGAAAGTTCTCATACGAAGATTCAATTCGAAGATCGATCGGAAGGGAGTTCCATAAAAAGGGGCCCAAGTGGGAGAAGGAACGATCGCCCATGCGCACTAGTCTCGCCCTAGGAACAATGAACTTTGCCTGGGTGGCTGAGCGCAGAGCACGAGATGGAACATAAGGTTGAACAAGAGTCTTCAAGTAAGGAGGTACCTTTCCAGATTTGATCTTAAACATGAGACTCAGAGCCTTAAACTTAATGCGGCTTTCAATCCTAAGCCAATGGAGATCCCGAATAAAACTGGAGATGGAAGCAGTTTTAGGTATCCTACAAAGCAGCCTCGCAGCCGCATTCTGTGCAAGTTGCAACTTGCGTAACACCTCCTTGGCGGCACCCAGATACAAGATGTTACAGTAGTCCATTCTTGAGGTGATGAGAGCCTGGACCACCGTACGTTGGGTAGAGGAAGGCAACATCCATAAGATTTTTTTTAGCCATCCAAGGATTGTGAAGCAGGTCGAGGCAACTCTTATTGCTTGCTGCTTCATAGACAATTGGTCATCAACTAAGACACCCAGGTTTTGAACTTGCTGTTTAGGTTGGGGCAAAGGACCCATTTCAGTGGGCCAGTGCTGGGAGCCCCACAGGTCTTTATTACGGCCCACAATCAGCACTTCTGTTTTCTCGCCGTTAAGTTTCAACAGGTTGGTATGCATCCAACCTGCAATGTTCCTTAAACCGGCCTGAAGTAAGGAAGGATTGCGAGCTCCATCCGCAGAGAGGGAGAACACAATCTGGGTGTCATCAGCGTATGAAAAAGAGACAACCCTGCTTCTCAGCAATCTCGCCATAGGTCTAACATAAATGTTAAATAGTAATGGGCTGAGGATAGAGCCTTGGGGAACACCATAAGGGGAATTATGAATCTCGGAACATGCTGTCGACGAGAAAACCTGAAACGTTCGATTAGTCAAAAAATCAGCAAGCCACTTGAGGGCTATATCAGTCACTCCCAATAATTGTAGCGCATGCAATAGCACAGGATGTGATACAGTGTCAAATGCGGCACTTAGATCCAAAAGTATAAGTGCCACGGTACCACCCGTGCACACCTGCTGGCGCACTCATATCTGTGACCCCAAGCAAAGCGGTTTCAGTAGAGAAGCCTGCTCTGAAGCCTGATTGAGAACCATGAAGGAAATTTTGAGAGGTCACAAAAATGTCAGTTGTGCATTGACATGCTTTTCCAAAATTTTGGAAAATACAGGAAGGAGAGAAATGGGCCAAAATTAGATAATTGCGTGGTCAGCCGTGGCCTTCTTTAACAACGGCAAAACCATTGCGTGTTTCCAAATAGAAGGAACAATAGCCTCTGCCAAAGATGCATTAAGCAGCTCCATAATTAAAAGCAAAGATGATGGTGCAAATTTCTGAAGCACAGTAACAGGGATGGGGTCTCTAGGGGAGCCAGATTTCAGGCTGGCCAATATTCGCCTAAAGGAATCAGTGTCTAGGGGTGCCCAGCGAACAAGGTTATCCGAATGTTTATCAGACGAAGTCAGGTTGTGCCGGCTCCTCGTTAATCAGGAAAGGAGGATTTCCGGTAAGCTGTGAGGCATTATTAGGCATAGAGTCTTGAAATGAGTCATAAATTAATTCAACTTTCCTCAAAAAGAAAGTAGCAAGCTCCTCACAGTGTGGAGCACTCAAGTCAGGCGAGGCAGGCAGTCAGTCAGCCCCGGACAAATTTTTTACAAGCTTAAATAATTGCTTAGAATTATTATGTGCTCTGGAAATAACTGAAGCCACATACTCAGAGCGTGCAGACTTGCAAAGTATATGATAAGCTCTTAGAGCCATTTTGTAAATTGATTTGGCCTCAGGAGCATATGTCATTCTCCAACGTCTCTCCAAATTTTTACATTTGCTTTTTTCTGCTTTTAAGATCTCAGTAAACCAAGGAGCAGGCGGACGATGGTTATTTGCCTTGATAGCAGATAGAGGAAGGCAGGCCTCTACAGAATTAAGAATCCAACTTTGGACAGCAGCCACGTCGTTTACAAAAGAAAGACCAACTGTTGGGGCGGTTTTAGATAACATATTATTGAATACATCAGTGTTCAATTTTCCCCATTTCCTCAATTTGGCTGTAAGACCAGAGATCGTTGGAGAAGGATTACGAGAGTAAGCAGAGACTTGGAAGCCAACTAAAAAATGATCAGACCACGGTACAGGCAGGCAAAGTTGGAGAGCAGTGAATATTATGCAGATTCGAGAAGATGGGGTCAAGTAGATGGCCCGCCACATGCGTGGGTCCCGAATTGCAAAGCATCAGGTTAGCCGCAGCAAAGTCTGCGATGAAAGTCGCACTAGTGGCACAGGTTATTTCATCAAGATGTAAGTTGAGATCACCCAAAATGGTAAAATTAGTAGCGTCTACAAGATATGGCAGGACTTGACCCGGAAAGACGCAGCCCAGGCCCCTGCAGGCCCGCGTGGCCGATAAAGCAAAATTCCAGAAAAAGTAAATTGGGGGTTAAAACAAGTCTGAAAAGGCCAGCCTCGCAGTCCAGGAAGGGTAGACTATCAAATTTACAGGTGAAATATTTCTTAAAAATAATAGCTATACCTCCTCCGATTTTAATTCCCTGTCTCTTCTAACAAGGGCATAATTAGGGGGCAGAGCAATTGCTATATCTGGTCCAGAGCTTCCATGAAGCCAAGTTTCGGTAAGGAAAATGGCTGTCTGGTTGCTCATTAAGCAAAAGGTCCAAAATATCTAGCTTGTGTTTAGCAAGTGAACGACAATTGATATAGAAAAAAGAGAAAGCATTCTTCACTTCCTTATGGTAACTAGCCGAAGGAGTCATCTGGGATTTATCAAAGGCTAGATTATGAGCCTTACTGGGCTTAAATGTGAATCCACAACAAGAGCAAGGTGACGTCATAGATTCGAGATCAAGAGGACTGCAGTCAGGGCGCTTAATAGTCTTCAGTTGCTTTAACTGAAATGAAGAGTAATTAAAGGTCCCTGGTTTAATAGGTCCAGCTTTCCTGGCCCCTGGTCCCGGCAGGGCTCGGACGGGCGCAGACGGGCTTGCCTTAGGCGCGCCCGCTGCGCACGTCCGCTGCGCGTCCGTCCCGTGTCCATTAAATAATGAAATGGCCGGGCGGTAAAGAGTGAAACGCTAACCGCCCCGACACGTGTCCCAAAAAGATGGCCGCCACGTGCTGAGAGGAGCGTAAACAAGGTAAAAGGAGTTTAACACACTCCGAATCATACAAATAAGAACCATGTTATTTAAAAAACCCTTTCAGCCCCCAAATAGCAGTAGCAGCAAAAACGAATCAACAAAATGGCAGGTAGAGTTTAAATTAGCAGCAAGGAACGTTAAAAAATACTGAAATATGCAGCCAACCTTTCTGAGAGCTACGCGACCGTCCCGTGTCCATTAAATAATGAAATGGCCGGGCGGTAAAGAGTGAAACGCTAACCGCCCCGACACGTGTCCCAAAAAGATGGCCGCCACGTGCTGAGAGGAGCGTAAACAAGGTAAAAGGAGTTTAACACACTCCGAATCATACAAATAAGAACAATGTTATTTAAAAACCCTTTCAGCCCCCAAATAGCAGTAGCAGCAAAAACGAATCAACAAAATGGCAGGTAGAGTTTAAATTAGCAGCAAGGAACGTTAAAAATACTGAAATATGCAGCCAACCTTTCAAGCGCTGCGCGTCCGTCCCGTGTCCATTAAATAATGAAATGGCCGGGCGGTAAAGAGTGAAACGCTAACCGCCCCGACACGTGTCCCAAAAAGATGGCCGCCACGTGCTGAGAGGAGCGTTAAACAAGGTAAAAGGAGTTTAACACACTCCGAATCATACAAATAAGAACAATGTTATTTAAAAACCCTTTCAGCCCCCAAATAGCAGTAGCAGCAAAAACGAATCAACAAAATGGCAGGTAGAGTTTAAATTAGCAGCAAGGAACGTTAAAAATACTGAAATATGCAGCCAACCTTTCTGGAGACGCTGCGCGACCGCGCGATATCTCTCTAGAATCGTGCTTACCTTAGGTAAGTAATGCTTGTCAAGCTTTGAAATGCATATTTCAAATTCACTTAAACTAGAGTCATCAATATCTGGGAGATGGTCAAAAACTTCCTGTCCTTCTGACCCAAGGCAATGTAGAAGAAGTGCAGTCCTTCTTTCCGCACTAAGGTTAGTGCCACATACTTTGGCATACCTTTCGAAAACGTTCTTCCACTTTTGCCACCTGATGGGTGGATCACCGGGTGAAGATAAAAAGAATGGGGGTGTGGCAACATTTTGCATGATGCAAATAAATATGGCAGTAGTACTTCTCTAGATAAGGATGTAAAAGTTAGTCATAATACAATGTAAATGTGAAAGAAAATAGGATTAATTCTACAAGTAAATAAAAATATGCATTCTCCCTTTTTTTTTTTTGAGAATATAAATATCAATAATTACAAAGGTAGTCCTTGAAGGCCTCGAGGCGTCAATTCGCTTCTGGAACCACCTACCTCTCTCGTGATGGGCAGAGTAGCCCTTTGCTTTGGTGTCGTTACCCTGCTGTCTGTATGCCCTGCAGAACGCCATGTATAGCATTTCAAACTACACGTTTGCCAAATTAAATAGCCTCCCAGTGTCCTTCGTGTGGGCTGGTAAATGGAGCACAGTAAAGTTGGGCATCCTGAAACTAGATACCGAGCTGGGGAGACCTGGGATTACCGAACCTGCAGCTCTATTATTTTGCGTATCTTCTGCAATATGCTGAAGAGTGGTGTGCAGATGGTCCGAATACAGAGAAGTACCTTCTGCAGGAGTGGGGTGCTGGTGCAGACCTTCTGCATTGCCTCATGGAGGAGGTGGGTATCCCGAGAGATTACGTATTTGTTGTCCAGCAAGTGACTGTGGCCTAGGAGGAAGCGGTAACCCGGGTTTTGCATCAGGCCACTTATGCCCAATTGCTGCCCCTCCATTGGCTAATGCCTTTTAGAGCCATACAATCTGTGATGGATATGTTGCAGTGATTCGAGGGGGGCTGCACCATGGCCGGGGACCTGTATCTGAATGGTACTTTACTCATGATGGGGGCGGCACAGGAAATGTTCCATCTGCAGCGGGGTCATTTCTTGCACTATGCAAAGGTATCCCGAATGATCCGTGAGATGTGGACAGGTTTCTTTGAAGAGCCTGCAGAGTCCCAGACATTACAACTTCTGTTGGATCATGGTCCTGACCGAGGTTTAATTTCCTGTACCTACAAGGCTGTTACGGGAGATCATCAGACTGATATGACAGGAGTGCGTGACAGATGGACTGATGACTTGCCTGAGCCACTTTCTAAGAGCGACTGAAGGAGAGTCTTTCCTCAGGCCTGGGAGGTGGCTAGCGACGCGATCAAGCTCACCCAATTTAAATATTTACACCACACGTACTTGACCTTAAAAAGGTTACATAGGATTAATAGGTTGCGGTCAGCTGCCTGCACGAGATGTGGGTCGGAGCCGGCATCCTTTCTCCACAGGACGTGGAAGTGTTGTGACTTGCAAGGTTACTGGGAAGGGGTCCTGCGAGCTCTCTGATTTGGGGGGCGAGGGGGAGGAGGGTCACTCGCATGCAGGGGGAGGCCTCGGTCGCTCACTGCCTTCTGGGGGTGCTCTCGACCCCTAAGAGAGAGGCAAAGATGAGACACAGGTTTACACTTCTGAGCCTGGTGTTTGCTAAGCTATGAGTCGCTATCCATTGTGTGCAGCCCAAATTGCCGACAGAGGTGGGTGAATGACCTGCATTAGTGGGGTGTGGCTGAGGAGAGGCGATTACAGGCGGTGCGCACTGATGAGACTGCTGAACAGAATTTGGAACTATCGAGGATACGTTGGATAGTTTGATGGAGGTGGTGCCGCCAGTGGACCCTACCAGGGTCTGGGGCCGTGGACACCTGTTGTGGATATGGCGGTGTGAGGGGATGTATATACATGCAGTGTCGGGGAATATGCGAGTTTGTGTGTGGGCATCTGGCTTGTGATGCCGACATTATGGGGGTTATGGGGTGTGTCCCCTCTTCCTTCCTTCTTGTTCTCCCTCTTCTCATGCCCTCCCCGCTCTCCATGTTGCCATGCTTTTTCACACTGAATGTGAGGGAAGTGACGGTATGTTGTCATTTATGGTGCCTCCTCCAGAATCATGTGTACTGCCTTCTCATATCGTGTGTTGTGTTATTTTCAAATAAAAACATGCTTTAAAAAACTGTTTCTAAGACTGCATCAGATGGCAAATATTACTTCGACAGCTTGACTTGTTGTCAGTCTTGGTGAAGTTCAACATGAGAGATACCAACACGACAAAGGACCAACATATTTATTGAACATCCTTCTCTGTAAATGGCAGCTACTGAGATTTGATAGAACTCTATCTGGCTGCTTTCAGAGTGCATGGAAATGGCATGAGAAAGAGCCATGTGTTTAAGTGCTTACAGTCAGTTTAAGTATCATGGTGCAAATTATGAATAAAGGAAGTAAATGTGAAAAATTACGCTTCGTCTTTAGAGAGGAAGACAGGTTTTGAGGATGAGTGAGAGACTAATGCACCAGACACTAAATTCCCAAAGTGGGAAGGAGGAGAAATCCTACCCTTAACACGCAATCCAGGTGTGATCTCCTTTGACCATCCAGTAAGCATTTGAGAGGCACTTTGTGCTACCGACACAGCAAAAATGAAATAATCTGGCTACTGCAGAATGAATAACTTCTGAAGGGTTAATCAGCATAAGGTAAGCACGGGGTTCAATCAAAACTTAGTTTATGATAAAAAAAAAACTGCCTGGGAGTCATATTAGGAGCCTTCATGATGTACAGAAGAGTTTACAGCTACATAATCCTAAGGTTTAAAACTCTAAATAGGAGAATCCCCAGGGTGAAGGGTAGCCAGAAACTAAAATAAACAGGGGACCTTACCCAGCCTCAGAGCAGAACAACACAGCTCCCTCGCAATGTGTAATCAGGGACAGAGAACTTTTCACTATTGCTGCGTGAATAGATGGGTTAAGGTGATCAATTAAAACTCACAAATTCTATAAGGCATTTTTAGGAGGTGAGGAGAAACACTGCAATAGGAAGATTTGGTTTCTAACTACTGGGTTTTTGGATTATACACACACCAAAAGCCTTAGTATCATTGTGGCATCTATATGCTCTCTAGAATGCAGTAAAAGTCTCTTTTTGGAAACATACTTCTCTCTGCACCTAGACTTTGAATATATTCTATCATTTACATTGACTATCTTGGCTGGGGGTGTAATATCCTCGCAAGTAAGTCTTTTTATGGAAGCAACGTTCACACGCCTCTACTAATTTTCAATCCCCTCCCGTGAGGCTGCCCATCAAGATTTTGAAGCATTAGTGATCAACAGACAACGTGGTGTATTCAAAACTACTACCAAGTACACTAACATGATAGACTGACTGTCTCCTATCCAACAAAATCGCAAGCTTCCAGCCACTTATGGCACAACATTAACATACCATCTCCTAATGCTCATTGCCCAAACAGTAACTCATAATACCCTGCACTGTCCACGCTGCATGTGGCATGACATAACACATTAGGTGCAGCTGGGCCATACAGAGTACATGGGGGACACAGTGCTTTCTGACCTGTACTTGTGACCTGATGAAACTGCCCTCAAATCTATCTAGCAATGAAACATGTCGACACTGCCACCTCCCTTCGTCCCCCAATTACATTTGAGCAATAACATGCAGGATTGTTTTTAACATGTTATAAGGGTGTGGTATTAAAGTATTGTACTCACTGGATACTTTTTGATTTCAGTATGGAAACTAGACCAGAGGACATATTGCTTTTTGAATCTTCAAATAATGGATAGCCCCCGTCACAAATTTTAGTAGACTCGGTTCAGGGTGAGCAATCTGTAGGTCAGTCTCCCAGCCATCTAGCCTTAAGGAGTTCACAGTGTGTTAAACATTATCACTTACTACTTAACCTCAATTTAACTAGGCCTTACTCGATTTCTGGGAGTTGGCGCCAATGGAAAGAAGCCCAGGACAGAGTTGGTCGACTCCCTTTGGACGTATAGGGAATGAACACGTAGACCAACAGAAGCTAGACAAAGAGACAGAAGCAAGAAAGACTGATACCAGCTTCACTCTTTATCCCCTGGACAGAGAAAATTGAATATTAGGTGGAGTGTCAACACTCATTTAGATCTTGACTCATACTTGCCAAATTAACAAACTATGTGGTGGAAAACTACAGCCTCCATGCCCTTTCCACAATGACATTGTGGAGGTAGGGATACTAAGTGCTCTCTGCATACCCACAAAACTCTTGGATCATTAAGCATCGTATGTACAAATGGCATACTAAGGATTAAAAATACACTCTCAAATGACACATTTAGGGTTTTCTGATTGATCCATGCATACCATTCCTGGTATTTCTCCTATAGGATTCAGCTAGGACTGATATGCACATGGTTGGTCAAGTTCAGTAACGGCACAATGAGCTGAAACTGATGGAATGTACCTTGAGTCATAAGGAATGATTAAGATTAATTTGAGCGCTTCCTTCTATTCACCACTTTCACTTTTTCAATAAGTTGCCTTATATTACCCAATTATTTCTAAATATGTATTCAAAAGATCACTGCTCCACAGGAACTCAGCTGCATTTCACTGATGAGGTTTATGTCTAGGTTAACTTTTTGTACCCATTCAGAGGACGCGCCTTGGAGCTCAGATAAGACTGCCCCCTGTGGGATGGGGACAAGACTGATTTCGATGTGTCTGGTCCATGTCTATAATTGCACACTGAGCTAAAAACGACTACCCATAGCAGCAACTAAAATGAATTCAAGACATGTCATTCATCATTTTAGGTTTTTAGGTCTCGCCCTGAAGCCAGCGCTTGCGCTGATCTGGGCGAAACATTTTGTAAGTGGGCTTTTAGAAATGCGACCACTTTTTTTTGGGCTTGCCTAGAGCATGCGGGTACGCACACAGTAACGCGCATTCCTCGCATGCTCCAGGCGCCATATGTCTTTCCTCTCACTTGCTCCTCCCCCACCACAGAGCGCTTCTCGGGGCCGCGCGGCCGTGTCACTTTCACGGCCGCGCGTCACTTGCTCTCCAGCTCCTCCCCCCTCCCCCACCACAGAGCGCGTCTCGCACGGCCAATGCTGGTTTTATTTAGTTTTTGCGCGCGCGCACACAACTCCCGGTCACGGCCGAAATTCTTGCTCGCGATCACTTTCGCGCGCACCATTTGCTTGTTTGAACACTTCTCGCCCTTTCCTTGCTGTTTTCTGTGCATCGCTCATTCTTTCATTACTTGTCACTTTTATGTGCATTTCTCAGTCTTTCTTTGCTACTTCACTGTGCATTACTCCTTCCTTCTTATTCCTTCTTTGCTGCTTTTCTGTGCGTTTCTCATTCTCTTTCTGCCACTTTCATGTGCTTTTTTCATTATTCCATAATCTTTCTTTGCTGCTTTTTGAACTTTTACACTGATTCTGTGCCGATCTGCTGGGCATCTGCCACTCTTTCTCATTCATTCTTTGCTGATATTCTGTGCTTTTGCCTTTCATTCTTTAACATTTTTCTCTGCCCTTTTCACTCAATCCTTGCTGCTCTTGGCTTCTTTTAGTCTCAGCTCTTCTCTTCGAGTTTCGAACTCAATTGCTCTCTTAACTCCTCTTCTTCCTTTTTCTCACTCTTTTGCTCTTCTTCCTGCCCTTTTCCTGAATTTGCGATCTTCCCTGCTTCCTCTCCCACGCCGCACTCCCTTCTCGGTTCCTGCCAGTTACTTAGCCCAACCCATTGCCCCAGAGACCCCGCTCCTAATTCATGTCCGCCGCAGCTTGGATGCACAGCCCGTATGCGCCCCTCCCGTGCCCAGCGCCAGACCCCTTGCTTTCACTCCCATCACTGCTACGTCTCTGCTTCCCTCTCCTCACCCTGAACCTTGAATGCACCTTCCAGTGCTGCTGCTACGCCTCGGTAGTCGACTGCGAAGGTGCCTTCCCCTGTTCCACCTGACACTTTTCCTGCACCTTCCCACACCTTCACACCACCCTCACATGCACCGCACACAACACTCACCTCTCCCTCGGCCACGCACACCTACACACCTCTCCCCACCCCTCCCTGTTCTGCCTTCTCCTCAACAACACCTCCCTCAATAAACACGCTACTGAAATATGGGACCTGCTGCACGACCACACATTGAAACTGCTCTTCCTCACAGAAACCTGGCTGATTCTATCGACATTACCACACCTATTACCCAGGCACAAGGTTATAAGACAGGACAGAATTAACAGACCCAGCGGAGGACATGTCATCGTTTTCAAAGAGCTCATCAAGTGTTCCACTGCCTCAGCTAGCACCAACAGCACTGATGCTGGATGTGTTTATTGTGCCAAAATGGCTTCTTTTGTCATCTTCAATGCAAGATGGTGCACACTCTGAAATCCGTAAAAGTGCACTCTCTTAATGCTTTATTTTAATAAATATATTTAGGGTGATCACCAACCTCTAGTTCAGTGTGGACACTTTCTCCAGTCCTTGTCTTCTCTCTCTGTACGTCACACCTCTCTTTCAATAAACCTCAGTGCCCCACAGCACTTACCTCTCATGACCTCAACTTGCCACCTCTCTCCGATCCTACCTCTAGATCTCTAGCTCTCGGTCAGCTCTCTGCCCCTCTCTTCTCCTCAAGTGCCTCTCTCTCTCTCTCTACTTTCTTCTTTCTGCATCTTGCTGCTCTGTTTGCATCTCATCCCCCTTCATTTCTCTTCCATTTACTTCCCTCCCTCTTAATTTCATCTCTTTATCTTACCCTTTCTATCATTTTTGCCATCTATACCTTACCTTTCTCTACCTCTCGCATGCCTCTTTCTACCTCACCATTCTCTCTTTCATTTCTCTCTCTGCCTCACAACTCACTGCCTCATCTCTCTCTTCCCCACCTCTCATACACTATCTAGACTCTCAATTTACATCACCTATTGGCCTTCTATGTCTCTCTTTTTATTGATGTCCTCTTTCCCTCGCCTTTCCCATTATTTTATTTCTTTCTCTCTACAATGCTCTCCCTACCTCTTCCACTCCATCTATCACTCCCTTTGCTTTCATCTCTCTTTCTATCTCCTTCACTGTTTCCGTTCACTCTCTCTGCTTCCAATGTCTCGCTCGTTTAATACATCTGTCTTACCTCTGTCTCTCTCTCTCCCTATTTCACCATTCTCTACTTCTCCCTCGCACTTACTCTGTATTAGCCTCATCTCTCTACCTCATCTGCACCTCTTTTTCTCTACTTCTCATATCTTTCTATTTTTCATCCCACCGGCTCTACCTGCCTCGCTACTTTGTTTACCTGACCTGTCATGTTTACCTTACCTTTCTCTACCTCTCGCATGCCTCTTTCTACCTCACCATTCTCTCTTTCATTTCTCTCTCTGCCTCACAACTCACTGCCTCATCTCTCTCTTCCCCACCTCTCATACACTATCTAGACTCTCAATTTACATCACCTATTGGCCTTCTATGTCTCTCTTTTTATTGATGTCCTCTTTCCCTCGCCTTTCCCATTATTTTATTTCTTTCTCTCTACAATGCTCTCCCTACCTCTTCCACTCCATCTATCACTCCCTTTGCTTTCATCTCTCTTTCTATCTCCTTCACTGTTTCCGTTCACTCTCTCTGCTTCCAATGTCTCGCTTGCTTAATACATCTGTCTTACCTCTGTCTCTCTCTCTCCCTATTTCACCATTCTCTACTTCTCCCTCGCACTTACTCTGTATTAGCCTCATCTCTCTACCTCATCTGCACCTCTTTTTCTCTACTTCTCATATCTTTCTATTTTCATCCCACCGGCTCTACCTGCCTCGCTACTTTGTTTACCTGACCTGTCATTCTGTGCTTCACCTTTCTATTTGTGCTATCTCATTATAACTCACCTCTCTTCCTATCTTATTTCTCTCTAGACCTTGCCCCTCGGGTTGGCACCTTTCTTACCAGCCTACATTTAAAACTGCATGCCAGGCCTCTAAAACAAGCATTGGCATAGTCAATAGGTCTCGCCTTTGGGACCTTATACGTTTTTAGACATGCAACAGTTGATGTTATTGCACCAAGGATATTGTGCTGCATAACTAAATACTTATAAGGTCCCAAAAGCGAGACCTATTGGCTATGCCAATGCTTGTTCTTATTGTTATTGTGCATGATGGTTCAAATGGAACAAACACATACAACACTCAAAATGCACTAATTGGTTAAATAAAAGCCAAATATCAAAACATGGTGCAAAGCTCAAAAGACATCTTCTAACAAACACTGCTTACATTGAAGTCTATCAACCTAACTAAATACATTTTGTACGTACAAAACCACTTACATACACATTGACATGAATTATTTCGCTTAGCTGGGCCACTAAATGTTTTCATTAGCCTATGTGTACATTACCCTGCAGACAACTCACATGATGAAATATATCCTTTTAATGGGCCACAAGGAAATCTTTGAAAATGTAGACTTATTTTCATCAGGCAATGTAGTGATAAAAATGCACATGCTTTTATAGCAAATGCCCATCTTCAAAGTTGTTTGGTAAAGACAGAACTTAAGGTTTACCAGTGCAGACAATGAAAACAACACATCCCACATGGTCGTGGTGTAATCTCTAAACTATATTTCCAAAGCATAACAGCTACATATCCTCTCATTCAACCTGTCACAGAACTAGGATTTCAATACAGCAGTGCTACTAGGCCCCAACATTTGAATCCTCATAACATTTTAAATGAATGGTGCAAACATTCATTAAGCTACACATTACAAATACATATCTCACAGAATTATCCATACGAGATACTGCGCTGCCTATTCAGGCAGATAAATTCCCTTCTCCGCAACTTCCTATGGAACCAAGGGCAGCCCCACATAGTCTTAGCGAAGTGTTTAAAGTCTACATAAGTGGGTGGCATCGCGATGTCCGATGTCAAAGCCTAATATAGAGCATCACATTTCCTGATTATTAATGAATGGTGGAATAATACTCAAGGCGATCCGGCTTATGCAGCAGAAAAATGGGCCCTACGGGAACTCTAGTTCTGCGTCCTCCTATATGGAATGGGGAAGGACCTGATGCTCCCCCTGGCAACCACAATAGTGGTAAGGCATGGAAATCCACCCTGTCCCAGATGGACTGGCGTGGCAGCCTTACAGAGCAAACACTGCTATGGGGCAGAGACACACTGAAAGAGGTGGCAGCGCCAGAAGGTTTCAGACGAAGGGATCTAATAGGGATCACATCACAGGGAGATGTAATGATAGGCGCAATGCTGAAGACCATCCAAGTGTTACAAGAGGAATTCAGCTTACATCGCGGGCAATTCTATCGATACCTGCAATTCCGACATGCACTGATATCACATAGCTCAGGCTTAGAGGAACTCCCTGAGTTCAACCTGCTGAAAGGCCAGTTGCTTCTTGGGGACCTGTGAGAGCACAAGGTCACAAAAAAAAAAATCAATCACTGATACACAATCAACCAGACTCCTTTCAAGAATTAGTATCAAGCTAGGAGGCGGACTTGGGTGAGCTCACAGATGTGGAATGGGCTGAAGTCAGAGCCTCCACCAAAGGGTGGCTATAGCAGCCAGATTACGCCTCATACAACTAAAATACCTATAATGGGTATATCTCACAAGGCGCAGTTAATGGAGGATGGGCGGGGTTGCTTTCCGCTCCTGCCTCAGGTGTCGGGAGGAGGAAGGCGACCTTCTTCACACAGTGTTTTAAACTGACATCATACTGGACGGAGTCCTGGCCTGCTTAAGCGCTGATTTGGGGTGGAACCTACCAGAACCTACACTTGTACTTCTACATAGGAGTGACAAACTAGATAGCGACAGGTACAAAATGGCCCTACTATACTTGAGATTAATGGTAGCCAAATAATGTGGCACGCAGATGGAAAGACACTGACCACATAGCATTTAAGGAATGGTAATAGGGACTGGATGATTGCAGAAACAGGTATATATATAGCCGGGGATGTCCCAGGAAATACTCTAAGATTTGGCAGGCATGGGCCGTCTACTGGGGGATTTGTCAAGAACAGACAGACTCAGTATCCGGATGGTTGGATGAAGCAATCAAGAGTTTCAGGGGTCAAAATCACTGATCTGGGGAGTGACACTTTGTTCCGAGCAGGAGAGAAAGACCACTAAGACCGAGATGGTGAAGGGTGTTGGAGGGGAGGTGCTAAGGATGGGCATCAATACTGGATTACTGTTCTTTGCTATTATTGTTTAGCAACAAAAAAGAAAAACACTTGTAATACCGGTCATTTCAATGGCAATCATCCGAACAATTTCATTTAAAGGTGTTATTTAAAACACAAAACTACAAATCCCACAATAAAATCAACAATAGTGTCCAGATAAGAAGGCTGAATGATCCATGCTGAATAACTCTTACTTGTTTTCTGGAGGTTTTCCATATGTGGCATAGTTCAGGTTAAACCGCTTGGGCTAATGAAAAATAAGAGAAAAAGGGAAAAATCAATAAAGACAAAATGAATAAAAAATATTTTTCGTACTATTTTATTACGCATTCTACAGTGTTAGGTTTACAGAGCGCTCAAAAACTGCCAGCTGAAGCGGTCTCATGTCTTCAGAAATTACATAGAGCAAAGCACAATTTATTACGTGTGTTGAAAGCAGTTGGACTTAAAGGGAGCCTTAGTTTAGACATTTGCAGAATAGAATGTTGAAATCATGATGTTAACGGGCAAACTATAAAGCAAGCAGCAATAACTGCTGTCAAATACTAGGAGACTGAGCATGCCACAAGACTTCCAGCACCCTGCACCAAAGCATTCATGTTCACAATATTATTTCTGGAGTGTCTCATTGATTTAGAATGTGGCATCTGAGGCAAGAGCCTAATTCCACTCTTCCTCACAGACCGTTATCTCACTGAGTCAAGCTTGCAGTGTACATGCTCTGCACTTAACTTTTTTAAACACTCAAATCCACACGCTTATCACCATACAACCATCCTTAATTAAGCAGAGTCAAAAGCAATCAAACTGTGAAGAAGAAGTGACATGAGGAAGCTACAAAGCCTGTCATGTGTTAACGTCTGCATCATATGAATCACTGTAATCTTACCATTCATATCTAAAAAATCTGGGTATGTAAAGTCTACATAATACTGCAATGCAGGTTTTACAGTCAAGATAATCATTATATTTCAAAGAACTTCAAGATATAAACCCAGAGGCCTAGTCAGGAAGCACATAAGTCCTTTTCCTGTTTTAGTTGAAAATATTTTAACAGATTTTCACAAATAATACAATACAATTAATATAATTCAAAAGAAAACTTAATCGAAACTCTAATCAATGCTCCCTCTCTTCATCCTAGAGACCGGAGTCATTATTAATCATACCACACTACTTAGCAAGGATGGTCTTCAAATTAGGAACAGTTTCTCTGTAAGTATGTATGTAGCTATGTGGTATTTGTATACCGTGTCCCTAGCGAAAAAGGTGGTGGAGCACTGCACAGGGAGAAAGGCGCAAGCATACAGTCAACAAGTGTGGAATGTTACTGCAGTGCGAGTCCTTAAGGATAACGGGAAGTTGTACCAGACCATGAGTGCATAGATGGTGAGCTTGTCTGCAAGATAATTTGGTCATGATGGCTTTGTGTACAATGCAGCTGGTTTTGAAGATGGCGCAGACTGACAAGAGGAGCCAATGGAGTTACATCAGGATGAGGGTGATCATATTTCTCCTAGTCCAGGATGAGACCAGAAAAGCCCTTAAGAGGCACCAGTTATGAAACTGAGAGGCCATGTGGCTGGGTATTAACAGCATCCATATGCAAGTGCACAAGGCTTGAAAAGCAGTTCTGAAGCAGTTTTTGTAAAAATACATTTTCACGTCTGTTTTTAAAAAACAATTATTTTATAAGAGACGGCTGGTACTAAGTCGTCTTTGTTTTTTTGGCAATGTACTCCTTTTTTTTTTAAACAGATTTTATTGTCATTTTACATCGTCATAATCATGTATTCGGGATATATAAGCACATTTCCACCTTATATTTCCCTCATTTCTGTTCTATTGTAGTTTAACTCAACTCCCTCATCTACACGAGTCGCTGAATAGCAGTTTAGTGGATCTAGCAGTGTAGGAGCTCGCCCACTATTTCATCTGGTGCCCTCAGTAGGGGTTGGCCTACAGCGAGGGAGGCCATGTGCTACTTTTCTTCCCCTATTCTCTTTGGGCCGTTGCGCCTTCTTCTTTGTCCGGCGATGGTGGGCCCGAGTGGGTTGTTGCCGTTTCATCCGAGTCCAGTGCCTGTATGTCGTCCACTAGTCTCCCCACGCCCTTGCAGTTTCCAGTGTTCCTATGCCCCGTTCCGCCGCCTCTCTCAGAAGAATTCTGCTTTCTGCGCCTGCCCACCTCTCTAGTTCCCTTTTCCAAATCCCTATACTCGGTCCCCCTGTTGACTTCCAGTTCTTGGCGAATTTTCGCTTAGCTAATATATATGCAATGTCTTGAAATCTCCCGGTAACTTTCGTTTTGGCAGTATGTGGCAACCAGCTCAGTAAGCAGTGGCCTGGTGTGTGTGGTATCTCTTTATCTATAACAGTTCCTACCGTGTTTACCACCGCTTCCCAAAAGGTCCGGAGGCCAGGGCAATCCCAGAACATGTGCAGTATATGTGCCTCTCTGTCCCCGCATCTAGGGCAAGCTGCTTTATCTGTTTGGAAGTATTGTCTGATTCGTGTAGGTGTGAGGTACGCCCTAAGCAATATATATAAGTTTATCAACTTAAGCCGCGCATTCCTGGGTACCCTAAGGGTCCCCTCCACAATGAATCCCCATTTTTCCTCGGGAATTGGTACTCCCAGATCACCCGTTTTAATTCTACCTGCCGGCAAGGCCACGTATCTACAACAGTCTAGTGACCTTGGCATTGTGGACCCAGTGCACCAATGTTTCTTGAACTCCGCAGTGAGGGCTCTGTGCAGCAAGAAGTGGCCTCGAGGGAGGTCAAACTCCTCACAGAAGTCCTCAAAAGGGAGTATCTGGGAGTCTCTGAATAGGTCTCCTACTACAGTCACTCCCGCTTCCCTCAGTCGTCCAGTCCCGCCCAGCTCCCTCCATGCGGTAGGTACCTGAGCATGTCCATTGGTAAGTCTGGGGAGTAGGGAATTCTGCAGCGGGAGCGCTGCAACCATCTGGTCCAACACCGTGCCACTGTTTTTGTCTCTTCAGTGTCTGCGTATGATCATCGCTTCAGTCTTAATAATATTCTCGCCAGGTCTGGGGTCTCTAGTGCAAATGGGCATCGCTCCCCTTCCGGATTCCTACTGCCCGCTAGCCACCTCACAAACCACTGGAGTTGTGCCGCAAGGTAGTATGCTTCAAGGTCCGGCACCGTTAGCCCCCCGTCGCCGTGGAGCGCTGCATCGTGGTAAAGGCTACGCGTCTACGGCCTGCCCCCCATATAAACGTTATGAGTTGTGAGTTTAGATCTCGGAATGTCCCACTCGGGATCCACACCGGAAGGGCCCCAAAGATATACAGCAGGCGCAGGAGTGGCACCATTTTCAGCAGGGCCACTCTGCCCACCACGGACAGCGGCAGGGAGCGGCAGGGAGCCCCAGTATTCCATTGTGTAGCGGAGGGATCGATCCCCCTAGCTACATTGTCCTCTACTAAATCCACAGCTTTGTGATATACTCTCATCCCCATATATTCTAAACAGGTGGGTTCCCAATGTAGGCATCCCAATCCATCCGGAGGGGGCGTATCAGGTGTTGTGGGGAATAATCTCGACTTTTGCCAGTTCACTGTCAGTCCCGAGAAATGACCAAACTCATCTAGCATACTTTTGGTGCCTCGCAGGTCCCCCTCTGTATCCCGGAGGAAGAGGAGTAGATCGTCCGCATATGAAGTTTTATGGTGGCATGTCCCCCTTACCTTCAGTCCTACATAGTCTCGCCCCAGCCGGGCTCGGCACGCCAACAGCTCCATAGCCAGGGCGAATAGCAGTGGTGAAAGAGGGCACCCCTGGCGTGTGCCCCTCTCCACTCCCTGGCTCTGGGATATAACCTTCCCTGTGCAAACTTTGGCCTTCGGGTCTTCGTATAGTAATTTCACCCACCCTACGAAGCCTTCACCCAAGCCCATCTGCTCCAGTACCTTATACAGTTATCGCCATTCTAGTCTGTCAAACGCCTTTTCTATATCCACCGTGAACACTGCTGCATCTTCTTTGCCGTAGTCTCCTGCATCTAGTATAGCCACGAGACGCCTTATATTAATGGCAGTATTCCTTTGTGGGATGAAGCCCGCTTGATCTGAATGTACTAACTTAGACATATGCGGGAGTAGCCTGTTCGCTACTATTTTGCTCAGTATTTTATAGTCCATATTTAACATGGACAGCGGTCTATAGGCTGAACGATCATGAGCCGGCTTCCCCGGTTTGAGGATTGGGACTATAAGGGCTTCTCTAGTAGTGTCGGGTAATATTTTCAGCTCTCTAGCTGCTTCATACAGCAAGACCAGCCTAGGGGCCAACTCCGTCGCATAGGTCGAATAAAATTCGGAGGGTAAACCGTCCGTTCCCGGCGTTTTGTTATGTGCCATGTGTTTGATGGCGACTTTCACCTCATGCAGGGAGATAGCCGCTCCTAGTTCCTCCGCCTCCCCCGGTTCTAATCATGGGAGTCTCAGCCCCTTGAGATACTCCCTGGTTCTAATCGTGGGAGTCTCAGCCCCTTGAGATACTCCCTTACTACCTCGTCGTCACATTGTGGGACTCTTCGATACAGTCTGGCATAGTACTGGGCGAAAACATCATTGATCCCTTCTTGGGTATATTGTCTGTTCCAATCTTCGTCTTCCATTTCAACTATTGGGGACCCCCTGCTATTTGGGGTCGCCAGCCATGCCAGTAGGGAGCCTGACTTGTATATGCCCCAAATGTTGTATAACCCCATGACCAGCTCCCCAAGGCATGCAAGGAGCAACCAGCACCACAGAACCACGCCCAGGATGCAATGTGGGGCACCGAAAACACAGGAAAAACAACACACTGAGTCCCAGCAGGACACCAATGCATGACTCGGACACAGCAGAATATCAGCTAGGATATTCTCAGCACTAAGTATTCCACCACGATTAATGAAACCAACAAGACAGTCAAGTTTTCCCTCCCTATGTAACCCCCATGTGAAAGAACAGGAAAGAAAGGCACCAAGCCTACCACGCCCACCATGGAAGACAGCCTTCCAGGCAGAGACAAGAATACACCTTAAGAAACCTAAAGATTCCCACAAGAAACAATACGGTATGTTACAAAAACAGAGTGGTAAAAGTACCACTCAAGTATAACTCACATGTGACAACCAAAATGTCTGACATGTCCATTAATACACCCACAGTGTCCCTCAAGAACACTTTTTGCCCTGAAGAAGACCTTCCACACAACCACCACCCAGGTCCACCCCTGAAGGTCGAAACGCGTCAGCGTATTCCACACAGAGGTCAAGAGCCAACACGAACAACTAACCGGTGCACACGAGGCACCACAAGGAAAGCGTAACCAAGGACGCTTGAACAATTTATTCATTTAAAGCTCTTACCTCCATAGGGCCTTACAATAGCGGCAGTAAGTAAAAATGTGCGAGGGCGCAAGGGTATCAGGTCCCAACAACAAACAATAGTAGGACACAAGACACACCAACAAGATATCTGGTTTAATTTGCAATAGGTTGGAGGAACAAAGCATTTGTAAATATATGTAGTATATGTGTAATGTAGAAAGACATGTCTCTTTGTATATGTGTAAGTTATATTGTCTTACACTGTCACTCAATGTTCTAACCGTCATCACACACAAATTGTTTGTATTTTGTCACAGTGAAGTATGTAAGTCTTTAAAAAAAACAAAAAGATAAACATCAAATCAGACAAAGGCCCGACATATGAGTATTTATTTTAAAAAAAAGTTGGGATGAACTTGTAAATCTGGACACGGGGAACTTTATCTTTTGTGAAAAATAACACTAGAGTAAGAAAAACAAATTTTTTGAACCAGAGTAGGGAGACTCATGTAGCTCCCTACACAAGAACTAACTGTAATTCATGGTCTGGGAGGCACTGCACTGTAGTAACTTTATTTTGATTCCAGCCTCCACAGCCCTGAAATGAATCACTACCCTTTAGGAGACCCTGATCTAGATACTGCCAGTAGTCAAAACAGCGCAGGCACTCAGTCTGTCGGGCTACCGTCTCTCGCGCCTCCTGAAGTCTCGTCTGCAGTTCTGGATGTTCCGGTCGCTGCCGTTCCAAATGCCTAAGCTCCTTTTCAGCAGTCAGGACTTCCGAAATGAGCGTGCGTCTGACCCCCACGGTCTCTGCTATACAATGCCCTCTTAGCACCACCTTAAGAGCATCCCACTCTGGTAAGGGGGAGGTTGCCGTCCCAGCGTTGTCCTGAAAGTACTGTGTAATCTTTTCTCTAAGTCCTTCTCTAAAAACCTGATCTTCCAACGCCTTCGGGCTTAGTCGCCAAGCAGGAATTACCGGGTTAGGGTCTGTCCACCTAAGTCCCATGAGGACGGGGTTATGGTCTGAGATTGTTCTGGCCAAGTATTCGACCTTGTACATCTGGAGTGAATAAGAATGTGTCTAGTCACGCGTGTACCTCGTGTGTCGCTGAAAAAAATGAATGGTCCCTGTCTAGAGGATGTAGGGTTCTCCAAGCGTCCATCAGCCCCCACTGTCCCTGCCATTCCATGAACGCCCGTGCCGTGCGTGTTGTCGAGGAGTCCCGCAGTGGCGGGTGTGATCTATCGAGCGCAACCTACGCTATAGTGTTAAAGTCCCCACCCATGAGCACTGCGGAAGTCAAGTATGGAGCTAGTTGTCGAGTCAGTCGGGTTAGGAAGTGTACCTGGTCGACATTTGGGGCATATACATTCATTACACTCAGCTCTCGGCCTTCCAGTCTCCCTCGTACTACAACATATCTGCCTTGAGGGTCAACCAGCGTATCCATTAGCTGGAAAGGTACTCCGGCTCGTATCCAAATCAGTACTTCCCTAGCATGGCCGAATATGTGGTGTAGAATGCCTGCCCTCTCCATCGTCTCTGTAGCGCCTGTCCTTCCTTGGCTGTGAGGTGCGTTTCCTGTAGGAGCGCTATTTTCACTCCCCTTCTATTAAGATAAGAGAACACTTTGTAGCGCTTGGCCATGGCGTGCATACCCCGTATGTTCTAGGTTAAGCACTTATATTTTATAGTGTCTGCGATACTTTGGTCTCCTCCTCCTCCTCATCCGCCCCCCTGCATTTCCCCAAGCCTTCTTTACTAAGCTGCTGCATATATTCATGTCTGCTGATGCAAACATACCCCGACATGTAAATTAACAAAAAAACAACTTTCCCAACGCCCCCTTCCCCAGGACCAGCAGGTGGTACCCTCCCATCCAAACTAATAGTCCGTGTCCGTGAAGAGTTCCCTCACGTAGCTTGTAAGTGAGGTGGGTGGTGCTTCAGGTGCATCCACCCGCCGGCTTGCCGCTCGGCTTGTCTACAGCATCTAATGTTATTGTACATTACCCCGCTATGTTTCGATTCGCTTCTTTGCCCTAGTGTCTTACTCTTGCTCCGTGCACCACTCCCACCCCCCTACCTGCTCCATCAGATGATCTCGTCGGCCGTTCTCGGTGTCACTTTGGGCAGATCACTGCTTGGGGCCTCAGAGATATTCGAGTCCGGCTCCGAGCCCGAGTCCGTTCTGGGTCCACCTGCCTCTAAGCGAGCGTGGTCTGGCTCTTTCCCGCTGATCAACCCCACCACTTGCATTGCACTTTGTCACTCCATCTGTACCTCTGCATGCGTTGGCGCCAGGATATCCCTCTTGGGTGCTCTGCTGCAGGTTCGTCTGCCCCGGCCCCCGCCGCGTCTCTGATCCCTGGGTGGAGATACTCCATGGTGTCGCTCCAGCCAGTTCCACGCCTTTTGTGGGGAGCTAAAGAAATCAGTTCCGTCAGGAGTGGACACCCGCAGCTTGGCCGGATATTGCATGGCATACTTAGTAGTCGAGCTGCCTAAACTTCAACATGACGCTCTGGAAGGAACTCCTCCGCTGCTGCACCTCCCTAGAGAAGTCCGGGAATGTTCGCACCACCACATTGTTGACTCTGATATCTCCCTGTTGCCAGGCTTGTGCTAGTTTATGGTCTCTATCCCAGTAATGTAGGAGTCTTGCTATCACCGGTCTTGGAGGGGCTCCCAGGGAAGGCGGCCTCGCCGGCACTCGATGGGCCCTCTCAAGGGCATAGAACGATGACAGACCCTCTGACGCCACTGTCTTGTAGAGCCAGTCCTCCAGGTAGTTTATCATGCTTGTGCCCTCCACTTTCTCGGGCAGGCCAATCACTCTGATGTTATTTCTTCGTGAGCGATTTTCAGCATCCTCTGCCCAGAGCTCCAGTACTCGCACTTTCGATTCCAGTACATTAAGTTGGGTCTTCATTTCTGGCCAGAGATCTGGAGTTCATTTGCTGTGACTCTCTCCGCCAAGCGTCTATGGTCGTCTCTCAATATGCCCAGATCCGCTCCTAGTGAATCAATTTTAGCCTCTAACCTCTCGCTAGATGTAGTTATAGCCTGCAGGATATCCTGTAATGTCGGGTTCCCAGGGGCGGTCAGCCTCTTGGTCAGTTGGTCTGTTTCCCCATTATTGTTCTGGGTTCCTCTATCATCCCTGCATGCTCTCTTGGCTCAGCCGTCTTTGGTTTCAGGTAATTCTCCCCCGCTGTTGTAATGGGTACTTGGTAGTGTGTTAGCGTTACTTCAGCAGTCAGCGGGCCTCAAGCTCAAAGATGTACTCTAGCTCCCCTGGTGTGGCTCTTCAACTCCTCAGATCTCTCACCGCTCGCTGCTGTCTCCACCTGCTTCCCGCAACACAAGGGGCCTCACAGTATTCTGCCTCTGTGCTGGAGGCCCGTCGACGGCTCTGTCAATGTCCAGTTCCTTGCCTCCGCGTGTAGTAGGTCGTGTCCAGCGTCGGTCTAGCTGGGCCGGATGGCACGCTCTCCTCTGGCCCCTCTCGGTCTCCCAGCGCGCGGCTATCCCCGAGGCAGTTGCACCCTGGGATCAGGTCTCCCCCCCGTTCTTGGGTGGTTCAGGTCCCTCTTCCATCCGTCCACTAGTTATGCCCCTGGGTCTTGGTTCCATAGGCCCTCCAGCCTCAGTCAGCCCTTCTTCTCAGGGCTAGGTACCGCTCTCTCTGCCTTCGCTAGGCCTCCCCCTATCTCAGTGTCATATGTGAAGTCACTTCTGCAGTGCTGGCTGCGCTGCCGTCCGGCGCCTGAGTCCCTCTTCAGGGTCCTGTCTCGTCAGACCCGTGCCACTTCCAGCTCTCCCCCCTCACCTCTCTCTCTCCCGTTCCCGGCAGCTTCTCCACTCCCAGACAAGCTGAACAGGCTTGTCTCCCAAGCTCTTCAAGAGCTGACCACAAGCATGCAGGCCCGCCCCGCGTCCCTGCCTCGATGTGAGGTCTGCAGAGAATACAGGGGCTACCAGCTCTCCGTACGTTTCCATGAGGAGGGGGTGGAGGCGCAGACCACTCCTGGCTCCCTCTGCATCTGCAACGGCATGGCGCCCTGGTCGCTTTCGCCTCTTTGGTAGGAGCTCCCGATCCCTGTCGCGGCGGTCCTATGCGCAGCCTGCTGTCCTCACCGTAGTCATATTGCCGGGTCAGGGGCAGCTCATGGACCTCGCAGTTCGTAGTGTGCAACAGTGTCGTCTGCCCCGCCGTCTCTGCTCCTAGCTCCGGTGCGCGCCGCCATATTGTTTGGCCCGCGGCTCCGACTGTCCGGGCCGCTCTCTCGGGTTTTACACGCGTGGGCTCGCTCCATGGACATTTCCTGCAGTGGAAATGAACTCCTGGAGGGTGAGGATGGTGTCCGAGGCGAATCCAAGTGACTTGGCATTAAGTGAAAGTCAGGGTTCGAAACAGTCAAGGTTCATGTCATTGAGCCAGGTTTTACAACTTCTTGCTTGTTGTTCTTGGGAAATAGCAGGAATTCTTTCTTGGCTGGTGTAAGAAACTGGATAATTACTTGCAAGGGATGTGAGGTCTGTGTAAGTAATAAGTACGCAATTGTCTTTTTACTGAGAACCAAGTACACTTAACTTTCTCCGGGTAGTGAAGTAGAGCAGTCCAAGGCCTACTTCAGAGAGGTGGTGTGGGCTAGCAAATCCAATTCGCAGGCACAAAACAACATTCAATAAATGCTTTTTCTTTGAAAAAGTACATTTATTAAACACACTACTAAATACTGCACATTGAATTACAAATATATACATCAGGTAGATGGAAATACCTTTGGTGACACTCTCATGTAGTAATACATCCCTAGAGGTCCCTGAATCCCATTATCACAGTGCTCACCAGATGTAGCATCACACTATGAGGGCATGTCATTATATTCATACGGCAGGCCTACTGACTTTGTCAACAGGTCACCACTTCAAAATATATGATAGGTCTATTGGTTTTATTAAAGGACCACCACCCCAATACATACAAGGTATGCCTACTGGCTTTGTCAAGGTTGGGGAGGGGGTGTGGCCTTACGGTTAAAGCGGTCGACTTCGACGCGGGGGAACCGGGTTCTAGTCTCGGCAGGGACGCTGAACATCCTGTGATTCTGGACAAATCACTTAATATCCCTGTGCCTGACAAAATAATGAATGTGTCCATCTGTAACGCAACGGGTGCTCATGTAAAGCACTCGGATACCTTCGGGTCAAGTTCGCGCTATACAAAACTTCAGGAAAAAAAAAGGGGGCCACCTCATCAACATATATAGGGCAGGCCTACTGGCTTTGTCAGGGTGTCACCACATTAATAACAATAACCATGATTCCTGTTGCCATTAAAACCACTGGAATCAATAACCATATTCAAATGCATTCATTATTAACATAAGCATAGCAATGTTCATCAATAATCTGTCAATAGAATATTTGAAATAAAGCACTTCAATTCAATTAAAACTCTCCATGCCACATAATGACTTCATCGGACCCACCACAATGAGTCCCTGCAGTCCCGAGCTGATGACGTCTCAGCCCCAGCTCTGGGAGTACTTAAAATGAATGAACAAGGGGGGTCGGGGGGGGGAGTACTTAAAATGAATGAACAGGGGAGGAGCACCGAATCAGTCTGTACGCAGACAACATAATGGTTTTGCTCGACGACCTCCACGAGAGCCTGCCCCACTTCCTAATAGAGATGGAGGAATTCGGTGTGGCCTCCGCATTCCGCATGAACATCCATAAGTCTCAGGCCCTCAACATCTCAGTCCTCCAGGCAACAGTTGAGAATTTGCAACAAACATACACGGTCGGCTGGGTGACAGAATCCATTCCATACTTAGGAGCCCAGCTCTGTTCAACCTTGGGGTGCACGAACGCTCGCAACTACCGTGAATTGGCAAGAGGATATGCACCGAGTTGGAACTATGGCGGCATTACCCACTTTCTCTGCTGGGCCGCATCGAGGCCTTTAAGAGGATTACCCTACCTAGAATACTTTTTCTCTTCCAAGCCCTGCCATGAACTCCTCCAATAGGTATATTATTGACTATGAAGGCTGCTCGCCACTGCTTAGTCTGGGCGGGGAAAAGACCTAGGATGGGTAAGGAGCGTAGCTGGCTCCCGACGGTGGAGGGCGGACTTGGAATACCTTGCCTTCTCAGGTACTTCCAGGAGGTCCAACTTTGATACCTAGTTGAATGGTCCAGAGCAGAGTCAGAGAAACATTGGCTCTTCATGGACAGGGCTATAGCCGGGACCTCACTAGAGAAAGTTCCATTCCCACAACGTCAACACCGAGCACCTAGTCTCTACATCTCCCCAGTCATGAGCTTCCTCCTGAAAGTGTGGGATGAATGCACGCGCAGAAGTCAGCTAACTACCCTTCTGTCACCCCTGACACCAGTCGCTGATAACCCGGCCTTCACACCTGGGACCAGGCCGTCCTTTCGAGTATGGAGGGGGGCCGTCTGCAAGGCGGCAGGACATTTCTTAGACCTGGAAGGCCCTATACCCTTTAACGTCCTTAAGAGGGACTGCTCCATCCCTCAGGACAAACGCTTTAGATACCTCTAGATCAGGCATTGGCTACTACACCCATCAATGAGACACGTAGTAGAGCGCACATTGACCCCCTATGAGAAATGGCTCTTGGGCAAACGCTCAGACAAACGCCTCCTTTCAGAGCTGTATGTTCTTTTACGACCTACACAGACAGCAGACAAAAGTCCAGCCCAACGCCGTTGGGAAGCAGAATTGGGACGCCAGCTTTCTCAGAAGGAGTGGTTAAGACATATACCACAGAGCACGACACACGGCCTATAATTCAGCAGGCACAGAGACAGCTATGAAAATCACTTCAAATTGGTACCTAACCCCAGTATGGCTTCATCGGGGTAACCCAGCTCATAGTGACGAATGCTGGCGGCAGTGCGGCGAGAAGGGCACGCTTACTCACATCCTTTGGGAGTGTCCCAAAATAACATCGTTCTGGAACTCGGTCCTAAATGATATAGACACCCACCTTTTAACACAGCTCCCCAGTTTCCCGTCATACACATTACTGGGCCTCTCTAACCCCTTGACTTATCCCCTAGCATCCCATAGAGGACGTCAAATAGGAATTGCGCTAGGCGCTGCCCACCAGACCATCCTCTTGCTCTGGGGGTCGGCCACCATACTGACACATCTGGGTTGGCTACATAGTCTGTGGGGTGTCTTGGGAATGGAGAGACTCACCCTTACACTCACCGGCCGAGAGGACACATTTAGTACCACTTGGCGCCCTTTCCTAGCATTACTTTCCCAAGAATTTCGAGAGATGACATGCCCCCGCTACCTACGACGATTAAGACTTACAGACTCATCACAGGTTGAAAGAGAAGACGGCACACAATGAATGACCCACACGCAGCACCCGAGACATATATAATTGAATAGATAGTGGTACTGGCTCTTGTAGGGGGGGTTTATTGTTCCTTTTTTCAGTCTTTGAAAATAAGTCACGCCTGTGCTGATGCTTACAGACATTTGTCTAATACTGAAGATGTGCAATGTAACATGTAATGAAGGTGTGATGATAATAAAACAGATTTAAACCATAAAATGATTAAACAACTCTCCTGGGGTCATAAATTAAATATACCCTCAAATGTAGGATGTGTTTTTAAGAGTAATAAGGAGGGGCTGCGTCATCTTCTACAGCCCCCCCCCCACACACACAACACATTTGCAGAGCATTGGTGTTGCCCCTGCCTTTCCTTGGGGCATCACAAAGCAAAATAAATGGGCAAATAAACCCACGCAGGACTCCCAGGTCAGGAACAGGAGCTCGCACACCTCTTCCTCATAGGGACATAGTTAAGTAATGATGTGCTGACCCTTGGGCCATGGTTCACCCCAGAGTAATTTCAAGCACTACAGCGGAGTTCCACGCTCTTGTTTTTCTGCTCTAGAGTCAAATCTTTAAGGTGGCATATCTCTAGTCCCGGTGGGTGAGTTTTCTCCATTCTGGGATCGGTCTGCTCCTGGTGGAGAGCTCTAGCCACCAGGAGCATTTTCAACAGACTGGCTTCCAAAACGGTGTAGTTAGTGGGGAGCTGTATTTTAAGGCTCATGGCACCAGCCTTCTCCTCTGCTTGGCTCCTCGTTCTCCCCTCCTGCAGGTTGGGGGGCATCTTGCACTGCCGCTTTGCTACCTGCTAACAAAGCACCCCCCTGCCCACACTTCCCAGGCCTCTGGCTGTCCCACGAACTTAGTCAATCACTTATAATTGCTCTTTTTTGTGAGTAATTAACCTGGCCCAGTGGGTGGAACAAAGGCCTAGAATCTGATTATGAGCTGAGCCACAGAAATATGACAATTCTTGAAGTACCATGAGATGTTGGTGTATTGTGTTTGGAACTGCAAAACGAAAATCAGCATGCATGTTTTAACCTAGTTTGACTTTTTGTTGGACTATGTAGACCTAAGTAGGGCAAACTGAACAGATTTCACCTATATGTATACTACAGTGAAAGCACTGTCTACAGATGTTCCAGTCAACTCTTCTCACTAATATTATAAGGCCTACCCCAGGTCAGCACCTATCCTTGCAAAGACCCTTTTGTGTCAAGTTATCTATGTGCAATTACTGGGCTGCGCACAATGGCAGTCTGGTTTGCACAGCCTGCACGTGTTTACGAGTAACCAGCCCTGTGCCCCTTACCCTAGCTGCACCGCAGCAATCTTAGAAGGCGGGCACTGGCAGTTAACACGCTCAGTCCAATTACCGTGAATTTACTGTGAGTGAGACTCAGGTAGTGAGACTCACCCACAGTAAAGGTCCAAAAACTGGGTAGTCATAAGCAAAGAATCATAGACTAAATGGGTGGAACGAATACACAACCGTTGGGTTAAGATTCAAGTCGGCTTTGGACATTCAGGTCTGGAACAGATTGAGGCAGTGACGTTGGATAACTGGAGCAGAGGAGACTTTCAGGTACAGTTGTTTATCATGGGCAGACTGGTGAATCTTTATTCGGTTATCTGTGAATGAGCCCCCCAGGGGCCCCAGCAGAGGTTGAAGATGACTCGAGACAGTATGGAACCCAGGGGACACCACACATTTTAGGGATATTTTGTAACATGGAGGTGCCACGAGGATCTATCCTGAGAGTCCTTTCATTGGAATAGCAGCTGTACTACTACTTGAGTACTCATTAGCTTCTTGAGCAAGTTAACTCTCTAAGCATCTATGCAATGTATTCAATGACCATATTCCAAATTTGCCTAAATAATTTTTCCTAGTCATGAGCAGCGCATGCCAAAATTTCCATGCCTGTAAGCATGCATATTTTATGTAAACATATTTCTGATGATATTTGTGATGTACCCAATAATGAAAAAAGACCAGTTTCACTGCTAACAACATATGTGATCGTTATCCCAAATTTAATGGAGGAGAACACTTCTTTCATGACGGCACGTCCAAGAGTATGACCTCTGGGAGGTTTGGGTACCCATGACGTCAGTGGCATGCTTATGTTTCCATAGAATTTTCCTATGGGAGCTAGATAACAGTGACTTTGACCAAAGAATGAGTGATTTCCTCCTTGGATTCGCACTCTTGCCAGAATGTTTTTCAGTGTGCCTGTTCTACGAAGTGAAGGTGCTTCAGTGTATGATGCCATCTATGGATTATCTTGTCCAGTGATTGGTGCCATTTGGGGCTTCAAAGCCATTGGATCTGTGAATTATAACCATCCAATGTCCATTATCAAGTTGGATCCCTATGATGTGGACAGGTAATATAATTGAAAGTGGATAACATCCTATTATATATTAGAGATCTAGAGAGTGGTTCAAGACCATCAATTGATATGCTGAACCATCTTGGAAGAATTGCCAAACTGTGAGTGAGCTGACGGAAAAGCATGTGTTTTTCCTATTCAAGCAGACTTTCATCCAGAACATGGAATCTTTTGACCTGAGACACATTCTATTATCTCAGAGTCCAAATATACCGCTGAGAACCGGATATCATCGATGGATAGCTGGAAAGAGCCATAACAGGGGTAAAAGGGTCAAGGCAGTTCTGGAAAACACAGCCACTTTTAGTTAAAGGTAGAATTTCCTTAACTAAAATGATAATGCTACTACAACATTTATACACCCATGCCAATATGCATCTGCTTTAGCAGCATCCCATTTCAAAGACAACTCTCTTTTAGTAGACCTACTCTAAAGAAGAGAGCGCTACAGGGTAGCCTTTAGTACACTACACAGCGATGAAATGGGACTGGGAGTCTGAGGACGAATACCTCACTCTATACTCTGAAGTTAGTAGAATAGCCACCCTCCTGATACAAAAGAGAACTGCAGGAACCAAACTCCCAAGATTAAAGTGTTCAAATACTCCTGGGTCCACAACAGATAAATAGATTCACCCCTAGCCACATTCTCCCCAAAATGCTGATTCTACTTCTCCTGGGCTTCTAGAAAACGAGATGGAAAAATTTAGTAGCCAGCTGGACTAAAGGTGGGCTAATCCGTCTGGGAGATCTATACTAGAGCGCCGCTCTTAAGCCTTTTCAAAAGTTGTAGGAGGTGGTCAATTTATAAGGTAGAGGAAAATAGTAGCAGAAATACAAAAATTCCAGAAAGAAGGCAATGGGCAACTCCCTAACCTTTGAGAACTGTCTGACATACTCACATTGGGAATAGAAAAGCAGTAACCTGTCTCCATAAGGCTCTATTAAATAGTTTTTAAAAAGCAGCTGACTGAGCTGAAAGAAAATTCGGGAATTATATAAAAGGGTAAGAAATAAAAGAAGGTGATTGGGAGGTAATACTGAAACAAACAACTTAAGTATAAAGAAATGTGTGCCTAAAAATAATTCAACTATCTCTGCAGGACATAAATCACACCCAAAAAAATAGCTAAGATGTACGGTAATGCAGAAGCTGCGTGCTGATGGAGCGAGGTAAATAAAAAAATTTGGAACCCCCTAATATTCATGCTAATAAACTAATGTTATTAATTGTTTGACCGACTAATCAACATTTTATATAAGTGGTAACCGCAATTTATGTGCAAAGTTAACCTATTTACAATTGTAAAAGTGAAATAATATTAATATAATGGTTTACGTACTAATTAGAGTGAAATTGCATGATTTGTGCTATGTAGTAAAATGTTTTGTGGCAAAAGAATGCAGATGGTAAGTAAACATGGCTTTAAATGTCGCTTTTGCTAGGTAACACCTATTTGGGGTACTTAGAATGACGGGTGGGAAACAGAAAGGCTTATTTTCTTTATTTTAATTATGATTGTGTTTGTTTTCATGATAGTTTGTTCAGGCCTGCTAGGCCGTGCTGTAAAAATGGCTGCCGAGGCAGATGGGCTCAGTGCGCAGACGCAAAGATGGCCTCTAAGCGGAAGAAAGCCGCAGAAACATGTCACGTGGGTGCGAGTCGAGCACAGAGTGAGAAGTGTCAAGGTCGGACTGACCTGACACGAGGTGAATGCCAAGAAAGACTCAGCGTGAATCCGTGAGAACAGGGGACGAGTAACAGTGAATTAACAATGGACTGTTTAAAATAAGTTGCGAGAAAGAAGAAACATTAAAGGAACTGTCAATCGGATTGCTATTACCCAAAGGTCGTGGGAAAGGATAAAATCATAAACAAGGAGGGCAATGAGGTGATGCTTGCCACCCCTCCACTGGACCAATTAGCGTGATTCTCGCCCCCAAAGATTGCAACTTTATGTTTAGTAAGCTAGTAGTAGGGTGTAAGAGGACCTACTTTTAAGTAGGAGGAGCGCTATTCATGCATAATTTTTGAGCACTGAACATTGATGCTGAAGAAACTGATGCTATTTTCTATAGGCCATTTTCTAATAGAAACTTTCATTTTTGAACTCTAAACTTGACTGGGGAAAGGAACGAGACCGATGCGGGAAATCTGTATAGGAGGTCCGTCGAGGAGGCCTGCTTAGCGGGACAGTCAGTTTTGGAATTCCATGCTGTGATTATCTGCTTTGGTGAACTTTTATTCTTCATCTAAAAGGGGTATGCATAAAATTCTTTCTAAAGCTTATTTCTTATAACGATATTGAAATGTATTAAAACGATTAATAAAATTGAATCTTATTCATGCATTTAAAGAAAGTAGATAAACTTTATTATAATTAAAACTACGAGTCTGTGGTTCTTTAGCTCAATAATAAGTGTAATGTTTTAATAGGTTTGAATGTGATTGAGCTGGTCTTAATCACCATCAACTTATTCTACTAGTTGGTCCATCGACAAAAGAGCGGAATACCTTGATGTCTTAGAACCGACAGGATTAAAACTGATTATGTATGATGTTTAAGAAAATATCTTGTCAATTTTAATAAGGAATCCCGTTCCTCCAGCAAAACATATTCTTCTCTTTGGTAGTAGTGGATGTGATCCAGGGAAACAATTGAGAGAGTGTATGGTTATGCGGTGTTATGGGCCCCACCGTCATAAGGTATAGTTGTTGTGTGTGATCTTTTACCTGGAGGTTATGTCCAAAAGAGAAGAATTTATATTAGACGCGCTGGATCTGTGCCAGGGATGCAATTAAGAGGATGCCAGGTTTTATCATGTGACCTGGATTGGACAGTAATGACCAGATAGTGGGAAATAATAAATGATACAATAACAGAAACAACAGGAAGAGAAAACTCATACATTCAGAAGAGTGCTAACTGGGCTTAATGCCAAGACCTAAAAATGAGAAAAATGGGGTACCATTTGACCTCATGTTCATATTAGTAAAACGAAACATAGCCATGAGTTAGGAAACTACCACTGTCTCCAGCATAGATAAATGGAAACAACAGGCCAAAAGATGGTCTAAGATGTCTAACATATAGAAAGGCATTGTAAACACAGATGCACCACAGTTATGGGATGAGCTGATACTCTAATTTCACAGAATAAAGGAAGAACCCTGACCATGAGCAGTTCACTGCTATAAGCATAAATAGACATATAAACAGTGATAAGTGGGAAGCACCTATTTGAATTTCCACAAGGGATTGGCTAATGTCATCAGTCGAGAAAAGGAGAGTCCCTGAAGGGATGAACAAAAGATCAATTGAAGAGAGCATATTAGGTTTAAATCAGGCACAGACACTAGTGGCACAAAACTAAATAGAATTATTTTTGTTAACCCAAATGTTTTGCTGACATTTCATTGCTAGAGTAACATACAATAACACGATTAACTTCACAATATAAACGGATATAAGACAAAATGGGAACTGATGAGGTAAACCGAATGATCATGTGTTCATGATTGATTACATTGAGAACAATGGAAACTACGAACTGATATCATGTAATTGCAACAACAGCTAAACTGTGTATAAAGAAAACTTTTTTTTTTTTAAATCAATTCGAATCCCCAATTTATTTTCCCAAGTTCTTTGGAATTTCAATTTGTGTTTTAGGTCTGACCTTGGAGACAACTTTAGCTGTCTCGTCAGACTGTTGTTTTTCCCAAACCATTGTATAATATTTACATTCATAGAGAGACTTTTGGCCAGTGGGTTTCATCTCTTGTTCTTTTAAACTGTTATTCACATTTAGCTTCATCGCAGCACAGTGTAGGGTAATAGAGCAGCTCACTTTATCCATTGGCTATCTCACTTTGAGTTATTACTCAAAGCCTGTACATATTGTTCACATCTGCCTTAAAATAGTCCCTTTCTCTTCAGTTGCACAGTGGTTCAAAATATTTTTTTTATTTTACTTTTTATAGTAACTTTAAATATCACTCTTTCTACTCTCATACACGGCACACTTTTTGCTCTAACCCATACACCTGCTTTTCCACCTACTCGCACCTAAACGATACCTCACACTTCTCCCTGCCATCCAGCACACACAGTTCTTTTCCCCTTTCACCAGTAACACAGCCATTGCTATTTTATCCTTCACTAACTTGTAACAAATTCTTTGTTATTCAACCAGGACTTCACTATCCTAATCCATACATTCAAATTGTTCACAAACTAACCTCACCAATATATTTGAAAGGCTGCTATTAATAACATGTAGTGAAGGTTTCTACAGGCTTGCAGACTTCTGAGGACCTCACAAAAGCAGAGGGTTTACATTAGCCTTGAGAGACACAAAGGCTGGCAGAGCAGGCGGGCCTTGTTTAAAAGTTATTCACAGTGCACCAACCCAGAAGTGTATCTGTTGGTAGATACAAGCTGATTAAAAGCAGATTCCCTGTTTCTTATTAGCTCAGAAAGTGAACAAACTCATACTCACCGGCCTGGATCCTGGAACAAGTTTTGTGTTTAGTTTATGTAAACATCTTGCTGCTTTTTCCTGATCAGTAAACTCTATAAAGCAATATCCTGCTAGAACCCTACACGGAAGAAAAGAAAATTTGAATTCTTGATTAAAAATCTGAAATAATTACATTTACTCATCACTACTTTATCAAATAACTGCGGAAAAACTAAAAATTTAAACTGCAACCTTGCATGTTTAGTTTGGCCATTCACATAGTTTGAATACTTTGCAATCACCTGTTTTGGCAAAACAAAGTTTGGTGCACCTGAATTATGAAGGAAAATACGTTTGTTGCTTAAAATGGGGGAAACAGAATATTTAAATGCATGCCTTAAAGTCGAAATGGATCCCTTAGTGGCTAGATTTTCAAATGGAACATAGTAGGAACACTGCACAGTAGGGATGCAGCTAAAATATTAAATTGGGTCACTAAAGACTTCAGATAATCATCGGAACTACCCACTACCTGGATCACGCCCCACCAGCGATTTCATGATTGAAATAGAGGCAATGTCAAAACAAAATTCCGAGTTTGGGGACCACTGGGATAATCTTTTTGACAATAGGCCTACAGGAACTGAAACACAGGACTACTAAAAAGAGAGGTGGAGAAGCGCCTACACAAAGCACTCACCCAGTAACTCTGTTTCTTATAATTTTCACGCTCTGAACGAGCTCGCCCATAGTGGCAAAGGCCCGGGTCACAAATGCCTCATCCATGTATGGCTCAAGCTGTGGAAGAATCATACACCAACCATTAGAATGAAACAGGCACGAGAGCAAAAAGGAAAGTAACTGTTGCTTGAAACCCCTTCTAGAAATTGCAGCATGCCCACAAATGCTCAAACACACTCATTTTGACAGACCTATTAAAGTTTAATTATTTAGAACACACTCTCGCTCGAGGCAAATTTGCCAATTGTCTCAGGCCTGTATATTCTATTTTTTTTAGTTAAAACTTTTGCAATGGTCCGATGAATAATTTTGATTCATTCTGAAATTTGTGAGGAATGCCGTACTGGGGATTTAAATTTTTTTAAACTATGCTCTTTCGATAAATAAGGTGAAAAGCATTCTCTGCAATGGGGTACGGGCGAGGCATATTCGGAGGTGATAAGGCCTATCTTATGTCCAAGCCATCGGCTGACCACTCGCTTAGAAGCTTGAGGGATGTTGAAACCTTTCCTTCTTTGTTCAAGCTCCTAGATAAACAAATGCAAAGTATTATTTTGTAATTACGAATTGCAGTTGATCAGGTTGGGGAATTGAAGCCTGCAAAGGATTTTTGGAAAATAATGGAAAATATTACTGTAATTTAAACCCTAATGATTTTCAATCCATCTTCTTTTGGTTTGTTATTTCTTTCTGAATTAAGAGAAATATGAGATGGAAGATTATTCGACTTCTATTAAAGGAGCTTGGCATTAGAACCAGGGGTGAAGCATGATAGAAAAGATCGTTTTGAATGAAATACCATAAGGCTTTTTATGCAGAACTCCAGATCTCGAAATTAAAATCTTATGTATTATCTTACAATGCTAAAATGCTGATCTTGAAGAGTTTCTCTGTTAAGATACAAATGTAACTCAGATATATATACTGGTAACCATATGATTTTTTGGTATTGATTATGAAGTTTGGTGACGAGTGATATAAAAATTGAGATCCTATTTGTGACGTTTGCTCAGTTTCTGTTATGACGGATAATTGACTAACACTTGATGATGTGAAATGAATAATGGATATTGTTTTACTACCTATTTGGTATTTAAGGAATTTGGATATTTATTGTATTATGTATATTTTTATAGTTATATTTAAAAAATCAATTTCTATTAGATGTTTTCCTGGAACTAAATTATTATTCATTCATTAAGTTAAAACTACCTGTTATATAAAAAAATATAAATCTCACTAACTAAAAACACAAGAACAGCATTATTGGCATTTTATATTTCGTAACTTATCTCATCAATACCCAGCAAAAACTGTTGTCCTTTTGAAAAATGTTACCATAAATCAGTATTAACCATTTGCATTCATTTTTAAGTGCCCAAGGTCACCGACAAACGGATTAATTTAGGGGCAGTTAATCCAATCCTGTTCTGGGGGAGGGTCGGTGTCCTTCTACCCCGCCGGCCATGCCTCAAGTAAGTAGTATATACACAACACTCAAGGGGAGGAAAGCATACAGTAAGGGTACTATTTAAAAGTAATTTTGGAAGGGCTTTTTTTATAGGTAGTCTATTTTCTAATTTGCTCTCCAGTAACTGCTAGTATTCTGGGCTTAGTGACAATGATACAGAAAGTCCATGCTAATTTTTAGCTGCATCTCTAAAGTTTCAGCTATTTTCTTAAATCATTTTAAGGCATTCAGACACTAGGAGCTGCAGGGTGAAAAGAAAAATTGACTGCAGGAGTTATGTGGCAAGCCTAGAACGTTGAGGGATGTTGCTTCTGGTATTGGGCATTGATTAAGAAGCTTTGTCTTGTGATCTTTTCTTTCTTACATTCGTTGGTTTCAGGTCTGCTGAAGTCATGCCTCCTTGTATTGTGATGGTGATCTAAATGGTTAGACTTTCAGTTAGAAACAGCCTCTCAGACAGTCGTCAGCGGGATCAATTTTAAGTCAGGGACATAGATTCATGAGAAAGAAACGTGGTGTTAATTCAAAATGTTGTCTGTTTTGAAACAAGAAGCTTTCTACACCCACTTAATAGTCCTTGTACCTTTTCACCAAGTGCAGGTACGAACAAACATTCACAAATTTTGGCTGCGCTTATCTGTATTTGGTGAAGAAGAAAGTGATTGAAGAGTCACAGAAACAACCAAATAATCTTTTTGTTTCATTGCCTCTTGGTGTTCTATGCACAAATTTGTTGCATGGGGACTCTGTTCTGTTGCCTCTCAATTGTGTTTTAATGCACAAACATTCAGGAAGCATATATTTAGTCACAATTTTCACCCTCCCTAGACACGGTCTTACCTCATCCTACCATCACCAAAGTTGAATAGCTATATGGAATACGCCGGGCCCAATAAAAATGTTTGATCGTCATATATAAGCCAGTCAACGGGATAACCCCAGACTATTTCTCATACATCATACCAACTACACTCCTACCCAGAACTCACGGACAGTGAGTCTAAAGAAACTACTCCGACTCAAGCCTCCCCATGCTGCACCTAGATTCCAGTCCTTCAATCTCCTATGTAATCACCACTGGATTTCACTCTAGTATTTCGTAATTGCCTTAAAAGAGAACATCTTACCACGATAAATTCAATATTGATTCTTACACTGCGAGGCAGATAAATATTGCAAACGTGTACATTTATGCTTATGTGTTTTATTTAACTATTGATAAGTACTTAGATGACTATCTTATCTGTATTCATCATCAATAGAGCATACAAGGTGAACGATGATCCACACCAAAAATGTAGATCTCTGCCTGATGTTAAAAAAAAAAATCAAGCAGCCGCATCATTCATTGAGCCATGCACAAATTATGGCTACTCCTGTACAATATTTGTTATAGGAAACACATTCCGTTGTTGCTCAAATAATTACGATGGCAGTCTGGGTGGAGGATGTGTGTGTGGGGGAGGATGCAAGTCAACATTCCTTGAGAAGAGCGCGTGTTCTGGGAATATAGGGTGGGGCATACCACAGATAAGGGAGCAGGAGCAGACCTGGTAAAGCAAGAGTCTTGAAGACAGTGTGAGAGTGAGGCCATTGCAGATGCAGAGAATGGAGCAGAGCCAATGAATAGAGGATGAAAGCCATGGGGAGTCTAGTGTGGTGGGCAATGATAGTGCTGGCAAGAGAGAGAGAGTCTGATGCTTATAGGGGAGGGGTCAAGTGCAGGCAGAGAAAGTGTGTGCATCCAATACACTACAGCACAGAGCCTGAAGAAATATGATCACAACACTCCCATCCTGAAGGAGCTCCACTGGTCCACTTCCTGGTACGCACCATCTTCAAAACTGTATTATTTACAAAGCTATCCCAACTTGCACTCCGGCCTATGGGGCTGAAAAGTTCACCATCTGAGATGGCTCTCAACAAACCTGTGGCCTGGAGACCACCGTAATGGAGTCGAATAAGTGGGAAAAAAGAAGAAGAAAAAAAAGATAAGAGGTATTTGTCATTGATGCATCTAGGATCTGGAAAAACATCCCTGTATCCATATTTACCAACCCAATTCAAGAAAGAGTTGTAGGTGGATCTCTTTGAAGATCATTACAATATGATACAGTATTAGTCCACAAACCAGCTATTTCTCCAATCACTTGTTGAATGTATCCTTGCCTTTGACCCTATATCGCACGCTGCTGCCTTTTGGTTAGATTTACACTATACAAATGCTCATATCTATATACAGAGGAAAGGTCACTGGAAATTGAAGAGAGTTAGTGTCAGTACTGCCAGGAGAGGGTAGTGCTTGTGCACAATGGAGATAGGGCATTATCAGTACTAGAAGGAGGAAGGGTAGAAAAAAGGAAGGCAGGAATAAGGGCTACTTCTGAAGAGATAGGTGCACATACAGCACACAGTGGGAAGCAGCAGAAGGGAGTGGAGCACTAGCACAAATGGGAGAAGAGAAAGAGGAGGAAATGAGTGGAAAGGGAGAAGAGAGGGAACCTTGTGCAGATCAGAAATGGAAGAAGCCAAGAACTGAGAAGAAAGGAGCTTGGACGTGAGTGTGGGCTAGAAGGGGGTGAGTGTGAGCTTGCAAGGGGGAGCAAAAGTCAAGTGCAGGCTATAGGGGAAGGCAAAAGTCAAGTTATGCTACAAGTGATGAGGACAAAATTAGATTGTGGACTAGGAGTGAATGAAAAAGCAGAGGCAAGCTACAAGGCCAAAGCAGGTATGGGCTAGAAAAGGGGGTCAGGAGGTATGGAAGTTGAGTGAGAGGGTAGAAGGAAAGCAAAAGGTAGAGTGCAAGTTACGTGGGACTTGCTGAAAATCAGAATATGAGCTAGAAAGGGGTGAAAGCAGAGTGCAAGCTATAAAAGGGGAGCGACACCCAAATTCAGGAAAGAAGGGGTAGTGAAAGAGTGAGGACTAGAAAAGGGGTGAAAGCGAAGTGCAAGCTGGAAAAGTAGGCTGCAGTCTGCAGTCTGAAAGAGGGCAGCAAAAGTATAAAGCCAACTGTCAGCTGGAAGCAGAACACTGGGTAAAATGGGTAAGGAAAAATCAAGTGCAGCCTAAAAAGGGAGGGCAAAATGCATGGTGCAACCCACATGTGAGGGGTAGGCGAAAGCTGGTTGGGAGCAAAAGCAGAGTGTGGATAGAAGGTGGTGGGACTGAAAGCCAAATGAAAGCCTAGGTGATAAAAGCAGAGTATGGGCTTAAGGGGCAAAAGCTGAGTGTGGAATGAAGTGGAGTGCCTGGAAGCAGACAGTGGGGAAGAGGAATAATGGTGGGCGTATGATAAAGGAGGACAGAAGCAGCAAGTTGAGTGGCGTTGCCAGAGTGAGCAGAGAGGACTGGGCAACAGTAATGCAAGCTGAATTGTGGAGGGAGTAGACAAACACAGGACGAGTGGAGGGACCAAAGAACAAACGCGTATTAGCGAGTAGTTGGCACCAAAAGTGAGAGAGTCCAGTGGTGCATAGGGCAGAAGGGCGCGAGCAGAGTTGAAACGGAGACCACAAGGGCGGGAACTAAAAGGGGCACCGTCAGAAGAGCAGAATATAAGCAGGGGTGTTGGAAGGGCGCAAATCATGAAGGGTGCCAGAAGGCACAAATTGAGCAGGGGTGCCAGAAGGACGCAAACCGAACTGTGGCACCTGAAGGGTGCAAACCAAAAAGGGGCACTAGAAGGCCACAAACCAAACATGGGCACCAAAAGGCCACAAACAGGGGCACCAGAAGGGTGTGGATCAAATGGGGTCACCAGAGGGGCGGGAACTGAACAGGGGGCCAGAACAGCATGAACCCAGATTGGGGAACCAGAAGGACTCAAAAAGACAGAGGGAAGGTGGTGGGGCAAAGGCCACAAGCCAAATGTGGCTTTCAGAAGGAAGAGAGCAGAGTGTGGGGCACCAGAAGGGCATGAGCTGAGTAGGGTATAGAAGAGAAACACGAGCAGAGTGGGGGTAACGAGAAGAGCACAAGGTGCATGGGGTTATGAGGGCACCAGAACATTTTGAACCAAGTAGGGGGTGTCAGACGGAAACAAGCTGAGTGTAGAGTGTCAAAATGGTAAGATCTGACTAAGGGGTCCCAGAAGGGTATGCTCCAATTAGGAGGCACCAAGACAGAATGCGTTGGGTGTGAGTGGCACAGGAAGGACGCAAACCAAGTGGCGAGAGAACAAGCTGACTGAGCGATGCCAAAAGGCTATGAGCTATGTTAGGGAGGGGGTGTTAGAAGAATGCAAGCTGAGTTGTGCATTCCAGGAGAATCCTCGTGGGACACCAAAATAGAGCAAGCTGGGTGAGGGGCAAACTGGAGCAAGCCCAGGGGTATTAGAAGGGCAGGAGTGGAGGGCCAGCAAAAACATGATGTAGAGAGTAAGTGCAAACCAAGTAGGGGTGGAAGGGCAGTAAAGATAAGGTAGGGGGTGCCAGACCCCATTTGGCGGTGAGTTGGAAGCGATCCAGAGGGCAGACAGCAGCTACTGGGCCCCAACTGAGGTGGTTAAGGTCATATGCCACTGGTGTTCATCTACAACCTGTGCCAAGTACAACCCATTCTGCACTGGATTCTGAGGGTAACCTAGTGCTAGTCTTTGAGGAAAAAAATTACTTTAATAACACTGCGTTATTCAATACTACACTGAGCAATTAGGGGAATGCAATATTGTTAAACTCCTGTTAGAGTCTAGGCTTTTCTGCCCGCCCCCCCCTCCAAAACACAATTCCCTGGGGTTTGTGTTCCCTGGTGTGCGGGTGCAGTCACCTCATCACCCTCAAGATGCATGTGCACTAACAGTTCAGTTAAATTTCCGTCAGTGCGATGTCAGCATTAAACAAGCATTTGCAATGCAATAGGTCTCGCATTACTGATAGTTTGAGGTATTGGCGTTGCAAATAATAATGCAACGCCAACAGCTCATACTTTCAGTAATGGGAGACCAAGTGCATTGCAAATGCTTGCGTAGTGGTCCCTAGTGAGCAAGGCACCAGCATTGTATGTCTCGGTGCAGTACTACCAGCACGAGCACTGCATGTCTCGGTGCAGTCCGGCAAGCTGCTCCTAGAGGTCCATAGTAAGCAAGGCACCAGCATTGCATGTCTAGGTGCAGTACCGGAAGCTGCTCCTAGAGGTCCTTAGTGAGCAAGGCACCAGCACTGCATGTCTAGGTGCAGTACCGCAAGCTGCTCCTAAAGGTCCCTAGTGAGCAAGGCACCAGCACTGCGGACCTCTTTTGGTCACATATGCACCCTGCAGAGATATGGTAAATCCACCCTACCCATAATGCACTGCATGCAAGACAGTACTACGAGTACATTCAAATAGCTATGTCCATATATACAATTAGTAGCTTTGAAATGTGACAAAAGATTTATTACATTAATTTCGGATTAGGTTGCACTCTGTGTGGAGCCGATGAAGGGAAATTTAATGACGGTCTCATATAAATGTGAGATGTTCTAGTGAGAGAAGTAACCAATGCCAGCCTAGCTTAGGACCAAGTGTGTGTCTTGCCTGAAGCCTTTTAAGAAAATAGTGCCTTGAGGCTGTAATTAAAACCTAGGTAGTAACAACACATGTAACAGGGGGTGTCCTCATGGGAGGCTACAAGAAAAGACAAGGCTGTACTAAGGAGAGACTACTAACCCTATTGACTAATGAAAAGCCACCATTTACAAAGGACAGGGACAGAAGCCTATTAAAAAGATGAGCGGAAAGTGGGCGGAGCTTTATGCACATATCCTGAATACTAATAGAGTCAATGGGGTAACCCTGTGTCCCTCAGAACCTGGGCATGCATAAAACAAACTACAAACGATTCTGTCGGGTAGAACACTTGCTTTAAACCTATGCAGTATTAATCATGCAAAAATGAGTCTTAGCCCGTCATAGACCGGAAGAGGCCGGGCTGGGCCACGGTTCTTTGACTTTCTGCAGGAGGTATTGTGATCCAGTGCTAAGTTCCATGCCATCTGATTGGGAGAACCTTGTCACTGACATCAAACCTTTCTTAACTATTTCAAAGAACAATATGAACTATAAGAATTTTTGTTACTTTGTTAACCTCTTCCATGCGTCGGACGGCCCCCGGCCGTCCGACGTCACGGTGCTCGTGTGCGTCGGACGGCCGGGGGCCGTCCGAACAGCGCACGCGTCAAATTCCGCCGCACCGCGGCGGAATTTGCGCCGCGTCGAAGAGGTTAAGTACTGTTAAGGACCGAGAATTTAGACAAAGTATCCAAGGACTATATTAGTTTTGGCTGTTTGAGTATAATTTGCTAAATTGTGACAAAATGGGAAAGAGAAAAGCACCTAGTGCCCAGAACAAAAAACAAACCAAATCGGGGGAGGGCCCCCATTTGACTTTATTAAACTATTTAACGGGAGCTATGGGTGCTATCGAACAGCAAATTATATCAGTGGAAGAGGCCATGAACCCAGAAAAAATAGGTTTGGGAGGGGGTCCCTCATCAGATAAGGCCAAACAAGGGACACCTGCCCCGCTTACAGAGGCGCCTAGGAGCGTGATAAGTTCAAACGGCTGTATTTTGAACATATCGGACCATATTTCAGTAAGCGACCAGGAATGTGACACTAAACCACCTACTAAGCGCTCAAGAAATCCCGATACCCCCCCCAGCACTGCAGGGGAACCTGTGTTAAAGGCTAGGGTGACCCCCCTCAAAGCACGAAATAAGGCACCCAAGAAGGATAAGCCCCCGTCAACACACAAGTTAAGTAACAGGGAAAAATCTATATCCAGCCTTAACTCGGGTACGCAGAGCGACGTCGCGAAGTTAAAAACTAAACTGGATGCACTGGATACCTATCTTAGAGAAACTCTAAATAGCCTAACTAGCAGATTAGGAGTAATGGAAGAGGCGTTATCCAAATGGTTGGATAAATGCCAGCCAAACGTGTCAGAATCGGTTAATAATCATACCAGCGGTCTGGACCTTTCAGATGGCAGCACGCGGCTAAATACTCAAATGACAAACTCCGCTCCTGTCAATTAAGTGAAATCGATGGGGGTTTCACATAATAGAGATCGACAAACCCTTATTACTAAGCCAGCGACTCTTTATCCGGCAATTTCTCTAGTCCCGGCTGGGTCTATGCATATTTCAGGTGCTAATAGTATTAATATATCCAGACCCCCGAGTTAGAACCTTCAACAACATATTTGGATTTACCTCCAGCCGTAACACCGTATACGGTTGTACTAGCAAATGTTCCAAGATTACGCCGTGGGGTGGTTGAGTCTTGGGATATTTTAAGAAACAAGTCTCTATTTTGGTTGGGTGCCAGGATGGGCCTAACCGAGAGGCTTTTCGCTGAGTTCAAAATGGCTAGAAGAGTGAGTTGGATAGGGAGAGGGCGTAAGAACTTGTCCGGAGACTGTGTGGTATTAACTTTCAAAACCCCGCAACTCGTACAAATGATTTTGAGTAGAGCCGGAAATCACACTATCTCAGTGCAAAGTATTAACTTAGTTCCGTTAGGATACTTTTACCAACCTACTCACAATAATAACACTAATATAAATAAGGAACCCCAAGCAGTGATTCGTAGCCCCTGGTTTAGTGTCCCAACCTATAACCGTTTTGACATACTGCCTAACCTTGAAGAAGTTGACTGACTATGTTCAGTAGCTACTAGCTCGGCTGAGCCTAGCGGTAGGCCACGGATTTCCTTATTTGACGGACGCCTGGAAAATCATTCTAGCGAAACAAAAAAAATAAATTCTTAGTAGTGACCTATTCTCCCCAGTAATAACAACAACTAAGACTCTTGGGGCTCAGGATCTCCATTCCTCGTTAGAAGCGACTAAGGTAGTTAATATTAACTCCATATGTCTTAATACACAAATCGCCCCTGCATTATCCCCTACACTACGTGTTGACTTTATGGTACTAAATGTAGATAAAGTTAACGCTACATGTCCTAACATTCCAGATACCGTTACACCATCCTCCACCTCACAAGCTGATCTCATAGCATCTAATACTGGCGAAAAGACGGAGGTAAATTAGGGAAACAAGAGGAAAGAGAAGTGTCAGTTTATGTTTTGGAATGTAGCTGGTCTAAAAACCAAGGTGACCAATCAGGTATGGACTGACTTTGTGAAGAAATTTGATATAGTCAGTCTTCAGGAAACCTGGGTGGAGGACCCCATTTACATTAATGGCTTTAAAACCTTTCACACACCAGCTGTCACATCGTCCCATTGAAGAGCAAAGGGGGGCCTCTACATATATTTCAAACTTCTTGAATATTGAGAAAACTGTACTAAATGCTGCTGATCGGTATTATCAAATTATTAGCTTTTATGTTGACAAATCGTTTTGTATGGTTTTAGTTAACTTCTATAATAACGTTCCAAATGAGTCGATGGAGGGGATATTGAGGTCTACAAGTTGTTATTTACAAAATGTGCAGGCCTCTATAACCAAAGATGTACTTATTATTTGGGGGGGTTTTAATTCTACTTTATGTCAACATGCGGAAAAAGGGGTCTGTGGTATTTCGTATGATAAAGATACTAGTTTTTCTCACTTTCCACATACAATGTATGGTGATCTTTTAAATGATATTATGTTTCTATCTGATTTAGGTTTTGCTAACAATTTATGCTCCCCGTCGGTTTCTTTTTGCCCTACTTTTAATGGCCGAGGTACATTTTCTACTATAGATTTTATATTAACTTCGTGTAGATATTCTTCACGGGTTAAGGATTTTTTCACCCACGAGATCTCCTTGAGTGATCATTTTCCTTTGAGTGTGGGTGTTTTGGTGCACAATTACGAGGTAATCACGAGAGATAACTCTACCCACTCTGTTGACAACATCACTCTGACTAGGCAAAATGGGTATGCGCTTCGCTGGGATAAATTGGACTCTGATGAGTTCACGAGAAAGGTCGTGTCAAATTGTAATGACATTTTTTTATCCTGCTTGGACGAAATGACCCCGCATAAGGATATTATTGAAGGTTTCTCCGTTATATCCGATTACATCAGGAAAGCCCTTTTCGTGAAAACTAATAAAAAAGCCACCCAAAAACAAGGGTGGTTTGATTCCAAATGTACGAAGGCCTATTCTAAGCTTAAACATACCTTACATAAGGCAGTGAAAAACCAGGACGATATTAGAGAAGCAAGAAAGGAGTACAAGCGGGCATTAAAAGAAAGGAGAAATGCTTTAAAAGAAGAAGCCTGGTGTGCCTTACATGAAGCCTCTGTAATCAGAGACTCTTCTGCCTTTTGGAAGGCAGTTAATGCTCCCTTCCTGGTTCATATAGATACGGCAACAATAGAGATTGCTATTAGTGAGGCAGAGTGGGTTGAGCATTATTCGATGTTGTATAATAAAACACTGCCAGAGGCCCAAGGAGATCCGCCCATAGTGAATGAGACCGATCAATTGTTAGTAAACCAACAAAAATATCTACATTTTGACCTCAGTGAGGTTAATTTGGCCATAACCGCAAGTATGGGTGGCAAGGCTCCAGGGCCTGATGGTATCCCCGTGGACCTTTTTAAATCTAACGTGGCATTATGGGGCCCACTTTTAACGCAAGTATTTAATGCATGCAGTTCGAGCGGATTCTTACCAACTTGGTTTGAATCAATACTGGTCCCCATTTTTAAAAAAGGGGACAGGGAAAATCCAGCATGTTATAGGCCAATTTCGCTGCTGGATTCCACAGTTAAAGTCATTGGGCGAGTTTTGTTAAATAGACTGCAGGATTGGGCGGAGGATCAGTCGATCATAAGCGATTTACAATATGGCTTTCGTAAGGGTCTGGGCACAGTAGAACAGGGCTTTAATCTAACTATCCTGCTAGGTAAATATACTAAGGCAAAAAGGGGAAGGTTATTCCTAGCATTTGTTGATTTAACGGCGGCGTTCGATTGCGTTATCCATGACAAGCTGTGGAAGATTTTAGAGGGGATGGGGGTGGACGTTTTATTAATTTCCTTCCTGAGGCAGCTCTATTCAGGGGCAAAGGCGAGGGTCCGTTATGGGGTTGGGGGAGGAGTGCACAAATCTTTTTAGAGTAATGAGAGGCGTGGGACAAGGCTGTGTCCTTGCACCCTTCCTTTTTACGTTGTATACAAATGATTTAGGGAACACATTGGTCCAAGAGTGCAAGGACCTACCATTAGTAGGTAAATGTCCTATTCCTGCACTTTTGTACGCGGATGACGCGGTCCTTATGGCCCGCACGCCGCTGGGACTTCAAAGGGTAGTCACCAGTATTACTAATTTTATGTCAAATTTGGGTCTTACCATTAATTCTTCTAAGACGTTTGTAATGAAGTGTGGGGCAGGCTGTAATAAGACTAGAGCTCTTTTTATTGATGTGAATCGTATTGAATGTACAAAACCTTTTTCTTATCTAGGGATTTTATTCGATCGTACAGGGACCTGGACTCAGGCAGTTAAGGCCAGGAGGTTGTTGTTTGTTAAGGCATTGACTGCCTTATCAAATTTTAGCAGAAAACTGGGTAGACAGCCCCCGGTAGAATTGCTTCATATATATAAGGCAAAATGTGTAGCAATTGCCTCATATGGTGCGGGTATCTGGGGTTATGCCGACGTGAATTCCTTACAGATTGCCGAAAACATGTTTTTTAGGTTCCTGTTGGCAGTTCCAGACAGCACCTCTACTTATATATGCCACACGGAACTGGGCATGCCATATTTAGAGGACACGATAAAAATCCAGCCAGTCCTCTTGTGGCACAGGATCTGGACCTCCGACAAGACGGTACTTAATCGCAAAATATTGAATGATAGCCTAGGGCTAGATGGGGCTAAGCATATTAGATGGCTAGAGCACGTTAAAACTTTTCTATCTAACCTAGGCCATCAAGAATATTACAATGACCCCAATACCATGTGTAATGTGTCCAGGAAAGATCTTAAAGATAGCTGCCTGCGCTTATTGGGTGAAATTAGAACTACAACCGAAAATGACAAAATCAACGGTTCAAGCCCATCATCTCACCCTGACGACTTTAACAATACAGCCATATATAAGGATGATTATAGGCGACTATGATAGATTTTTGTTAATGCGCTTTAGACTGGGTATTTTACATAGATCTATAAGTTTCCCAGAATTAAATGACTGGACGAGAGTGTTAAGCAAATGTCCGTGTGACGACGTATCTGTACAGTCGACCCTGCATGTATTATTCTTTTGTAAATTTTACTCTGCCCCGAGAAGGAGGTGGATCATTCCTGTATTAAGGTCATTCAGGTTGAGACAATGTCGCCCAGCACTCCTGGTCCTACAATCTTTAGAAAAAGAATTTGTCATTGCTTCTGTGATTGCTTTTAAAAAAATGTATTTAAAATGTAGAAAATCTATAACGATGTGATTTCATTATGAGTATGATTATGTGCTCGGTCTTATTTTTTTTTGTAATTATGTTATGATTGCATTCTAATAATTTTTTATGGAATATTAATCATGCTGAAATTTTAATGTGCTTTTATGGTTATCTTAAATAAGTAACCGAATAAAGTGTAATTGAATTGAATTGGAGTCTAATACATTTCTTTAGGTGAGGGTCACGGCGGGTCTTCATCAGGGAGAACAAGAGCGGTAGTGCATGGACTTACCACACAATGTTTTACGAAAAGAAACCACCTTGAAGGTTGGAGTCTCCTCAGAGAAAATAATAAAGGAGGAATAACAAACCACCAACTCAGTTTGGATCTTGGTGGCTTGTGTCGAATTCTACCCAACTTGTAGCAATTTGGGTTCTTCTTAGTAAGATTCTTCAGAATGGACTTCACAGTGAATGTGTCTCCTGCGGAAGTCTTGTTCTCTCAGCAAATCTTATCACTAAAGACTTCTTGGACATTGTTACAGGCTTTAAATTCATATCTACCGTCTAACGCTCACCCCGTCGTGGGAGTGATTAGATGTAATTGGAACTGGCTGTCCTTCTTTGTTGTCTGCTCGCCCTGAGGAAGACCGGCTGTGACGCTCACCAATTTGCGCACACTACAGGGTCGAAACGTCGACGTTCATTTCAGTCTTTGTCCACCAGGTCTCCGGGCCTCAAGATTTAAAAAGCTTATTTAGGGGTCACCAGAGACCATGTGTTAAAAATTCGAAAGGTCAGACTTCATTTCAGCTGTTTTGTATATTGTGTACATATTTGTATGTCAGTTACCACATGTGTATAATTTCAATTACTCACGTATGTCACCTTGTTGCACTTTATCTTCATGTCACTGATGTCATTTGATGATTATTGAATTTGACAGTCCTACATGATACATAGAGTATAAAACTATTTTTATATAAAAAAAAATTTCTTCTATGCGTGTTCCATCCTGAAGTCTATAAAGAAATGTATTAGCCTCATTTTTGCATGATTAATACTGCATAGGTTTAAAGCAAGTGTTCTACCCGACAGAACCGTTTGTAGTTTGTTTTATTCATATCCTGAAAACAGCATGTCTCGAAGAGACAGCGCAAGCGCTGCTTAGGTGAGACCTAAAAAGTTTTAGTACATACAGTAGGCTTTCACCTACATCTCAGTCTCTCGTTCACACAGCCCTATCATTACCTGTTTTCTGCAGTGGGTGTGGGACAGACTAATGCAACGGCCCCACTCTGGCGGCAGCATTGGAGCTGTTGGGCCAAGTCGTCATCAATAGGGATGTGGAGACTTCAGCGCTCTAGGTATATAGGCCTCCTCCGGCCGCTTCTCATCTGCGGCAGTTGCGGCCTCCCTAGACTGGGGACTGGAGAGATGCTGGATCGGCAGATGCGGCCAATGGACCAATCATGCTGCACAACTTTGCAGTACAAAAACACTTGTGCTCCAATGATGTCAGCAGCAGCACCAGACTTTTAGCCGATGTCAATTTTACTCACTGGTTGCATTTTCTGAAAAGCTTGATGCGGTTCATGATGAGAACTGTTTTGGGAGACTGGGGTACCCCTTCCACACATGGGTCGTTCCTGGCTTGTCACCAGGAAATTCACTTGCTCTCTCTGTATATTCCCACATTATCCACATGCTGGGTGTCTCCCCCAAACTGTCTCTCCTCCTGCAGAGCAAAGCACACTCCTTGCCTCTCTCAGCAGGCAGGCAGGTAGGCATCTAGGCAGACCCTCAGATTCCCCAGCAGAAACTGCAGACTTATGGCGATGTCCCCTCACCTCGGGATACTGGTGATCAGACAGACACCAGCCCTGGTCACACAGTAGTCCATCGAGTACTCTGGAGCACTCCCTTCTTTGGTTATGAAGAATTTGAAACTGGAACAAAACAGGATGGTTTGGATTACACTTTTATACATAACTTCTACAAAGGGGTGAGTATCCACTTTCTGATTTTCAGAAAAGGTTTGGGTTGTTGTCTTTCAAATGTCATTTTCAGGCTGTTCTCCAGGTATAGCCTGTGTGCAAAGTGACAGCTCTCAAAGCAGGATGTGATGAGGCTAGTCCTAGCAAGAGCATCCAAAACATGGACACACTGACATGCAAATTCTCTGCATCTGGTTGTCATCAGCCTTCCTGAAGCATACATCTGAGACAGAAAAAAGAGCATGTTCTAACTAGAAACTTCCTCACCTTAAACAACAGAAGTTACAGCCCTAGCCCTCACCCCTAGCATCTACCAAATGGCAATGCTCAGGAAAAACTAATCAGCAACCCGTTCCTAAAAGGCCCTCATACAATTTCTAAATAGAGCCCTGTCACCATCCTCTTCATTAAGGTGTCTGGGTCTCCACCTGCCAACCATAACAATGCAGGCAATACGCTTCCACTTTCTGGGGGAAGCTATGCTCATCAGTGGCGGTTCCTCCACTAAGGCAGAAGAGCGTCGCCCCACTGCTTTCAGCAGTGGAAAGAAAGGAAAAATAAAATGATAAGTCGTTATTTTCATTTTCTTTGTTCCTGCTGTGGCATCTTTGCGGGGCGGGCGGGGTTGCTCTGCTCTCAGAGCAGGGGGGAGGAGTGGTGGGACACAGTAAGTGTGCAATGACTGATTGGCCAGCTCTGTTGGGCCGGCCAAACAGTCATGCGTACTTTACATGTTCTCCACTCAGGCTGCATTACAGCCTGGGTGGAGAACATGCCCATGCTTGGCTGAGCGCCGACACTGCATTGCAGTGTTGTGATTGGTCAGGGGAGCCTGGATGTGCTTTCTGTTCCTGGCTGGGAGAGACGTGGCAAGAAGACGGAGAAGAGACGTGGCAGCGGGGGAGAGACGCGGCAAAGAGGTAAGCTTTTTTTCTTTCTTTATTACAACACTCTCCCCTACCCGCCCCCCCCACCCCGCCACTACTGATCCGTCGGGCTACCACTGATCCTCATCCTCAAGCTTGTACCATGCTAAACCAGAGGGGTCTAAAAAAGGACCCGGCAGGCTTCAGTACTCCCTTACAACACAGAGTCCTACTACGATAGACACATCTGACATGCACACAGTATGAACATGGCATGTCAGCACCACGTTCTGGGATTCATATTGCAGCAGAATTTTATGAGTGGGGTTGGCAGCCTGCACTCACATTCACACAGGACAAAAGGTCTAGTTACATGCTAGATTTTAAAAACATGCTGCCACCACCGCTTAATGTGTTACACCCAGGTCACAGTATTCCATTGTCTACTATGAGGGTATGCTCTTCCAGGTCACAAGACATATCCTGGTCCTTGCATTGTCAGGGACAGGCTTGGGGCTCTGCGGACAACCTCGATTAGCGTTATGCTAATTGAAAGTCCTTATACCAGTATCACTTGCAGTCAGACACTCAAGGCATACCCACATTCCCATAACCATGCAGGGGGCATTCCAGCCCCAACATGGGGCATTGACAACAAGGGAGCTGGAGGAGGGAAAAGTGCAGACAAAGTGGGGGAACAGTGCTATATAGATGGGGGCAGAAACAGTTCCAATTCAGAGGGAACAGTACTGAGATGCGGTAACAGTGTAGAAATGTGAGGGGTTACAGTGTAGACAATGTGTGGGGGGCAGTGGACACTAGTTCTATGTCAGGAACAAAGGCTTCGGATTATGCTTTACTCTTTCTTCGCTGTTAATTAAGACAGGTTTCACAGTAGTCAATTAATATGTAACATTTGAAAAAACTACATTTCCCAACATTCTCTTTATACGACGTCACCACTACTACACCAATCAGACCACGAGTCTGCCGATAAGACACTCAAGCGCCATCTTCATTCCTCTTTTTTTGCTGCTCTGTTACAAAGATAAGAACTCCTTTTATGCAGTATGCGATAATGCTTGTTTTTTTTGTACTGCGCTTGCAGCGCACTAGGTATACGCCCTCAGGGCTTAATCGCTGCTTGCCCAGCATCCGATGTGGAGGCTTTGAAGCCTGGAAGCGGAGTGCTTGTCGCTTGGACCTTTGGTCCTCCTTTTAGCTTGCCGCCCGCATGCTCCTTGAGCAGCAGGTTACCCTAGTCATATCGGGTGGTGCGAGCCACACTGCCTCACATGAAGAGAGCCTGCCCCTCCGCGATACAAATCAATATTGCCGGAGGGTTTGTCAAACGCTTCCTTACGCTTGCATGGGAAAGATACACGCTATTACAGTCTTAGCCTGAGGGACTTCTCTGTTACCTGTTGGGCCTCCTGCGGTCTGCCTGTTTCTTCTGTCTTTCATTGACCGGTGCTGCCCCCCTCAGCTGCTTGTGTCAGCATCTGTGCAGTCAACTGCTCTGTCCTCATTTGCCACAGACATGGATGGGCACCAATTATTTGCCGATGAGCAAGACTTCGAGGTGCCTGAAGATCAGGCCCTCTTTGATGAAAATTTGATGGAGGCGCTAGATGCTTGGTGACACACTGTGTTAATGGGGCTCTAGCAGCCGCCCTCCAACCCTTCACAAGCCACCTTCAAAGCTACACCCTCAACTCTATCACTCTACCTGGTCCCTCTCAGACAGGTAACACTCCACCTTCCCAAGACTGGCCCCATATCGCCATCATGACGCGTATATCAAGCTCTTTTACCTCAGACCATCCATATCCCTCTTAAACCTTGCCTCCAGAGGATGTCACACCCATGCCATCCACCTCACATGATCCGGACTCAGATCCTCCCTCCTCTGACACCGATGACTCTACCCCCGCAAAAGCCCATGTGACGTCTCCCGTCCCTCCACCTCCTCTCACTCTGCTACTCCCCCTTCACCTCCCCTAGACTTTGACCCAGATGCTATCATCCACCCTCGGCTTGGACCCCTCCAACCAGTCACAGACCATATCCGTAAAGTATATGATAAGGAGGTCCGCAATAGGCTACGGTCAGAGTGCCCTCACCCAGACATTATAGACAAAGTTACCAAGACCCCAGAGCTAGACCCCAACCTGGCGACATTCCTGAAGAGATCATCTAAAGATCCCAAGAAGGGGAATCAACAGATCCTGGAAGATCTGTCAAGATAAAATTCTAGACCTCACTGGCTTTCGTTGTAAGATTTTGGAGTCTGCAGTTTCTGCCAAAGAGTCAAATTCTCCCATCGACCTAGACACATTTGCAGGGTGGACCCAGAGGTCCCTGTGCCTTCTGGGAAATGCCAACTGTGCCATCTCGGCGGAACGCAGCAGGTCAATATTACTTAAGGCTCCCAGTTTTCAATTTTTACAGCTAAATACAGAAAGAAAGCAATGCGTTTCCTATCTGTATATATTTTTAAAGACAGAAAAAGACTGAATATTGTGCTTCTAATGAGTGACTTTCCATGCTGTCAGCTGTGAATTCCAAGACAACAGATGAGCAGATAGACAGCATGGGGAGTTAAAAAACATGTTAAGATATCTTTAAATGCAGGTATATGTCAAAATACATTTGTAGTAAATTGCTAATATTTACCTGAGGATGTAGTGTTTTGCTATATTTGATTGCTGAATTTGCTAAAACGCGATAAGCATCAAAGTATGAGTGCATGCTTATCAGTTAAATAAATGTGGAAATGTAGCATGCTTTACTCCATTTAATCACAAACCACAAAATAAATATGGATAAATACGAATAAGATGGCCAAAAATAAATCTGGATAAATACAGACGGAAATGTTAAAAAAAAAAAATACCATCAAACCTGGAGCCCTAATATTAATATGCATGACCCCAAGCTTGCAGAATTGGCTAACGCCGAACCGGGACCAAAAGCTATTGGTCTCCTCTTTGGCGACAAGTTTGTATGGGATATTGGCAAATCTGTGCAGACTTTTACTGTGCTAGACAAAGCGCAGTCACCCCTACAAAAAGTATTTCGGCAATCAGCACCTTTTGAGGCGTGTTGGCCGATACAGACAGTGGTCCACCGGCCGTCCATATCCTCCAGCCCTTGCCAGATCTTACCAGGGTGGAAACCACTCCTACAGTACAGAGCCTTGTTCTTCCTTCTACCCCTCTAGAGGTCGCGGAGGGAACAACCGCGACTAGTGAGGTTTCCCATGAGACAGGGATATTACAGCACTTCCTTAAGAGCTCCAGGTGAGCCTTATTCCTCTTTCCCATGTTCAGTTGGGGGGCAGAACACAACTCTTCCTCCGCAACTGGAAGTCCATTACACAAGACTCGTGGGTTCTGGACACCCTCTTGAGGTTCAAGATAGAATTTTTCAGAACACCCCACCAACTCTTCCTCTCTCGCCCCCTACTTTTTCCAATACCAGATCAAGCTTTTATTCGACACGAATTAACCCAGCAACTCCAGAAAGGGGCAATCTCTCCCAGTCACCCCGATCCATCAGGGCTTAGCAGCAATATTTTCATGGTTCCCAAAAAAGGCAAAGGGTCTTGTCTAGTCATCAACCTGAAAGAGTTCAATTCCTGGACTTTATACCAGCACTTCAAAATGGATGGGATTCATCTCCTCTGAGATCTCCTTCAGGACAGGGATTGGATGGACCGCCTCGACCTGAAGAACGCTTATTTCTCCTATCCCATTTTTCCTTCTCAATGCAAATTCCTCCAGTTCCAATGAGATGGTCAATGGTTCCACTTCAAGGTCCTTCCTTTTGGTCTGTCCTCCGCTCCGTGGTGTTTCACCAAAGTGATGCAGTCGGTCGTGGAACAACTTCGTGCCAGAGGAGTGCGGCTTACCATCTACTTAGACAACATCCTCTTGATGGCACAGGATAGTCAGATGCTGTTGACTCATCTCTCTTGGACCATCCAGTTGCTCCAGGATCTGGCGTTTCTAGTCAATCAGAAAAAATCCATCCTGTGCCCCTCCCACTATATAGAATTTCTTGGGTTTCAAAAAGACTCGCTATCGCCCCTACTTTCCCTGCCACAATCGAAATTAAAATTGATCCAGAAAGAAATTCGAGCCCACCTAGCCAAAGACAAAGTCTCATTGAGAGTTCTAGCTAAGATTGTAGGCCTTCTGGCTTCACCGATACATGCCCTATTCCCTCCCTTACACTATTGAGCTCTCCAGCGGCTCAAGATAAGCCATTTACAAAACGGTCTCTCTTACCCAGAGACAATCACTCTCACACCGGACACCAGAACAGAACTGCATTGGTGGCTCGAACACATGACGGCCTGGAATGGCAAGGCCATTTTCGGCTCCTGACCAGACATGGTCATCAAATAGGACGCCAGCCAAAAGGGCTGGGGAGCCAGGAGTGGACATATCTCCACCGGGGAACGTTTGAAACCGGAGGAATCCCATCTCCACATAAATTGCCTGGAGCTGTTGGTGGGCTCTTTTGCCATCAAGCCTCTAACGCCTCACACCTCCAGCTGTTGCGTACTACTGAGGATGGACATCATCTTGGCTGTCCAGTACATCAACAGGTTGGGTGGGACAAATCCCGAATCTAGTGGAACTAGCCATGGAATTTTGCCACTACTGTCTTCAACACCGCATCACAGTCATTGCAGAGTACCTCCCAGGACGCGAGAACGCTGCAGCGGACTGGAACTCCCGACATCTTAGGGACTCCAGCGAGTGGAAGCTTCATCCTTCCATCTTCCTACTTTTGCAGAAACGTTGGGGTCTATGCGACATGGACCTCTTTGCCTCTCACCTATCCAATCAACTTCCACAGTTCTTCACCTGGCGTCCAGACCCTATGGCGACCGCCACAGACGCTTTTCTCCAGGACTGGCACTGCCCTCTACACTATGCCTTCCCTCATTCATCTTGATACTGAGGGTGTCGGCCCACACTCACCTCCATCAAGCGGAGCTCATCCTCATCACTCTATTATGGAGATCCCAACCGTGGTTCCCTGTTTTCATGGAAATGTCTTACAATTGCCCGCTTTGGATCACCCACTTCCCGGACCTTCTTCTGGACCCGTCAGGGCTTCAACATCCTTTGATGACATAGGGCCACCTAACTCTAGTGGCGTGGTGAATTTCAGGGACTGCTGGCTCTTGCCTGGCATTTCGGAACAAGCTGAAGTCTTCCTTCTCTGCTCATGGTCAAACGCTACCCAGAAACGTTATGCCTCTGCTTGGCGATGTTGGCTGGGTTGGTGCAGCGAATGGAGTTTGGATTCCCTGGGGGCCCTCATAGTCTTTATAATCAATTTCTCAGCAAGTTTAGCATTTTCTGGATTAGCGTATTCCTCCATTAATAACTATTGTTTGGCCATCTCCGCAGGACATAGTTTGGTGAATAACGGACCTGTCGAAGAGCATCATTTAGTGAGCAGGGTCATGCGAGGTATTTGTTTAAGCAATCCTCTGCGACCTAAATGCACAGTTTTGTGGGATGTCAATATTATTCTGTCCTTCCTTCAAAGGTGGCCAGCTAATTCTGACCTTTCCAGGAAACAACTCTCTGCGAAACTCACTATGTTGCCCTGCTTGGTATCCTGCAGAAGAGTATCTCACGTGAAAGCACTGGATCTAACAGATTTTATACCCACATTTCAGAATAATCTCAAATTGTGTATTGTTTAATGTTTAAAGGAGTGCAAAGATCGTGCCAGAGAATTTCTAAGGTTTGTTGGGGGTCAGTTACAGATTTCCCTTTAATGCAGTCTCCTCAGCCATCTTAGCGAGATGGGTGAAATGGCTTTTGGAAGAAGTGGGTGTTGACACCTCCAAATTTGGGGATCATTCGGTCAGAGGTGCTATGGCCTCAAAATCTTTTCTCCTGGATTCTCAGTTACAGGATATTATGAGGGCTGCAGATTGGTCCTCAGAGTCTACATTTAAAACGTTTACTGTAAACAGATTTTGGATGTTGCCTCAGTGGTATTAGGACCAGCTTTAAACAAGCATAACCTGAAGCCTCTGGTCCTGACATAGAATGAAAACTTTTCTAGCTAACGCATCTAGAAATTTCAATTTTATTAAGGACTCGGAGACGAGGATTATCCCACCCCGAACACACTGCAAATGAAGTATGATTGATGTACATGATGTTTTATCCACCCTATATTGATCACTGATGTTATTTCAGTAGTTTATTTATTGGCGTGACTATATTTAAGTGTTAACTGTTGATACTATTGGTTATAGAGCAGCAATTACGTGTATTCTCTTTTGCAGGCTCGGACCAGAAAACTGATTGAGAAAGCTTCGGCAGATTGAACCTGGGTACCAGTTACAGTTCTGGATGTTCCGACAAATAACTGTCTTTGTTTCTTCACCCGAGTGGACGGTAGAGTTTTACAGTTTTGAAGTTAGTGTGGCAAGGTTATTGACTGTTCGCTGTCAAACAAAGAGGAATGAAAACGACGCTCGGGTGTCTTATCGGCATACTCGTGGCCTGATTGGTGTAGTAGTGGTGATGTTGTATAAAGAGAATGTTCGGAAATGTACTTTTTTCAAATGTTACTTCTTAATTGGCTGCTGTGAAACTTTCTAAATAAAGAGTAAATCATAATCGTCGCCTTCTAGTCCTTAATAGAATTGAAACTTCTAGACCCGTTGGCTAGAACATTTTTCAGTGTGGGGGGAGTGAAGTGAGGGTTGGCGTGCTAGTGAAGAGCAGTTTTGGTGTTTTACTGCAGCGAAGTTTGAGGGCACCAACGTAGACAAGTTGGCACGGATCAGTGCAAATGGAGAGGACATACAGTGCAGCCACTGCAGGCTGAGGGTCAGAACACAGGGGCTCGGGGTGTGGAGCAGAGAAATACGTAACTCTGGAGAAGAGGGCAGTCCGGGGATGTATTGAGTGTGTACATTGAGGTGCTGTGCGGAGAAATGCACTACGTGTCTACCGTATGAACTGTGGTTTCAGCCAGGGGTTGCTTTTTGAAGGTCTATGGCGTGGGCAAGGTGCAGAGTGCACGTTTGAGTTAAAGGTGGCGTACCAGTCTTTGAATCCCATAAAGAAAGCGGCTGAGGAAAAGGTTATAAACTCAATACTCACATCTCCCATCCATAGGCTCGCCATGTTTCCCACGCCCCTGTACCGTTCCCCCCACCTACTTCCGACTCAGACTCTTTCTTACTGGACAGAATGTGCCTCTCGGTAACGGCATGCGAGGAGGAATAGCTCACACAGTCCGAGAACACTTCGGAGCTCTAGCGAAAAACTAGAGCGCTAACTGCGTTACCCAACTGTATCAGCTCATGGCGACATGTTGCTGCGCCTTACGCCCCAAACTTCAGCAGCCTGCACTTTCTTATGAAGTGGGAGGCATGAGTCTGGGTGTAAAATCGTATCTTGTTGGAGCAGAAAAGAAAGACGCAGCGCCTCCGCTAGATGGTGTGACAAACACAAAAATATTTTTTTCATATGTAAAAAAAATTTCAGTTATTGAATTTAATGTTCTGTTGTATTTAAAAAAAATACCTCATTGGTTTTCACGTTCGGACTCGTGTGGTCCCCTTTTATTCAAACATATTTTTTCTTTGATGGTCTGAACGTTCTATAGAGTGCGTTGTCGTAAATCAACTGAAACCTTGCTGTAAACCTGTAATTGCTCACTTACATGGGTGTAAATGTAATTGCTGTCTTATTGACCCAGAACATTTCTTTGTATTTAACTGCCACGCGTAAATGTGTTTATTTATTAAATATTATATACTATTTATTGATTATTCACGTACAGCTAAAAGGTGCTGGAGTAAGATGGGAAACTATACCATTGATCCACCCACTGCAAAAAAATGTAATATATGGTATTGTATTGTAATTGCATTTGTATAGCGCTTACTACCCCTGACGAGGCGTCGAAGTGCTTTTTTCGGCGAGTAGCACGCTACTCCGGGACCCGTAGAGGATTAGTGTTGAATTAGTATAGTGAAACATGCAAGTAAATTTTAAGTGGTGGATAGGTTCGTCAGTTATTTGGATTCGGAAGGATAGCAGAAGGATAGAAGAGAGACTTACCAAACTGTAAACTATGCATGTTAAAAATGTCTTCAATGTCATTCTTCACACATAATTATAGTAGAAACGAAAGGCTTTTATGATTTTATGATTTTTTAGGGGAAAAAAAAGAGGGGAAAAATAATAATAACTTTTTTAATCGCAGCATTCGGTTTTAGTAAATGTATTGTTATGGTTTTAATCAACTGAAACAATAAACTTTTTTTCATTTTTTTTTAAATTTTTTTTAAGAGGAAAAAAGGTTTGTATTTATATAGCGCTTGTTACCCCTGATGGGGTGTTGAAGCACGCTACTCCGGAAACCCATAAAGGATTAGTGTTGAATTAGTATGGTGAAATATGAAAGTAATTTGAGTGGTGGATATTAGTCAGTTATTTGGAGTGAGAAGGATAGCGGAGAGATAGAAGGGGAAGAAAGGTTTGCATTCATATAGCACCTGTTACCCCTGATGGGTGTTGAAGCGCTTTTCTGGCGAGTAGCACGCTACTCCGGAACCCATAAGGATTAGTGTTGAAAATTAGTATAGTGAAATATGAAGTAATTTGAGTGGTGGATATGTTATTCAGTTATTTGGATAGAGAAGGGTAGGTGGCGGGATAGAAGAGGGAAAGAGGTTTGTATTTATATAGCGCTTGCTACCCCTGATGGGGTTTTGAAGCGCTTTTTTGGCTGAGTAGCACGCTACTCTGGAACCCAAAAGGATTAATGTTGAATTAGTATGGTGAAACATGAAATTAATTTGAGTGGTGGATATGTTAGTCAGTTATTTGGATTGAGAAGGGTTGGGGAGGGGTAGAAAAGGGAATAAAGGTTTGCATTTATAGCGCTTGTAACCCTGATGGGGTGTTGAAACGCTTTATTGGCGAGTAGCACGTTACTGTGGAACCCATAAAGGATTAGTGGTGAGTTAGTATAGTGGAATATGGAATTTGAGAAGTGAACATGTTAGTATGTTATTTTGATTGAAAAGGATTATTAAGGGATAGAAGAGTGAAGGATTTTTTTTTTTTTTTACGTCATAGCAGTAGGAGGAGGCTTTTGGATGAGTAAAAAGGGTTTTTGGAGGGGAAGAGTTAGAGGGAAGAGTTTAGAGAGGTTTGCTTTGGGGGAATCGGTATAGTAAAAGAGGTGTCGGATGATGCAAGGAGGGGTAGAGTAGGAGAGAGTCTAGAAAGGGTTATTTTGGGGATCATAGTAGTGGTATGGGGTTTGGGATAAATGAGAGAGTAGATGTATAGGGTGAGAGATCGGGTAGTGCATTGGAAAGAGTAGTAGAAAGTAGTTTGAGATGAGTCAGAGAGTTGGGCTAGAAGATATATTGAGAGAAGTATAGGCTGAGAAATAGGGTAGTGCATTGGAAATGCCAAATTTAGAAGAAAGTGATAAATATATAGATCCATAAGTACATTGAAAGTTTATAGATGCATAAAGGAGGTAAGTATATGTAGATTAAAGATATTGATAGAGGTACAGGATGAGAAATAGGGTAGTGCATTGGATATGCCTTTTCAGGAGAAAAGTAACAGACACACAGATCCAAGTACATGGAGGTACATAGATGCACAATGGAAGCAAGTACATGTAGACCAAAGATGATTTAAAATTTTTTTTTTTTTTATCAACATAATTATTGTACATGTTTACACAAAGATAGGTACATATCTATAGTGAAAATAAATGCTTATATACAGAGGGATATGCTGTAAATTTCTGTTTGCGTATGGTGCTTATGTGGGGAAGAGCCAATTCTTGAGTAGTTTTCTGAAGATAAGGTGGTTGTCGGTGGATCTTATGTTGGGGGGTAAAGAGTTCCATAGTTTGGCTGCTTGAACAGAGAAGGATGTGCCACCCATGGTTTTTTTCTTGTATCTTGGGATTTTGAGGCGAGATGCCCCTTTAGAGCGGAGGTTCTTTTGTTGAATGTGTTTGGTGATTTTATTCCTGATGAAGAGCGGTCCCATTCCATGTATTGCTTTGTGGGTGATACAAAGTAGCTTGAACGTGGATCTTCTGGCAACCGGTAACCAATGCAGCGCTTTCAAGGCAGGTGAGATGTGGTCTCGCGGTTTGATATGCAAGAGTAGTCTGGCAGCCGAGTTCTGAATCCGTTGTAGTCTTTTCATGGTTGTTAAAGGTGATCCATGGTAGAGGCTATTGGCGTAATCGAGTTTGGACAGAACAAGGGAGATGGTAGCTTGGACTTTGTGTGGAAATCCCAAATGAGGGAAAATTCGTCGCAGCGTTTTTATAGTGACAAAGCTTGATCTTGCTAGTTTGTCCACTTGAGCATTCATCGACAGCTTGGAGTCCATGGTCATTCCGAGGTTTCTTACTTCCTTCGATACTTTAGGCGGTGATCCCAATTCATCAGGCCAGGCGGCAAGCGGGTCATAATGTTTCCAATCGCCACACGTGAGTATTTCCATTTTGGAAGCATTCAATTTGAGATGGCTCCAAGTCATCCACTGATCCACGGCTCTGAGACAACTGAAAATTGGGGAAGTGGTAAGCTTCTGATTTTTAAAGGTACAAATTAAGTTATTTATTCTTGGTCCCACTTAAAACTTTCCCCACAGTGCAGTGGCCATGCTTCACATAACACAGGAAACCCAGATGATTTCAGACAGGTATTTTCTAGGCCTATTCTCGCTGGTAGTTCATACAAGCATAGCGGGCAAATTTTCATTGTTTATGCAATTATGCCAACATTTTCGAAGAGGAAACTGGGAGATTAAAAATAAAAGAATCAGGAAAATGTATTTACCTCATTCACTTCTTTTAAAGTGGGGGCAATTTCAGGCGGTTTACGGCCAAAATAAACTCATTTTTGGTTTAAAATGTGTTGTACTTACCACTTTTAATGCACGTGGAGCGTGGAGCACTGTGCCTAGTGCATTCCACATTCCACGCACTGTTCTTGTGTTCGCTCTGTGTCAGTTGGTCACAGGCTGGCTTGGGATGAGCCACGTCCTTACCGCTGGCAGTTCTTGTACTTAATAAAGCTTTCAACTCACTTACCTGGATTGTGTGAGCCTCCATTCAGCTTCAAGAATTGGCGACGAGGATGGGTCAAAGAGATGTCTTCCGACAATAACATGCTTGAACTCAAGCGCTTGATTTTACATGGGGGTAAAAGAGAAAGTTCTGTCTCTCCTTCCATTAGACCTTTTGTCAAGATATTGGAAGAGTTGTCTCTATGTGGTGAGACTCTAATAATGAGAGGAGAATTATTTGTTCCTCCTTCTGGATTAAGAACTAAACTTATCAAGTTGGCACATGAAGGTCATCTTGGCCAAACCCGTACTAAAAAAAGGTTAAGAGTGAATTGGTGGTGGCCTGGTATGGACACTGATGTTGATGTTTGGGTTGAGAGATGTGAAATATGCAAAGAAAGTGAGAAACGTTTAAAGGTGGGAGTGCAAGCAGTGTTGGGGCAAATAGCTGACCCTGGTTTACCCTGGCATACCATCTGCTTGGATTTCATTGGCCCCATGAATGAACTTAGGAGTGACCTCAGGTTTGCTATGGTTGTCATTGATGTTCACACCAAGTGGTTGATTGTGAAGTTTATGAAAGAAACCACAACCAAAACTACCATCAACACTCTGAAAGAAATTTGGGGTGAGGAAGGTTTACCCTCCCTCTTAATTACTGATAATGGCACCCAGCTTACTTCGGTGGAGAAGCGTTCTTTTCTCAATACTTATGGTATTAAGCACAACCGCACATCACTCTATAACCCACAAGGCAATGGTATGGTTGAGAGGGCCAACAGGTTAATTAAAGGCACTATTCAGATGGCCATGTCTAGTGGGAGTGATGTTAACTTATTAGTTTCAGAAATGTTGTGGGCTTATCACTCAAGCTTGCATGCTGTGACTGGTAAAACACCCTTTGAGATGATGAGTGGAAGATTGCCAAATACCAAACTTGTTCCTACTTGGATGAAAGATCTTGTCATTAAGGAGACTTCTCCCACCTCCTCTTCTTCTTCAACTTTGCAAACTAAGGGTAAGCTTTGCAGACGTATTTGCTCCGGTGATTGGGTGAAACTACGCAGTGGCAGAACTGCTGTTGGTCTATCCAAGTTTCTGGGGCCCTATAAAGTGGTGCGTACCTTACCTCATTCTGTGGTTCTTGAGAATGGTGATAAATGGAACTACAGGCGTGTAGCTCTTTATCAGAAGGGGAATGATGTCGACAATGTTGTTCTCAAATGCAATAATCAAAGTACCAACAATGTTTTCATGTCAATGTCTGACACTGAATTAACTCGTTCCTCTTGCGCCAATCCTGGTGTTCGTTGTTTTACCCAAGGTGGTGGTGATGGTTCCACCAACTTTGATCCTTGTGTTCCTGCTGAGAGAGAAGTGAGACCGAGAAGAGGACGTCATCCTCCTGGTTATCTCAGTGACTATTTTTGCAATTAAGGTTCTCTTTAGTTTCTTTCTCTCCCAATGCTTGCTTTCTCAACTTCGGTTCTCTTTTTAGTCTATTGTTTTGTTTTCTTTGCCTCTCTCTAGCTTTTACTTGTTTCTTCTCTTCCTTTCCATTCCTCTCCTCTCTTGTTTCCTCACTTGCATTCCTTTTCTTTTTCATTTGTTATTATAAGGGAAAAGGATGTGTTGTACTTACCACTTTTAATGCAAGTGGAGCGTGGAGCACTGTGCCTAGTGCATTCCACATTCCACTCACTGTTCTTGTGTTCGCTCTGTGTCAGTTGGTCACAGGCTGGCTTGGGATGAGCCACGTCCTTACCGCTGGCAGTTCTTGTACTTAATAAAGCTTTCAACTCACTTACCTGGATCGTGTGAGCCTCCATTCAGCTTCAAGAAAAAGCACAAGAGTCTCCGATCTACATCAGGTCTATTGGCATGTATGCTTATGTCAAGACAGATGTGTCCTGAAGCACACCCATTACTTTCCTTCGTTTAAGTTCATGTTACCCATTACTTTTCTTCGTTTAAGTTCATGTTACCTTATTTTTTTCAAGTTTGGCGTGCAGCACCCGTAATTGGTGCGCCGTTCCTTTCGCACCTGAACATAATTCATTCAGCATGGTCGCGTAAAATAAACAACGAGCGCGCACGAGGAGTTTGATGCGTTGCGAGTTTTACATCAGGTATGCACGGGGGTTGGAGATGGTGAAAAACTTGACATAGGGAAGTAGTGTAGTTTGTTCGGGGGTTGTGTCAGTTGGGCAGGGGTGATTTGAGGTTCACAGGGGTTTGATTCTCAGTGGGTTAGTTGCTTGGAGGGTGCGTGGGTTAAAGTACAATGGTTTCATAAATCAGGATGAAGTGTTTAAAACTTGGTGTTAGATTGAGGAGCACACAATATGATTTGTATTTTTAGTTGATGTTTGGACTTATGTCACGGGTACGGGATTGTGATTAATTGGCATTTGAGGTTCAAATCGTTTGGCACTAAATAAGAAGGGGACACTTGTTAGTTATTATTTACACTATGAGGTGTAGTACATGCAATGTGACTGAAACATATATTTTTATACTTTATAGATACTCCTGACGAAGGTTTTTTAAACCGAAATGCATTGAGTAGGATGTGAATCGAATCTTGTGGAGGACTTGAAATTCGCTATATGTTCATGCATAGGCCTGGATGGGCAATACATCGAACAATTAAATGCTAAAAAATCAACGAATTTTATATCTTTTGACGTGATGGATAAAATGTGGAATAATGAGGACAAACAATGAGAAAATAAAATTGAACAAAATTTGATTACTATGGTGGATGAGTATTACTTTGGGATACCAATGCGTATACGGCTGGGCAACCCGCGTGACCTGCTAAACCAGCGGGCCACTACTTTTGAATGTATGCTTATGTGTCACATGTTCAATTTGTTAGCGGGCTTGTGTGTGACACTTTAATGCCTTATGTGTGTCACTTGCTAAAATGTACCCACTCAATGGGATACATGGGGGGCAGGCATCATTAGTTTGCCTGGGCATTCGGAGAGTAGGTGACTTGCAGTGGTATTGATCTCCATCTTGTCTTGAGGCTGGAGCATTTTTCAAAATTGGCATCACAATATTTTATTGTATTTGTGAATAGCCATATCAACATTTTAAGTCTTTGTGAGTTGCAAGATAAAGAAATCGGTAAACCGGCGCCACTTCCTACAAACGTTAATACTGAAAAATAAATGTATCAACTCTTTATGATTGCTCATGTGGTCCCAAAGCATTGAATGGTTATAGACCGCACTGGCATTCAGTAAGTATTTGGAAAGTGGAAGCAATCCATGAAAGACAGCTTCAAAAGCACCAGGGATAGCTGTCAGCAAAAAGAGAATATTAAGTGGCTCAATGTACATTTGCATGCACAACGTCCCTTTCACAATGTACCTTCTATTTTGGCATTGTGTCCCCTATCTCTTTGAAGATCAAGGATCGCCATGTTTGCAGCCTGCTAAAGCGAATGGAAAATAGAGATCTGGGGTCGATTGAAGCCCTTCATTTGCCTCATTGAGCAAGAAGTTGCAGAGTTGATTTTTCCTCATACAAAATCCCTGCAAATAGTTTAAATGAACTGTGTGATTGGTTCATCTAGCTCTGTGCAAACAGTGCTGCTGTGCAATCCAGTAGATGATGCATCAGGCTCTATGTCTTAGTCATATTTTTAAGTAGGTAAAGCCTTTTATTTAATATGTGTAGCATCTTAAAATTCGCTTACAATTATCATAGAAGTGTGGACAAAAGAAGCTGTTCACCCTACAGAACAGAAGTCACCGGGCAGTCTAGGCAGCGGCTATTTCCCCTCAGTCATCTAGAATTATTAAAGCCAGGTACATGTTACTTACTTATTTCAATGTTAACGGGCAACAAATAACCTGACCAGATGTCATTGCTTGAGCCGACGGAGTCATCGTTGACCAGTTACAAAATGTTTTTCGGAATAAAAAATCTCACTTCACCTAAAAGCTCACCTGGTGCATAGTGCCGATTTCGGGAACCCTCCCTCGCAACATAGTAAGGTACTTTGTACACACTGCATTAAAAAATCACGCCACACACAGTTTGTTGGAAAAAAAACAGTTTGCTGCAGGTTTATTTCATACATGAATATGCCAATGTGGTGGGTTAACTTACGGGCGATCCAAGGGCAGGCAGCGATGAGTAACCTAACCTGCCCACCCGCCTGATGAGCCAAACGGCCCTGTGGCCAACCCAATCGGTGCTACCATTTTATCTGGGGATTTTCTCCCTTAAATACTGTGGACCACCAGAACATTACTTTACTCACGCCTTTTATGGGGCGAAGCGTTGCAAGGCAAGCCCTCGGTTGCTCAGGCTTACAACCTCCCGAAGGACTAGCGGGGTGCCGACTTTTCCATCCAGGGTCCTGCCGTAAAAACTCCTGGGGTTTGGCATAGAGCACCCCTGCTGTGCTCATTGAAAGGGTCCCCCTATGTACCAATCAGCCTGTGGATCGCCTGTAACTCCGCCTGATACACAAATTAACATTTTAATACGTTCAGCACATTGCAACAAAATCCCGCCGGCACACTGGGAATGAGGTAGGGAGGGTGACAGCCTGTCCAGCGGGAGGAACAAAGAGAACGGCCACTAGGTGGGGTAGGTATAGGTGCCTGACCCCAGCCCCCTGCGCACCAGAAATGACACGGAAAGAGCGTCGGACGTAGGGGGACTCCCATGGGGGGTTCCAACGAGAGGAGCAAGATGGATGTGCTAGAATGTGGCACTAAGGTGGCTGCCCTCTTACAAGGGCACACTGCGTACGTGGCGGGCAGCCACATTAGTGTCTGATATGTCATCTGGTGGCTTACAACCTAGGAACCCTCCAGTGCAATACATGACTAAACTGTTGTAAAAAGCAGGCCCTCTATTCACCAGCTATCAACTTCACATAGTGGAGTTTTTTCCAAACCTTTTCTGTTGCCAGTGCTAATTTTTATAGAAACCTTTGGCCAGTCAGAATTCCTGATATTTTGATAAGTAACTTGTTGTTGAGAAGTAAGTTTATTCAGCAATGGATGAATCGTCCACTATGTTGCAAGGCTCTTAATAAATGTTTTCCTTTGCTTGGGTGAATATAAGAATGCCCTTTACTGAATCACATTTTGTAACATCAAGTCTGTAGGTCTGCTGTTTTGTCCTAGGCTTCATGGAGCCATAATCTTGTTGACAACCATTTGAACGCTGTTAGAACGCTAGTCTGCTGGAGGCTCCTTTTGGTTCTGCATCACACAAGCAGTTATCAATGTCATGCAGCTGGCTGCCCTGACAGATGCTGAACATTCAGCATCATGAACATGCTGAATGTTTTAGGTTCAAATCTTTATATGGCTAAATAAAACATTCTGAGCCACAGTATCTACTAGGAGCAAACAACCCCTTTGCTAAACCACAGGTTAACACAAGTGAATTCAGATGAAAAGAAATCTGCGAAGACCATTTCAATTTTGATACAATCTCCAAGTGGAACACTCTAAAATATGTTTGAGAGCCCACTTTTCCTCTTTCTCTAATTGCCAAGATCAGCTATCTGTCACTACACTGCACAGGAAGTTCCAATACCTTTTCACAGACACTCTACCACAAACCACCTTGCTTCCTCACTCCAACACCACACCACAGTAGTTCATGACCTCCCCTAGTGTAGGGTTCTTATAAACAATAGCCAAGTGTAGTATTGTAGTAGAATGTTTTATCTGGAAGTATTCTGAATTCTGAATAGTTTGTGTGCACTTTTAAGTACAGCCTAGCTTAATGAATGGCTTTGTTATATCATGCATGTTCTACATGCTAAATGATGTGAAGGCAGTTGCTTGAGGAGTAAAGACCTGTGTGGATGCTCCAATAAAGCTTCTTCTTGAATTCAACTTGTGGGTCGTTTTCACTACCACATTTTGGCGACAATACGGATTTGAACCGAGGGGAGCATCCACAATTAAGGATTGTACAGTGCCATTGGATTTTCTACTTGAATTACGGGCGCATGTACATGTCGGGAGGAAACATTTGCAGTCTGCAGTCCTCCGCTGGAAGATAGAAGCTTGTAAAGAAGACCCTGAAACGTCGGACGAACCTCTGCTAAATCGAGGTATTGTCTTAACAATTTAACTTCAAAAGGAGTTAATTAATTACCATTGTGACTGTTGATCTCGTGCTGTGCCGCGCACCTGCATCTATTGTTCAACGAGTAGGTTCATGCTGAGTCGCGAGTCTGCTTTGATTGTTTCACAAGTCTGCTGGAGAGTGACGTCAGCCCACGGTGTTTGGGACACGTGAGCAGAAAGAAGATGATTGGCCATCGTTGAGAGCCTCTGGAAAAAGCGTTTTGATTGGTCATTGACTTCTGGGACGTTCTGAATGGATTATTCTGTAAGACTTCTGACACACGCGTCCATAGCAACGTTCCTTTATTTGTAGGTAAATACTTGGCGAGGGAAGCCTTTATGATGCACATAATGGGAGCGGAAGCCTCTGTGATGCGCACGCAGTAACTACAGCTTTGAGTACGAAGCTTATGTTTTACGCGCATTAGAGCAATCAAATGCTTCTGTGATGGGCACACATTCATGTGTTTACAGTGATTCCAAGCAGCCAAATGCCTCGGTGATGTGAACATAAATAACAAGTGTATCAAGGAGTACTCAGTGATGCGCACACTTTATGAACAGCGATAAAGTTTAGAGAATTATTTATTTTTCTAGAATTTATGAGAGTGGTGCAAGTCTAATTCATTATTTGTTACCATGGCTACAGTTTGTGGGAATCCACCTCCACCATTTTTTAAGGGACCAAATGAGCCTTTTATGAAATAGGAAAAATGGCTGCGCTCATTTAAAAACTATTTACTAGCTGTTAATGGCAACACCTTTAGTGCTCAAAGAAAAAAAGCTATGTTGTTAAATTGTATGGTTGGAGACGCAGAGGATGTTTTTGAACATCTTGCACTATTACCTACTCCTCAGGGTATGGAAGCAGGTGATTATGACTGTTTCACAGAAACTTTAGACAGGTTAAAGAAAAGGTTTGTGGAACAACCACATATAGTGTTAGAAAGGTTTCATTTTTATACGCGACATCAATTGGTTGATGAATCGGTTGATGCTTATGTTTCAACTTTAAGAGCTTTAGCTGCTGATTGCTAATTTGGAGTGCAGGTAGATACGTATAGCAGGGATCAGTTGATAATTTGATGTGCTAATAAGAAAATACAAGAACAACTTTTGAAACATCGTAATCCTACTCTACAGGAAACCATTGAAATCGCGAAAAGTGTGGAAAAATCCATTATCTCTTTTAATACTATTAACGTAGAAAAAGTGTCAGAAGAAATAGCTGCTCTTGCGGTTAAGAAACAAAGTTTTCAAAAAGGCAAAACAGTGAAGTCTAATGTACCTAGTGTTGTAATGAAACCTAATTATAGATCTATGTGTACTCATTGTGGGTCTAAATCACATACGTTCCAATTAAAAAAATTGTTCAGCTAAAGGCAGAGAGTGTTTTAAATGTAAGACAATTGGCCATTTTGGAAATGTTTGTCAGAGTGGGGTTAAAATAGTTTCTGCTATCTTTGAATAGAACATAGAAACAATAATAGTTGATGATACTGAATACGAAAATAAAGTGTTGTGTTTAAGGGAAAAAGATAATATTCAGGAAAAAGAAAGGGAATCTTCCCAACACAGTAGTACCATTTTAGACAAAGTACAAGTTGTGACTAATACCATGATACATTCTGATGTAGACAGTGAACCCTATGTTCCTCCTTTATGTTCTATTGTTATTGATGGTAGAAATGTAGAAATCATGGCGGATTCAGGATCCCCATACACTATAATTTCAGACTCATTTTTTGTGGAAAATTGGAAGGAAAAGGTTTGTGTCCCAATGATGTAAGAGTGTTTGGTTTTGGAGGTAAAGAAATCAATATGTTGGGATACTTCATCACAGACATTTCATTCAAACATAAAATTATCATTGGCAAAGTTTATGTTGCAGTAGACGGATTACAAGTGTTGAAGTGGAAACATCAAGGTAGATTTAATATTAGGTTAAATCCTAATGCAAAAGTACAAGTGTGTATGGCAGAAGATTTGTTATCTATTCAAAATGATACTAAAAGAAATAAGGAAATTTGAGGAATTTTTCGACAAACATAAAGATGTGTTCAGAAAAGAACTTGGGAAAGTGAAAGGATTTTCTCATAAAATTCAACTTAAGGAAAATGCATTACCGACTAAACACAAATTAAGACATGTGCCGCTGTCTGTTAGACATGAATTGTCTGATATGATTAAAAGGTTGTGTGAAGAGGGTGTGATAGAACCGGTGAATGTCTCAGAATGGGTATCTCCCATTCTTTTGGTAAAAAAATGGAGAACTCGGAATCTGTGTGGATCTAAGATCTGTCAACAAATTGTGGTAGAGTGTCATCCTTTACCTAAGGTGCAAGAATTACTGGCGAAACTAAATGGAGCTTAATACTTTTCCACAATATCGAGTCAACTGATAATGGAATTGCTCATGTATAATGTGGACGATAAGAAAATATCCAATATAAGCAATATAAGAAAACGAAGCATCCCGCGACCACTTACACGTGTGTGTACGGACGGGTTTCTCGCCCTTGAAGGGGTTACTTATCAAGGTTGTACCCCATGATATCCAGGATCTATGGAGGTACTTTGGATTTCAGCTACACTCTATTAGCGTTTGCCACGTTTTGCAGTGTGTACCAATATCATATGGTCTTCGACGTTTCTACTTGATTTATTGGAGCTCACCCTACGGATATATCAGTGCTCTTTACAGCTTCGTTTTCTTGGGATCTCTTATACAGACGGATTTCAAGTGTGGTAGAGATACGTATATTTGTGCCTTGAAAAAGTCTTAGTTAAGACGAAACACGTGTCGGCTATCGTGTGCTGGGAAATTTTTAACCTTTGGACAACAATAAAGGATATGAAATCTCGACTGATGATCTCACTGGATTGATTTGCTTATATTGGATATTTTCTTATCGTCCACATTATACATGAGCAATTCCATGATCAGTTGACTCGATTTTGGACCAGTACTATTTCTGGATAATACATATGTCTCAATGGTGTGCTGTTAGTAGCTTCTTTTTTTTGTGTTGAGTTATATGCATGTTAAAGTCTTAATGTGCAGTTGACACCTCTAGGTAGTAGGTGTGTGAAGCTGATTTAGCACCTGGTTGCCAATTTAGCAACATTTAACGAATATTTCACGCCAATTATTGATGCTTTGAAATACGTGTACTTAGTGGATGTGCAGTTCTTTCCCTCAAAGGGAACACTACTACCTGTTTTTTGCGTTGAATACTTTTCCACAATAGCAGTGTATCATCAAATTGTTTTGACTGAGGAGTCACGTCACATTACCACTTTTATTACACCAGAGGGTACATTTAGGTAAGTCAGGATGCCGTGTGGTTTGTCGTCCGCAGCATCGGTTTTCCAGAAATTGATGTTTTGTCTGTTTGGAGATATCGATGGTGTGGTGGCATTCCAGGACGACATCTTGGTATATTCGAAGTCGGCTGACAAACATCGGGAGATAGTAGGTAAAGTTCTGACTATTTTAAATGAGAAGGGAATGACTGTCAGGCTGGACAAATGTAAGTTTTTCTGCTTCAGAAGTGGAATATTTAGGACACAGAATCAGTGGGTTAGGTATTGCTCCAAAAAAAGATTTGCTTGATTCTATTAAGAAGGTTACAGAACCTCAAAATAAAGATCAGCTCAAGTCATTTCTTGGGCTTTGTGAGTATTATTCGAGGTTTGTAAGGAAATTTGCTGACATTGTACTTCCTTTGAGATAGTTTCTTAAAAAAGGTGTTAAACTGTGTGGCTTTCAATGCAATTAAAGAAGCTATTATAGGATGCAAACCTCTAACTGCATTTTCTCAAACAGCATTCAATATGGTTACAGTAGATTCTAGTGCCACAGGTTTAGGAGCTGTTTTGAGCCAATTGAGGGGTAATGTTGAAAATACCATTGCTTTTGCGTCAAGACCACTCACCATCACTGAGACCATATACTCTACCATAGAGAGCGAGGCCTTGGGGTGTGCATGGGCAGTTGAACATTTTAAGACCTATTTATGAGGCAAACCTTTTAAACTTAGAATGGATCATAAACCCTTGATATCGTTATTATCTAAAAATGGAGCAGGAAAAGCGTAGTGTAGATTAGTAAGGTTGCTGGCTAAACTGTATGAGTACAACTTTAATGTTGTGTATATACCTGGAGTGCATAACGTTCGAGCAGATTGCTTATCTAGACTAACTGGTAAGGTAGCACCTGATGTTGATTTGAGTGCACTTGAGGAGTGTGTGGTGGCCACCGTGGAATATGTTGTACTGTCCATGGGTCAGGTTATATCCAAAGAAGAATGGTTGGCAGCTACTTTAGATGATGAGACTATGAAGACATTAAGAGAGTATATTACTTATGATTGGCCACTGGAGAAACATTTATCAAAGGAATTGTGTGTTTATTGGAAAGTTAGACATGATCTTTTAGTGGCTAATGATGTTGTATTGAGAGGAGAAATGTTTGTTCCTCCCATTGGAATTAGGAAAAAATTTATATCAATTGCTCATTTGGGACATTTAGAGCAAACCAATACTATTAAAAAAAAAAAGGGACCAGTTTTGGTGGCCATACATGGACACAGATATTAGTTGTTTTGTTAATGAGTGTTCTGTATGTGCAGATTCTGACAAAGTTCTTAAAACTCAACGAATTTCTCATCTACATTCTTCTGTTCCAGAAAGACCTTGGAAAAAGTTAGCCATCGATGTGTTGGGTCCCTATGAAGGGATTTCTAATGGTACGGTCTATATTATTGTGGTGATAGAATATTTCTCAAAATGGGTGGAGATTAAATGGGTGTCGCGGATGGATTCAGACGTCATTGTTGAATTTGTACAGGAAATATTCAGATGGGAAAGCTTACCGGAGTATTTGGTGTCTGATAAATGTACACAATTCACATCCGGTTTATTTACCTCGTTTCTTAGAAAGGGCAACATTCAGCATGTTAAGACAGTATTATATTCACCAAGCATGAATGGTTTAGTGGAAAGGTTTAATAGGACTTTGGTTGAAGGCATCCAATTGGCTATTAAGGCGCGCATAGATGTTAAAAAACATGTTGCAGATCTTATTTGGTCTTATCAATGCACACCACATTGTACAACCTAATTTTCACCGTTTGTTTTACTTAAAGGAAGGAAACCTAGGCAAGAATTAAATCCTAGTTGGTTGAAACCTAAAGACGAAATGATTGATCTTGAAAAAATTTACAAGATGTTAATGAAAACTGATCGGAAAAGGAAAAGGACAATGTAGTTGGGAGAGCTAACAAACAAAAAAGGTTAAATGTAGGTGATAATGTTAAAATCAAGTTACCTATACATGTGAAGAAGGGCTATTCCAAGTTTTCTGGGGTATTCAAAGTGTTGAAATTGGGGAAAACATCGATTAATGGTTCATGGTGGAGTTTATCCAGGTTGGCCAAAGTAAATATGGCCAAGGTAAATAATTCCACACAGAAAGAAAGTAATTCTTTCAATGATCCTGATTTTGGCAGTGACACGGTGATAATTGAAAAGTTGGAAACTCCAAATTATATGTTAGAGGGACGTTCTCATAGTCCTGAATTACAATCAAGAAAGAGATGTTTACCTAAAAGATTTGAAAACATTATATTGTATTGATTGTATTAGTTATGATTACTATAGGGAGAAGCTCTTGCAGTTCATATTTTATAGATATTCCTCCATCTTGTTATTTATTTTTATTATTTTGTTTTTATTATTATTTTTCATTTTCAGTTTCTGGTATTTTATTATAAGGAAGAAAGGTGTGTAGTTGTAGTAGAATGTTTTATCTGGAAGTATTCTGAATTATGAATAGGTTGTGTGCACTGTTAAGTACAGCCTAGTGTTAGAAATGGGATCTCTGGTTGGCTAAGGCTTGCGCCAAAGCCAGGCAGAGACCACCACTCTAGTCAGGGCGAGGGAGTTACACGCCAAAGATAACCCCTGCTCACCCCCTTGGTAGCTTGGCACGAGCAGTCAGGCTTATCCCGGAGGCAATGTGTAAAGCGTTTGCGCACGCACACAGCAACAACATACCAGGCACACTACAAAAAGGAACTCCACACAAGGTTTTATCAAAAATAGCCTTTGTATTATCATAAAACACATTAGAATAGTACTCACATAATATACATCGTGCCACCTGGCACGGGGTCATATTTACAAGGGATTATTTACATCTGACAGGGCCAACTGGACCACTGTCAGAACCCGCACAGAGCGAACTTAGTAACTGTAGCACTTATAATAAATGTAGCACACATCATAAACGTACAACCAGTAATCACTGGTAACCACTGTACTCAGCATCCTCCTGTAACATAAACCACATTATGCACAGTATCACATTAGGCTCAAAATACCTTATACGCCAACCTCATAAGCCTTAACACATTAGACCAGAACCTCCTAAGCATAACTCACATTAGGGGCATAACTCACAGTAGAGAATAACTCACAACCTAAACGCATTAGGTAATAATAAAATCACAAGCATAAACACATTATGCAAGACCTCATAATCCTAAAAGTACATTTAGAGGCATAAACAGGGTGCGTAAATCAAAGTAAATGCATCACATTTCCTAGCACCACATAAATCGCATTAGCACATAACCTCCTAGTCAAAAGAACCATAGCAGAGGCATAAATCACACTAGGGCCTGGCGCCCTACAAACCTAACAGTCCCCCTGGCCAACTGGCCATCTCAACGGGGCTCAAATGCCCTATGTCCAAAAGTCAGGGCGGCTGCCAAGCAGCTGAATCCAATTGCGCCATTGCGCAAACCTAAGCGGTGCAGCTGGCACTAAGTGCTGCGCAGCTGTGAAGAAAAGGGGGGCCAAGGAGTGCATCTCACTCCTAACTTAAAAGACGTGCCCCCAAAGAAAGAATAGCCTAAACGGTGCAGCTTCCCACTACTTGCTGGGCAGCTGTGTATCTCAAAATGAGGCCTGGCACCACTGTGCCCTTTAATACAATGTGTCAATGTTGGAATCACACGGGGCTCTAAAAACCATCATGGCTACAACTAAACAGTACGGGCCCCACTGGCCCTCAGGACCCCCCCCCCCCTGGGGCCTTTAAACAAAGATGGCCCACGGTGGAGCCACATGGGGCTCAAAAACCATCATGCCCCCGTTGGAGCCACGCAGGCTCGGGAAACAACTGTGCCCCGCGTTGGAGCAGCCCTCTGACAAGCGGGGCTGCTCGGGAAAGAGGCACCGGCATGGTGCCTTGACTTTGCTCCCCCCAGCCAGTTCCACTCACTGGCTCTCCTGGCAACTCCTTCTACCCAGCACGGAGGGGCAGGCACCGACAATGTGCCTCGCGCCCCCTCCACACCAGCTCCTCTTGCGGGACTCCGCCGGTCTCCTCTTCTCCTGTCGCGGGGCTTCCCTCACTCACGGGAGCCCCGCCGATCAGCTGGCTTCGCCCGGTCCCCCTTCTGGGACCGGGACTTCAAGGTGGAGCCCGCGAGGCTCCAGGGCGCCTTCCGCTTCTTCTCCTCGGCTGCGGGGTCGTGCGCGGGACTTCCCTCTTGAAACCGGAAGTCCCGCCCGCCACCAGGCACCACGTCGCCTGGCTTCCTCCCAGCCGCGGCGGTGAAACGCGGGGTGGGCTCCCGCTTTGTAAAATAATGATAGGAGCGGGGTGGGCACCCGCAATGGCAATAATAAAAAAATAAGCGGAGTGGGCACCCGCGAAATAAGGCAAAATGCGGGGTAGGCACCCGCCGCTGTAGGCATAAATGGGGGAATCCCTACGATGGGGATTCCCTCTTAAAGGGGGCTGCAGCTCTGCGCTGCGCAGCCCCCAGGCTCTCCCTCTCCTGGGGAAAAGTAATTCAAAAGCGCGCCCAGTGCGCAGGAAGGCTGCATAAAGTCTTGAAGATCCTGGAGGAAAATAAGGAAGAAAAAGGTCCCAGGGGCATAGTTGGGCCCAGGGAGGCAGCCCTCCTGGCAAGTCCTCCTGGGCCCCAGCAGCAGCACGCCCCACAGGAATCAGGAACCAAGACAGCACACTTTTCTGGGGTCACAGCCCCTTCTTTTATACACAAAATCCCTTTGTGCAAAGGTGCAGGGTTTGGGGAACCAGATACAACTGGTTATGGGGGGATTTGGAGCACTTTGTTTTGGGCAAGCTCCTCTTCCCTTTCAGAGTGTAGGCTACGGACATCAGACGCACCACAGGAGGTGGAGCCAGCATTGTAGAGGGAAGGCACAGCCTTATTCAGGTCCCAGGTGCAACTCCTCCCACCCATCTAAATGGAGATCTCTCCATTCAGCCCTGCGCTGACTCACCCTGCCCCTCCTGGAGCCACACACACCTCCCAGCCCCTGTCACTCACAAGCCAGACATGCAATTCACATCAGGCAGGCAGACACAGAGCACACAGAAATGCCAACTTCTAGAAGTGGCATTTCTCTACCAGTCACCATAAATCTGCACACACCATTGCGCAGCATTTATTCTCACGAATTCAGACATACTAAACTTGACCACACTGCTCCTCACATAACAGGAATTACCACTGACACACTCATCCTCAATGCATTCCTATGGGAGGGCAGGCCAGTATCACCACACACGCACACAGCGCGCACGCACTTTACACTGGACCACAGTGCTAAAGTGCCCAGAGACTTAAAACTACTAACATACAAGGCAAAA